>CACRXP010000080.1:915344-945509 GCA_902702965.1 Spirometra erinaceieuropaei
CTGCTGTTGCGCTGGATCAAAACAGGGGTCACACTAACACATCCTAAGTGTTAATCGGATTGTACTTGAGTCATTATATAGTCTCAAAAGTGCGTATGGTATGGATTACATGGAGGCCTTTGTCACGCCAATCAATGCATGAAGAATCGCTCGCTGTCAATTTGACTTTGAAGAGCCACTATAACATTGGAGGGGCAAGAGTGCGAGGTCGTTTTAGTTCCCAGTACTTAATTAGGAACAACCAGTCGTTTTAAAACCACTATGTGGTAACAGTCGTGGCTAGGATAGTTTCCAATTGACGAGGCAATTGTTTTACTCTAGAAGGACAGTCAGGCTGCACTGTTTTCCTCCCACTGCAGCGTTTATGACACTCGCACTTAGGTGGGGTTCCAGATCTCCTCAGTCAAACCTGGTACGTATAATGTCTGCGAACATATCATGTGCGGCAGGCGTAGACGGCCTTTTAGATTTGTCAGTCGCAGTATCGTTCGCCTCCGGTTGTCCCCTCTTTGTTTTGCCATCGTAAGGGGTGGATGTGAATGGGGGGAGTGAGGTGAATGCCGTGCATGCCCGGACAACTCTAAACAAAGTCACGGGCAAGTGGCGACTGTGCCCACCTCGTGAACTAATGATGAAAATAACGGTCTGCGACAACTGAACCACTGCTGCTGTTGTTGTCGTTTATGTGGTTATTATTGTTGTTGCTGCTACTGCTGTCATTACTAATAGTTCGCTTGTTATAATCAACAGTGTCCATTTTCATAATAATGCCTTTATAATTTGGACCGGCAACTTTAACGGTCATCGTTACGATATATCCAGGGGGTGTCTGACGGGCCAGCTGCTGTCTAGTAGCGTTTCATTATGGCCTTGGACGGACACCATCGTTGTCGATGGTGCTGATATTGCCGAGAGTGTTCTTGTTAGGTGACTGAGAGCCATCACTGCCGGTAAGCCGAATTGTAGGCATGCGTTAAGTGGATGCCGTAGGTCCAATAGTGGAATGATCAGCGGTGGCGGCAGTAAGGCGTTCTTTGCTGCTGCTAATCAGCTAAAGTTTGCATTCCTCCCTATGCACTCCACGAATCTATTACTCCAATAGCAGCAATACGGATAATCCCATCACTGATGTTATTAAAATTTTTACTAGCACTATGGTTAAAACTATCAGTCCACTTCGTAACCACTGTTTTCCCGTAGGAAGTACACCTAGACCTCCTTCGGTACCAGCGATAGAACAAGCATAACCGAAATGGATGCTATGGGCCCTGTGCAAACGTCAATTCCATGTTTGTATGCCGGTTTCAAGTGCTGTCGAACCATGGAAATCCAGTCAGAACCCGCTTTTCCACTTTCATGCTTCTTCTTCTTTAATGATCTATGCTCCCATCACCCCTATATCAGTACTACATTTATGGTTGGCAGTTTGACCGTCGTGCCCGGCGATGTCCACCGTGTGCTCCACAGCAAGGTGAGAGCAGGCACGGTGACTTGCGCTTGAAGTAGTTTATAGTGCTGTTACTGCTGTTACTAAAACCAATCCAGTGTCAGTACTATTTCACACACACTTTTGCTTTACTGCAACTGTAGCAACGTAGTACTTAGGAGTTAGCAACTACAAAAAGGAAAAATAATAACTACAGCAAATACAAAAACTACATCACAACGACAGCAAAAAGAAATGCTAGTACTTATATTACAGGCCCCAGTATTACTACTTCAATTTCCGTCGCTACTGGGGCTGACAACAGGCGACTGCACGGTCGCATCCACGTTTTGCACGTGTAGTCAGACTGGGCTTTTGTTGTCACTGTTTCCCCGTTTCTTTCCAATATTAAAAATCCTGACTGTTTTAATGCTTAGATAGAGCGGGAAGGCATGCCTTCCGCCCGTCTTTTGCTACGTTAGCGAGGGACTGAAATGGGCTAGCCGGAGAGTCTCTGCTCGCAGGCAAGACGGCTGAATCTGGTCCATCCTCACATTCAAGCGCGATGCATTTACAATCTCAGAATCAACTAGCAAAACTTCGAATCTCTATCAGGACTTCAAAACCTTTCGGGGTGCACGCTTTTAGATGACTGCGTTCCCTCTTCTCTACTTGCGGAGGAATCATCTTTGAATGAAGCCCTTAGACGGGTGGAGTTAGAGAGCTGATCCTTCTAAGCATTTACGCACTTGCACAACGCATAGTCCATATGGGGTAACGTTTCGAATCCATACTTGAACACATTACTGCATGCGGGATCAGACAGAGGTAGAAAGTCACAGGGGTTGCAGTACCTGTGGCATGCGGTTTCCGTCACAGTAGGCTTTCTGACGGGCAGTCCGCGCTGGAGACACTGTCAGAGAACATTAGTCGGGAGCATTCGCCTAATAGGGCAATGTTGTCTGCGCTTCCGAGCTGTTTCATGGAGTAATGTTTGTTCAAGTCCCTCCCGCCCCCCTCGTGAATATCCACTCCGCACAGGCAGGGGAGCCATTCCGCCTGGTTTACTTTCCGCGGGAATTAATGCGCGAAATTGGAGTAAGTCCTTCGGAACAGACCTTTTCAGGCTCGGTCCGAAAGTTGATACGAATATTTGAGCAGAGTCATTGCATTTCTGATCGACTCCGAATCAGAGAACCGTGAGCTAAGGAGCTGGCAACTTGCGTATTTGCCGCCTCCTAGAAGGACTTCCAGCCTGTTAAACACGAGGGCGTGACTGAACGTTTTTGCACTTGTAATGAACGTACATATATGGACTCGTGTGATCACGGTTTAACTCCTTACGATCCTGATTTTGCTCGATGCAAATAGCTCGCATACACAGGCCGCGTCGCCTTGTCTGTGTACACAAAAAATCGAATTAAGTAGGTTTGTCGAAAAGCGGATAATATGGACATTTATATGGGTTCCGATGTAGCCAGTTCTTTCACGCCTATTGCTATAATGAAGTCAAGAATAACCTTTTTAAGGCTTGAAAGTGGAATATGATTATGTGATAAGGGACTTCTGATTCACATATCCTGACAAGGGCCCAAACCCACATTTGACGTATTCCCCTGAAAATCGTTTTCCTGGCATATGCCTAGCAGAGGTGCTCAGCGAAGGTTCTGGTCTATTACTTTCAAACGTCAGGGCCCTCTAATGCGTCCGGACGCGCTTCGTCAATCTAAATACTGTTGTAAAGAGCATCTTTTAAATCCAAAATGTGGCAGTAAATATGAAACAGTTGACAAGCTCAGTGCTCAAAATCCGAAGTCTTAGAGACAATTAGGGACGCCCGTATTCCAAAGGTACTTTGAAAAAATTATCCGAATTTTTGAAAATCTAGGATGAAACCCTCCAGTTTTTAGACATTATTCTTCAAAAATGTCAAGCTCTACAAAATGAAGGTGGTAGAATGCTTTGCTGTCGACCCTTTTTCCAAAAAGTCCCAGTTACAGCAGAAGACAATGAGAAGCAAGGTTGCGATGCATGCTATTTCAGTGGCATTCTAAGTGGTTCGCTAAAGCTAGATGAAACTATCCATAAAGCCAGAAATGGTCACTCGTAATATCATACATACAAGGCTATACTTCAACTATGCCAATCTCTCATCCCAAATATTCATATTAGCTTTCGGAGCGTGCCTGAAAAGGCCTGTTCTGAAGAAATTACTTCAAGTTCGCACATCAAGTTCTTCAGAAATTAAACAAGGCAGATAATTGGCTCTCGTAGAGAACATTTTAAGGGACCTACTTGGTCCCCTACCTTCCGCATCAGCTAAACGCAAGGAAATAGGTGAAGAGGGAAGAAACTTACTGTATTGAGGACTAAAAAGACTATCGGAATCTGAAACACATTCTGCTAGAGTCCACACAAAACTGCAGACCACTGCGTATGAGCCCTCAGCCTCATGCCGCCTTACCAGTAAACGACCAGTCAGCCAAGGGTCGTCTAGTTGTCCAGTTGGTCTAAAACGATGTTAAATTGGGAATACACACAATCCACTGACTTACATCGACGAATCCAACCAAAAAGAGGGTTAGACACGGTATTAAGTTTTTTTCATATCACAGGTGATCTTACGATAATTTCTAGGGATAGTACCCATTACTGTGTCCTGACCCTATCCCTCCTATCTCCAACACAAACCCTCATAACCCACTTAATTGAACCCTAACCCCCTGGAACTTAACGTAAGGCCACCTGCAATACGGGGGACACTTATTCCCTAACCCTACCAAAATGAGCACTAAAGAAGGGCTCTAAGCATAGAACAAAACCTCTACTTGTTATCCATGTGGTGGCTAAAGTGTTTCGATCGAAATATCTATTTGACCATACTTTAATCAGCGTGTTCTTATTTATTTTATAGATTTGCAAAAACTCAATCATGCCCCCCTCCACTGGAAAGGCTGTACAAAATACACTTATTATACGTATTTTAGAGAAAATTACGCCACTCTCAAATGCGGCAACTTCAACCTGGATGCATTTTGATTGCCAAAAGTTTACTTACATATATCCATAAGTCAGGATTTCACTCTTTTCGGAACGTATACAAGTTAATATGCAGTCTACGTTACTTGAAGATGCGTATTGACTTGCTTCTTATCTCTGTGAAAAAGCTTACTGGGAAAAATAAGGCATTGTCATAGCCATGGATCGGGCTGGATTCTCCAAGATCGGTATCACGAATCACCATGTCAGCAACTCGAAAATCTACGTCGTAAACTTTCGAAACATCGAAATTAATCAATCTATGGGCAACACAGTTGCAATAAAAACCCACGTACTCCGGATTATGTTACTTAATGTTGGCCTAAGTTAGTCTTATGGAATCATGCGTAGATCCGACATTATATTTATTATCGGAGATATGATAGGAGGCGCGAGCGACGTTAAAGCCGCACTGACTGACTGGCTTTGCTCGTGATGGTGTCGTGGTGTTTAAATGGGGCTCTGGTGCTATTTGCTTAAAACCGTTTAGTGTAGCAACTGCCAACCTAGGCCACACTTTTCCCGAAATATACCTCGTGTCGTGGTCCAAGTGTGGGCCAAACGCCGGCAAGGCAATCGACCTTTCAAAAGTCCTTCAAGTCAACTTCAGCGGTGTCCATCCGCCACTGCGCATTGCTCCGATCTGTTATTGGCAGTTTTGTCAGATAAAGATCTGTACCCCCGTTCGGCAGCTAGCTGACCCCCAGAAGAAAGATAATCGCGGCCCACTGCATTGGCGAGAACCTGTCAGGCATCCCGCCGCCTTTGTTAAGATTTGCACTTGACCGCCGTTGCCGTCGTGCGCGCTCGAGCATTTTGTTCCTCCCCTCGACTGCGCGGCCGGCGGTTTGCCCCGATTTCATTGCCGCGCTGGAACATACACATGCACTTAGCCGAAAATAGCCAACCTTTGCCGGCATATTGTGATTTGCCTGAGATGTTGTTTTTTTTTACGATTGAACACCCATGTGTACATGTAGAAAGTTACTGGCACACGCACAGAAGGACGAACACACGTTCAGAAAAGATGGCAGTTGGGCGTGTGCGTGTGTGTGCGCCCGCACTGGCGTATGTCAGTTCAGTGCGGCCAGGAGTCTGGTCGTTCAGCAGACAAATCCTGTGTCGCACAAGACGTGGCCGTAGGGGTCCATCGTCGACCAGTCCTGCAACTATCCCAAGGTGATATTAAGGTGAGCGTCGACTGACAGTTGGCCAGTTTAATTGTTTGCTTCGCCGATAGGTAGAGCCTCCGTGGACATGGAACTAGTGCTAGAAGGCAAAGTAGAGCTTCGGAATTTTGTCACAGAGACCGAATTTTCCTATGAACACTAAGTCGGTATGGTGACGACACCGGACTTCGCTATTCGTTGGTAGAGCGCTTGAGCGAATGCCAAAAAACCTGGGTTCCAGAGCATCTTGTTGGGGTATCGTTAGCTGAAGACGGCAATTAGTCCAAAAATGTTAATTTCAATCTACTTTGGGCTGATTGCTGGTTCAACTCAACTGGGTCATTTTTACTGGTGCAGACAAAGGGAACTAAGGGATGCACGCTGTCAAAACATTTTGCTGATAGACGCGATCGAATTACCGATTCCTCAGAATCCACAGCGGACGCCATGCCTCTGAGGTATTGCAGTTTTACCTGTGATCTGTGTAAATCAGTTGACATCCCCTTCCTCCGCCACCACAAGGTGAGCACCTGGTGGTTTGTACAAACTTCCGCTGCAATTACGAGGCAAACTGCCTGTACGCGTATTATAACGCCGGAGAACACTTAATATAGTCAAAAATGTCAATAATCAGAGCGTTCATTAAAGCCGGCGATGTATTTTTTGACTGCCTTAGAACCATATTTTAATAACCAGTCTTAGAAAATTTTCTAATTGTCGAAGTCTCGGAAGAAAGGTCATTCTGATTACAATTGGGCTCGACATGAAGGTACGCAAGCATCTTTTGTGCCATTATTCGACAAACCACGGCCCTCGCACCTGGTGGGGGCTGGCAATTCTCTGGCACCTAGGTTTCTTACCGGTAGATGAGCTTGCGCTCTCGCTGGGCGTACAGGTCGTGAGCATAACTGCCCAGTCATCCTCGTCCTTCTGATACGCTGTGGTGCTGTTGTTGCTGGTTGAAATTTAAGTCAAGTGTTTTTGTGGGCCAGAGGGTGTGTTGGTACGCCCAAGTGCGAGTCCGACCGTGCCAGCCACTTGCACCCTCTCCCGCCTCCAGTCTTCTTGACTACGTCTTGACACCGGGCCTAGGTGGGGAGGAGAGAGTGCGGCAGATGCTGCGTAAGTCTACTCCCCCCATAAACGGTGGACATCGTCGGGCAAGACGGTCGAACTGTCGGGTTCCACAACTGGGTGAAGAAGCTGTAATTTTAAACTCTCATACTCAGAATACATTGCGCCTGTCTACACGTCCAAACATGCCAGTTGGTACGTACTTTATTCAGCCATTTGTCTCCTATAGGACAGGCATCCCGAATTGGTTTGGTTGGGCATTACAGCCGCCGGAATCCAACTCTTTTCGAAGGATCACCTCGATCGGGCCCGGTACACTTTTCCCTGGAACATCATTAAAAACGTCTCCTACAGAGAACGCAAGGTAACCAATAGAAAAATATTTAAACATTTGCGAAGTTTCATTTTTTAAAATGTAAACAGAACCTCCTGTGTTTCGTATGTGAACTTGAAGTTGTCACAGTTCCCTTTCGTCAGGCCACTGGTATTTGAAAAGTACAAAGAATTTTTAAATGTGTTCATTGACATTAGGGCAAAGTAACTGCCTCCTGGCTATTCATGTAAAAAGAACATGTGGCTTTTGGTATCTACTTCTAGAAGTCCATACCATATCAAGAGATCCTGATTCCTCATCTGAAGTTGCAACTTAGGACCACCTGCCAATCCACCATCGTATGCACTGCAAAGATGCACTGTAGCAAAGATGTAAGATGTCTCAAACGGACGAGTCGCCTATGCAGCATTGCTGACTTGAATAAGTGGGTTCTGGCCCCCTGAATACTGTATTGCAGTCGAACGGGTTTCGCCGTCTGGCATAGTCACTTAAACAGTTTTCTACTGCTGTACGCGTGGTCGTGCAATGTTCGTCACTATAAAAGCTGTCTCTTGAATTTCGTTTCTGTGACGGGGACTTTGAGAACCAAGTCATTGTCGGCCGTCATGAATAACAGGCTAACGGCTCTCTGGCAGTGTTTTTTTTTTTACCAACACACGCATGTTGTTTCCAGCGAAGGGAATGCGGAACTTATTATCAGGAAAGTTGTATTTGAAACAAAACGCAGCTGAAATCATGAGAGACATTATTATTTCGCCTGCGAAAGAACTGAAAAAGAAATGGCAAGCTCGATGCTGGTTTCCGACATATTTCACCAACCTTGAAAATTAGACTATGGGGGACCCTCCACTGTTGATGAAGAAAGTCCCATAAGGACAGGTGCTGAGGGTAATATACACGCAACCGCCCCTCGCAACAGACATGGTATCTGCAACTGAAGTGGTTTAGTGGCATCTGGCTATTGCCAGGAAAATCCAAAACTCGGACGAACTGGTAACATGCGAATTGCTATAACAACATAAAGTAATTCATATAAGCAGTAGTAATTTTTCAAATATGAATATCAATAGAAGGCTATTCCTGAAACAAACGATATTGCGCAACCAGAAATTAGTCCCTTAAGTAGACAGGAAGAACTGAGGACAGTGTTCGAATGCCCATGAAACTTCCAAACGCCTTACCCCACCGCTGCCCACTAGCAGAGGTATCGCAGGCAAACAGAAAGTACTGCATGACCTATTGCCATCGAAGTCGCCAGTACTAGTAAATGGACGTAAAACGGCGTTGCTGTTTACCAACTCTAGGTCACCCGCCTAAAAGGACATGGTTGCAAAGGCGTCAGAATTGTCCTGGTAAATCTTGCCTAATTCATCCAAGTCCCTGATCATTCGTCGGGATGACATCTCCTTCTCAGGCCCTTGAAATTAGCTGTGCGCAATCGGGCACTTCAAGATTAAGTTGTTTTTACAAGAACATTAGGTCGACCATCGATTCTGTAAAAGTAACTTGCATAGACACAAAGTCTTCGCCTGTGTCTTACTGGCAAAATACCACTGCATCAGATGAGTTATACTTTGACGGATATCTTTATGCGATATTACTTTTGTCGTAAAAATTGACCATCTCATGTGAGATAACCTAATCGAGGTCTTTGAAAATCGGTCATGTAGACTCTTTGAGGAGAACCTTCTATTCCAAAAGCTGGGCCTTACAGTACTTCAAGGTCTGCGTCAACCAGTCATCGGCCAGGAGGACCAGTAACTTCTTACTTAGTCATATTCCACCCCTAATAGTTCACTGTGAAACTGAACACCTCCTGGCGTCCCACAAAGAAGTCACGCAGCGTCGTTTCCGGTCGGCTGGGCAGCGTCAAGGCCGCGCAGGGTGTGACCGGGGGCCTTGCAGGCCTCTCCCTTGTAGGCATCACTCCACGAGTTCATTCGGCCAGTCGGGCTCCCAGCCTTCCGGGGACACCAGTTTCCACAAAGAAATCCGTGACTTCGCGTTCTCAGCTGCCACCACCACCACCGCCGACACCATCGTCCTCTGGGCAGCTGGCCACTACCCATTTGCAGGTCGGCGGCAGCACTGCCCCGTCCAAGTACTTAACTGCCACAACGCCACCGTACCTACACCCCGTTCGCAGACGGAGTCGCGATCAGCCCTCACCCTCCCCTGGAGGCACTGATGCAACCGACATCCTCAAGCCGGGATCTCAAACAAGTAAGAATACTGCATTACTCACAAAATCATTTACAATTTCTGCCAGAAATAAATTAGCAAAAAAAACATCCTTTGCCTGGAAATCCAGGCCGCTCCACCTTAGGTATATGTAGAAAACCACAGTTCTCAACACTTTAGGTTTTCTATTACCGACTACAATGTCGAGAAGCCCGCTTCACCGGGAGCTGAAAGCTCCAACTGCTGAGCGAATCGGTCATTAACGTCCACTTACAACCGAAAGTCCAAACTGTGGACGAAACAAGAAATTAGAAACAATTGTGTGAACTGCTATCTGTTCTTCAAGACACTCTCGTTATTAACTTCTAACCATGGAGTTACAGGCTGAACTTGGCCATGCCGAGATGCTCAGACGCTAAAGCACGATGACAAGCTGCGTGTACTTAGGAGTACCGGTCACTGGAATCGAAGAGAATCCAGTAGGTGGAGGATCCTACCCGCGCGTGACACCTGTTGAACGGAGACTCATGCCACGTCAATCAATGCATCCAATCTTGACATCCATTGATCGACGGACTTTACCGTGCCCCTGGTGCACTGGAGAGGAAAGACCGAGTGAGGCCAACATTGAGTCACCCTTCCTTGTGACCGTTCAGCACAATACCTACTGTAGCAAATCTGATGTGCTTGACTTTACCACAACCTGTAAGCAGTCGTGGTTCGGAGCATCAAGTGACAGCAAGAACTGGTTCTGCTTTGGAACCAGTGTCAGGCTGCAGTGCCTTCCTCCCAGTGCGGCCTCTATGGCAAACTTGTTTATGCGGGAATCGAGCCCGTGTGTGGCATGCTCTGACGGTGGCAACGTAAGCCACCGCACAGGTGTCTCGGTCAGGCCATTGACACATAGGAGAGGAAAGATAGAGTGATGTCGATTCAGAGGTAAACTAGTTCTTAATTTGGTAAGATCGCAGTTGGTAGTCAGATATTATACTGTGATACTGTCGACGTACGGACTTGTTATCGGTAGGTGGGCTTACTTTGCCTAGGGAACTTGTTATCAGTAGGTGTGCTCTTACTGAGTTAGGCAGGTCGCTCGTTTCGGTCAGGCTGTTGGGTTTAAAGAGGGTAAGGGTTAGGCTAGGTTAAGTTTTTAGATAAGGGTTTACGCTTTAGGGTCAGGTTTCAGTGTTAGGGTAAGGGTTTAGGTTCCCGTTAAGGCTACTTTTAAGATTAAGGTTAGGGTTAGGGTCAAGGTTAGGGTTATGGCTAGGTTTTGGGTTAACGTGGCGTTTTATGATTCTGGTTACGTTTCGGTTTTGAGGCTTAGGGTTAGGCTTTACGGTTGTGGTCAGGTTTGGATTTTAGTGTTAGGCGTAGTTTTTAAATTTCTGCCATTTTTCAACCTACTTAAAACTTCCAAGCACTTTTCCTGGTAAGCGTACTTTTACCCAGAAACTCCAGCATTCGTCTACCAGCCCTTCCATTTACCCCCACCTATATACTCCCATTTCCCACCATTCCTGTGCGACAGGGACCTGGCTGTCCTCCTCCCCATTCCTGGCTGCCAACTGCGATCTAACCATTGATTTTCTTGCTATAAGAACACATTTCATTTGCCAGAACTTACTAAAAATCGTGGCTCGGGAGAGTGATGGCTAGCCGGAAAACTCGGTCCTATTCAGTAGTGAAGGTCACACTGCAATGGCATTGTCACTCGCGTGAGATCCGGACCGCCCTACTGTCCGAAGTCGGGTTCGCGTGAAGTGGGGGCAGTCAGGTGTGCCAGCTACCGCGCACATACACGTCCATCTGTAGTCATCCTAACTTGTCTTGTTGCAATAAAAGCGTAGGTTGTGGGGAATAGGGAGCTACCTAGATGCTGTACAATCCTGTTCCACTGTAGGCATGTTCACACGAGGGTCATTAGCGGGCCATCTGGCAAAGTGGTAGGCCACATTGCTCCCAACAGTTGGACTGTCTATAGGTATCAGAGCACGCTCAATCTGCTTTTAGAGGCTTGTTGCCGTTTGAGGAAAGTTTTCATTTCCGTTGCTAATGAATCCTGTTCTATCCCAGCCGACTGGTTTGCGATTTTCACATGCAACATTGAACTGGCGACGGCGAAGCAGTCATCGGAAGTTAACACAAGAAAAGACGTGCAGATTAAGGCAAGTACGTCTAACTCCATAGCATTGTGGGAAATTTTACGCCTTCTTCTCCTCCTCCTTCGGCCATAGGTGCAGAGGCACGCAAGCCTAAATGCGCCCTCTTTATTCACGTGCGTGTTTTGTTTGGTTTTGTCGACAGCTGTCAACCGGGCATTTGATTAGTTGCACAGATGCTAGTGTTAAATCGACTAACCATGCTAGCCTTGACCCCCTTCCCCCGTTGGTTCTAGAACATACCACGATGGCAAATGAAGCACATTCTGCAGGCCTTCTCGGACGCCCAACAGTGACCATTGATTTCGAAAACCCCATCATAGAAGGCACTGTGACTTCCTTCTCCTCCTACTCCTCCTTTTCACACCGAATAGCAGCATTTAAGCACAATAATCATAATCTTTCATAAACAACTCGAAGTAAAAAGTTCCATATACCAATTTTTTGTGTTCTCCAAAAGTTCTGTAGGATTATTTTCGTGGCCGCATAAGCCTTCAAAAACATCACCGTGCTGGGATTCTTAAGTCGCAGTTGTTCTATCATAATCAAACTAGCGAGTATAACATAGATTCTTTCTTGTTGAACTCCCTCATTTAAGATTGTTATCCGAAGGATGGAGATTTTCGATGGCATTTAGAAGCTTTGCGTTACTGCCTCCGTCTACCTTTGACAGTATCGATCAAGACCACAGTCAGGAAATCACATTTTCTCCATTTCCTCGATGATGGTCTGGTGTACAAACACTGTTCGCAAATGTTGCCGACAACGATTATGAGTAGGACTCGGGAATATCGATGTCCGTACTACAGGTGGCGTTGGTATCAGCAATGGGGTCGGTGTTAGAGTTAGGCGTGTTAGGGTTAGAGTTATATTTAGAACATCAAAATAGGTTCCCAAAAGAATTTAGCGCAAGATCATCTGTGGTACGGGGCTCCACATTACCGTGTCCGACCGAATTATGGAGATTGTAAATTCCATTTTTGGCTGTCAGACACCAAGCCTGGTCACTGGCGCGTCTGAGATTTAAATCCAAATCCAGTTAATCGTTGAGTATTTTTAAGTCCAGCGCTCTCTACATCTGCATTTCGGGACTTACCTGACCAGGAGCGGGCGTGATACATCCACCTTGATATCAATGTCCCAGATATATGATTATCTCCAGCTCAAACTCTTAATTCTGAAGTTGGCATTCGACTACGGGATCCCGTCTCCAACCCTGTCCTAACTGGAACGGTGTTCAGTGGGGTTATCTACAAATACCAACGAACAGGTCGCAAATGAATAGCCTACCTAACAGTATATGCATATTGGTGAAGATTGCTTACTAGTTCATCAGACTTGCAAATTTTGTTGAATTGTTTGTTCATTCGAATATGCCCGACTTTGTGTCTGCTTTTAAATTTTCAACAGTAACGGAATTAATTGGCGCCAAAAATCCTGCTATGTGCACCTGTACTAAACATTTTCCGTAGATCCATAACTTTAAGTTAATCTGATTTAGCAGCTGTTGACCGTTACTATGAGTGTCAACTTTGATATAGTCTATGAAACAATTGTTCCACTTCTCCACACCAAGTTATCGCGGAAACGGCCGGTTTGAGTCAGCAGCGCGAGACCGCTTCGGTCATCCACGGAACACCGTCCTTTCCACGCTCTCTTGCGAGTGGTAGTCAGGTCGGAGGGGAGCCGGCGGTCTGCGGCTCTTCGTCCACAACAGCTGTTGCCACTGGCGTGGAGACCGGCCCCGGTCATTCCAGATCGGCCACGGTTATTGAGATGTGGCTCACAGAGCCCTATCAGGCCAAAAATATTATTCTCTTGTGCGCTGGAAACCACTCCCTCTTCATGCGACGACGACAACCCGACAGTGTTGAGGTGCAGCAGATGAGAGCACAGGCGCGTGAGGAACGTGCCAGGAGGGAGGTACGTATAGTGGGTGCTTTTTGTGGTTAATACCCTTCTGTCCCTTTCGATGGTGTATATATATTGCTTTTTGACTGTACAGAAAAAGACCATAACAAAAATAGAGCTGTGATGCCAAATCACCTTGGAGGCAGAATTCATTGTCAAAAAACTCAGTGATATGTCACCCAAGTCTCTTGAAGTCCACGTGGTATTAGAACCCTTCGATTTTAGTTCAAGTTTTTTTGCGGATAGGATATTTTGTCCGATTCTTCGCGGCATTTTTTTGATTTTGTGCATCTGACGCCTGTAACCGAAAGACGCCAGCAAAAAGTACTTTTCGTGCTGTGACGCAACGAGATTGGCGCATCTTCCCTCGTACAGGCCTTTGGCGTTCGAAACTGCAACGACCCCCGATGGATCTCCAGGAGCTTAATCGATCCACTTTCTACGAACCACCTAATGTCTTCGCGACAGTCCCGCCGTCGCTTCTGACAATATTTCCATGTGCCCGATAACATGGTGGGTGCGGGTAGGCGGGCCTGCGCATCGTCTACCGCACTCCTGTCTTCCTCACCCAACTGTATCTGATGTCAAAACAGAGTCAAGAAGGCCAGAGGCAGAATCCGTTGCAGTAAATGACGAGGCAAGACAGCCCGTCTAAGCGGGCCATACACGTCCGGTTCGTGCACAAAGAATCAGGGTTTTGGAGTTAAGGTATAGAAGCTAAGGCGCAGTTTTTTGAAAGCGAGACATGTCTATAAGTCGAAGTAACCTTTCACCCATGTCAGCAAGTCGATTTATGGGCTCAAACTGACTCTGTTGGAATAGCAAAAGGGTCGAAGTTGCAACAGGGATATTGCGAGACCCGGAAACCCCAAAGCGCTCTTGACGAAACCTACTGTCACATCTTACACCAGCATAGATAGCTTTCAGTGACGATTGATTTATCAGTCAAATCAGACTCTTGAGGGGATTTTTATACAGGATGATTTTCTCTTATGAGAGACAACAGAACTCCTTCAAGCGAGGTATGCATCGATCGGCATGTCGATTTAGATGCCACGTACACATTTCTCAAGGAAACATGGAAGCGGACGGAGCCAATGACGAGGGGATGAAGAAATATGATTGATGCGCATTGGCGCAGGCTTCGGCCAACCACAGAAGCGCTTGTTCGACAAGGTTAAATAGTTAACTGTTTTTGTACGCAACCCAGAAGTCTGACGACGAGCTGGGGGACCGGTCCCGAGAATTTAAGCAATAAAGGTTATTTTGTTCCCAAAGAACCTCACCTATGTCAAATATATACATATATACATACTGTTGGTATAAATACGATATTTAGGTGGAGTATAAATAATGTTGTTCTGTATATGACGATTTTCATCTGTTATGTACTTTACGCTAAATTCTCCAATAGTTGCGGATCGTATTACAACTATTTCTCAAAGATGGCGTAATCATCAGTACTGTGTGCACCAAATCCTCACCGACGACAAGAGAGGTGGGGAAAGGGCGATCATTTTGAACATTTCTTTCACAAACATTCAAGTTCTTTGAGTCGAAGACGTCACTTACATTGACGGTCACCGTCAACTAACTTTTAGCTATCTAGTCATTTCAAGAATTATGTCAAACACGCCACCGAATTTTGTTACATGTGGGGACGATTCACAAAGACGCTTCGGTAATATAAGTTATTCCAAGTCTTGTACAAAATGTATCAAGTCCATTCTTTGGGACGAATGGATAATCTAAGTCAGGCAAACTGGTACTCATAATTTCTTAAAAACCATTTGATTGTTTCGAAATTGTACCAAAACAGCCAACCCTGCTGATTACAGTGGGGCTCTGATTTTCAGTTATTTTTAAACAAGGCAACGATAGTAGAACGTGTGAATTTGAATAAACGCTTGCCTTTCGCAACCTTGCCCAACTGTGATTGGTTACTATATTATTTTGTAACTAGATGTTCTGCAATACGGCCTAGGTGCATGAACGGTATTATTTGTGGCTGCGCTACATTTACATGGGATGGAACTACAGTGGATGTGCTAACTCATGAAATGTCACCAAAATTTCGAAATGCGTTCTCGTTTCGAAAAGATAAAATAAGTAATGTTGTAAAAATAATCATGATGCAACGTAAAGCTATAATGATCCAGTTACCTCAGGGTGTGGGCTTTCGAAAGGACTTATTTTCGGCTGCACGCAAAATCTATACTCCGCAAAAAATGACTACTTAAGTAGCATGCAATTTTTTCGTTGATTTTCGATGCTCTTGAAAATTTAATTATATTTCATGGAAAACATGCATAAAAATCTTCATTCCTTTACTTATTCGGTAGAAAATCACGTCATCGTCTAATTTCATACTCAAAAGAAGAGTATAATTCGGTTTCAAGAAACGTTTCTAATTCTCGAATAATTTTGAACCCAATCTGCTATTACACTTCATTCAGGGCTTCAAAACTACAAGCTGTATATTTTCCGGGTACGGAAAACCATGCATTTTTCTACGGTCTTAAGAGGAGACCATATGAGGTTCATAAAATTATGCAGTGGATTTGAGCAGTATTGTTAACTTAACAAGTCACATTCGTAAATGCAGATACATGACGTTTCATGAACAACCATTTAAAGGTATTAAAAAATCTCACAATTAGAAACTTTTTTAAAACCGAATTATATTCTTCTTTTCGGTATAGAATTGGAAGAAGACGTGATTTTCTACCGAATAAGTAAAAGAATTAATATTTTTAGGCATGTTTTCCATGAAATATAATTGACTTTTTAAGGGCAGCGAAAATCAACGAAAAAATTGCATGCTACTTAAGTAGTCATTTTTGCGGAGTATAGATTTTGCGTGCAGCCGAAAATAAGTCCTTTCGAAAGCCCACACCCTGAGGTAACTGGATCATTATAGATTTACGTTGCATCATGATTATTTTTACATTACTTATTTTATCTTTTCGAAACGAGAACGCATTTCGAAATTTTGGTTGACATTTCATGAGTTAGCCCACCTACTGTAATATGGTGATACTTGTATCAAGGCTACTGGCCACACCTTGTAACGTTTCCAAATACCATGCATTTCCTCAATTGTCTCCCGGACATCTCCACCGCAAAACTGCATTATCTTTTAAAACTTGGGCACTTTTTCAAGCTGCTGACTGCTAGACCAGTTCTGCTACCCAGGACTACAAAATATGTATTTAAAATTAACCAAGGCCAATGAAATTGACCTTTGCCGATAAATGTTGGTCTTAGAAACGGCAAGTAGTGACCAATTTAAGCTACCCTTTTGGTACAAGTAAAACTGCGAGGTACAGGAAACTCTTAAAATAGCTGACGCGCTGGCTAAAACGAATTTTATTCACTTGACATTTCCTATTCTCTCAGACCCATCATCAGAGACAGCTTTGTCTCTCTTTCTTAATCACTAACCTTCTAGGCTTTTGGCTCATTTTTCACTTGTCAACTATTTTTAGGACCACTGAAATGCCAGATCAGCTGTTGGGTGTTTCAACTAAGCTGCAAGTTCTCCTTGCAACTGATCATCTACTTCGTGGCCTGATGCCACCTACGGTAGCGTCAAGGGTCATGTTAACTGTCGACTCACACAATTTCCAGCTTGTTTTTTCGTGTTCAGAATATGCCATAACCGCTAACCAGGCTGTCGACTATACTGCCATTACCTGTCAACTAATCAACACCTTTACAGTCTTTAAGAAATATCGCAGCGTGGCTACCCCGGGTCTGACGGCTAAATTGCAACTATTTTGGACTAATTTTCCCAAAGTATGAGCTAATTTATTTTTTATAGTTATAACATCCTGTCGCGTAAAAGTTTGAAGCGTCACCGTGGAGAGAATTGATCAAGCAGCAACTTCGGTATTTTTAAATTTTCACTAATAAAAGTAATCCAACTCTCTAAAAATGCCTTTGCTGGCTGTGCATGCTGAAGTGTATTCAGGTCACTTTACTGACCCATCGTATAACTCGTAGTAGGTTTTCCATGTATACATGAAAGTAACGGGCACATAGGACGACTTTTTTAAAACCTCTATCGGAGGACCTTCACTGATCTGGCCTGCTTGTGGACGGGATACGCGTGTTGAATTTGCCTTGAGGGTCCCAATTTATTGCATCTGCAATTAATACATGCTGATGAGTTATCAGTAAAAAGACGAAAGTTGTCTACTTTGGTCTTGCGATCTGGCCGGATCAGTGAAAACCACTCTCATGCGACTTTGAATACTCTCTATCGTAGCCGGCAGAGGCCCAGCCTGTTTCTCCCCTGTGGAGCGTTAAACCCAATGTCTCGCTGAACTCAGATCCAGTTCTTGGGTCTTGCCAACCTGCGGGTTGACTCATGACTAGCTGGTGACGGCAAATAAGCCAGAAGTTGCTACTTTAATCTCCATTTGCTCTGTCCATAGTACTCTGCAAGCACCCCTATTTAATAAAAGTATGTCTTCGCGATAACAGCCACTGAATGAGTACTCATGTCTCCGCCAATTACTCGTGCCCTCTACCAAGGTCTCAGACAAAATCCCAATGTACACACATGCGTCCGCGCTGTGAAGGGGTGAGATATTCGTCGTTTGCGTTTTTTCCGAAGGGGGAGGGGTGAAGCAGGTGATGGTTCGCCCATTGATGTATCATTTCGGCGATGTCTCTGGGAAGATGACTTATTAATCCTCCTCTTTTTTCCACTAGACGGACCGGATTCGCCTCGAACGGGCTCGGTCTGAGAAGGCTGCAGCCCTAAAAATGAGTGCTGCTCTGGAGACACGGTGTGCACAACTGGAATCTGCCCTGCGTTCCCGAGCACTCTCTCACCGCACTTCGCCAACCAACCCCACTACCGAGCGCAGGTTCCACAAGCAAGAGCTAGAAATTGTGGCGGGGTCTGGTGAAAACGAGGAAGACGAGTTGCAAGAGGCTACGAGAAGAAGGGAGGGCAGGGCTGTGGATGTCATAGTCGAAACGGCAGGTAATGGAAGACGACGCCCTCGCTCCAGTCCTCCGACAGTCTCCTCGCCAACGCACCCCAGCACAGACCTCCATCCTGCCCCATCGTCCCCATCGCCCACCCAATCGTCTCTGCACACTCACTGGGCACGACGCGCCTCGGCAATACCAGAATTGCCATCAAGACCGCCTCCGCCGCTGCCACCAACGCAATCACAGGCCGGTCGCAGTCCTTGGGGGGCGGCAGTCGAGATGCTGCAGTCTGGTGTACCGCCATGGCACGTGTCTTCATCGCACGCCGTAGCGGGTGCCCCCGAGAGCCCGCCACCCTATGCGAAGTTGCGGCTACAGCATCCGCAAGGCCAACAACCTTCCGTAGGCATCTATGAGCCCTTTTTATGGTTACATCACAGGGATGATGCCCCCGTACCGACTCAATCCGTACCCATCATACCAGAAGTCATTCCGAAGTCACCGGTTAGTGACTATCTTTTCAGGTTACCCTACCTTTTGGTGCTTTATCTACAAGGTCTGGAAATACAGTATTTTAAGCGCATCGGTCAGTTTGAACATATATTTCCTCGACCTGGACGAATTATGTAACTTTATTGGCCTCATAACTGCTGGTATCTCTGGCTAAGGTGGCTCTATAAATAGGCATCCGGCATGAAAACGGACATGATGGTTTGTTTTGCCAAGCTTCGCCAAGACGTAACCGTGATATAACATGTGTACCTACAAAAATAAGAAGGCATGCTATAGGAATAACGACGTGGTCTCATATACGCAGTCGTTATCGCCAACTGCTTTTGTTTTTGGCTGTTTCCTGGCAGTTCGACCGTCTTGCCCGACGATATTTACCGTGTGCTCCACAGGAGGGTAGAGCAAGCACGATGATTTGCGCGTGGGGCTACCAAACCACATCTTACCAAATATTTCATTCATATCAGGGTGTCGGGTGTTAAACGAACTTCTTTCCGGTTGTTAGCAAAAATTACACCCCGTAAAAATGATTACTTAGTTAGGGTGAATTTTGTCACTGGATTTCAATGCGTTCATGATTTAAAATATATTTTATGGCAAACATATACAAAGGTACTCATTTTTACCCATTTTGTAGCAAATCGCGTCTTCTTCAAATTTTACACTTGCAGGAAGAGTATAATTCGGTTTCAAAAATTCTCCTAGCTACCGGTTTATTTTGGACACTATCTGCCTTACGCTGGCATTCAGGGTTCTCAAACTACAAGCTGTATAAAACCCTGGGTTCCTGCACGGTGTTAAAAAGATATCCTATAGGAAACATAGAATGTTGTAGTAAATTTGAACCGTACTAGATACTTTACAAGCAACAGTAATAGATGTAAAAATGTATGGTGTTTTGTTAACTGACATTTTACGGTCCCAACAACCTCATAATTAGAGACTTTTTTAAACCCAAAAGGTATGTTTTCTTCTGGCGTATAACTTTAAGAGGACTAATTTTCTATCCAAGAAGTAAAGGACGTATTTTGTAATGCACTTTTCCATAAGATATATTTGAATTCATAAGGGCATCGAAAAACAATAAGAAAAAGTCCTACTAATTAAGTAGTCATTGTTCACGGAGTGTTGTTTTCTCAGGCGGCCGGAAGGAAGCTCGTTCCGTAGGCGGCGCCCTGATATGACTGAAATATCTTGCGGTTTTGCCGTGCATGTATTCATACTATAACCCTACCTGTCTTTTCGAATCGAAATCACATTTCAGAATTTCGGTTAACATTTTGTGAGATAGCACATCCACTTTCGATTATAAAAAGGCATTCTGGTCTTTATCAGGTGGCGCAACGGTAACTCTCGAGAACTTCAGGGTCGAAGGAATTGAAAAAATGAACGGGCACGGCATCATAAACGAAACCTGCTTTAACTTAGCTGTTCATAAACTTTCTATTCGCCGTACCACGTGGTAGTTTTTTCTTGCTCTGGGTTGACCTTTTGCTACGAATCAGTACTCTATGAATGAGGATAAAAGACCTGAACCAATTTTTTTATTTTTCGGAGCTTTCGAACTCGTACAGGGATCTATCGCCAGGGACGACAACTGCAGCACAAGCGAAAGTTATAGGGGGTCTTTGGTTGACTGGTGATTCCTATAACTGTAGTTTGTTCTGTTGCTGCTCTCATCTCTGACGATGGACCCCAGTACGAGTCCGAAGGCTCATAAAAGTAAAAAATTGGTTCAGGTGCTTGAACAGTCGCTTTCTCCACTCATACATGCACCCGGAACTCAAACATTCGCCTCCATTCATTAAACTCGCTGCCAGAAAATATTGGTGAAGTTAACTAGAATAACGCAGCAGACAAATATTTACCAGACGTATTATTTGACTGATCAATGGTTATGAACACGAACACGATGAGGCTATCAAAACACTAGTTCTTAGTTTATTTGCCTCCTAGTTAATGCAGTTTTTATCATTTTTAACTTTGCGTATGATTTTCGCAACTTTTACCCCGTTGGGTTCCAAATAAATGTCACTTTTCGTCCCTCGAATCTGTACGGACAAGTACAAGCTATGACAAAAATACCCATTCTTGAAATTAAACAAATCGGACGATCCCATAAAAAGTTGGTCAGAGAGGACAGAACAGTGGGTTTCTGATATATTATTATCGTTACGCTGCAGTGGTAGCTATTCCGCGATTGAAATTAAATAGAAGTAAAGTTAGAGAAGACTGGGATTAAAGTGAACCCATACAGAGTGAAAATTAGTACCGCCAAACGCACCTGAACCGCTGACCTTCTAATTCCATGCCGAGTTCTGTACTTCTGAGGTAGGCACGGAAAGCTCGTTAGAGGAGCAAATGATTTGTTTATCTTGTTTCCGGTACCCAAGGAGAACCTGAATACGGTCTGAGCGACAGGGCTCGATGGGATTGCAAAGGCAACCCCCTCACGCGTCTATCTGGCGACGCGTCTCTTCTGTGTCACTCTTTATTTACGATAGTCTGTTCAAACTTAAAATGGGTTTCTGCTCAGGTCTTTAACATTGACTATAAAAGACTCCTCAAAAATTAAGATATTTACAACCCGTCCTTAGATGAAAGGATTCGGACGTATAATATGTACAGTAGGTCGATGCGCTCGTGCGGAGGATGCGAGGCGTATACAGATGGGCTAAAGCCAAGACGAGAATACCAGCACGTAGGATTGAATAGTCTTCAATTTTGGCCGAGTCTTTGAGACCTGCGATGTTTGCCGATGACTTTAACCCGACCAACCAATTAATATACAGAGCGGGGCATAAAAACCGTAGACAACATATATGGCGATTGACTGTATTGATTATTTCTTATTCTGTCTCTGAGCTCACCGTGAAAGGTCGACCCAGTGAGTGTCCTGTTCTAGGGACTCAATGCGCCACCCATGAACGAACGCTTTGCCGAAATAATGGTGTCAAACCCAACCTATATTCCCAAATCTAATAAGTCCTCTTCATCTTTCCTTTGATAGTTTCGTATGGTGCGCTCAGAAAAGTCGACAGAGATATGGAAATCTCCCGCCAGACGTGGGTTACGCGTCGATGTTTCGAAGGAAGTTAATCTAGATGTTCATACTAGCAAACTGCGAGGGACGCTTTCCTTCCTCTCGAGTCACGACGAGCTATATTCTACATTCCATGGGCAGGGGTGCTCTTGAAAATGGCCAAAAAGTAGCGGTAGGAGGGGGGAAACAACAGAAAAACAGTGCAATACCCGGATCGCTTAGATATCCGAACACTCGATCGCTGAGCGAAAGTATTTTCTGTCCACTGTGTGCATATGCATAAAAATAAATGCTTTGTGCACGTATGTGCACGCTTGCGCAGAGTCGGTAGTCTCCTCTTTGTTGTCCTCCTCCATCTTCTGCCAGCTGGCATATTTCTTGGACACACACACACATAGAGAGAGGCAACTATTTGCTGACCGGCCATTGTGTAATAGACTTTAAGCCGGCTAGTTGTGCAGGCGTACTGCTTGACTTCTGGAAGGACTTTCCTTTGCCGGCGGGGCTTTGAACTGAGTGTCAGCGCAAAAGTATCTTTCGTCTCCGTCGGTCCATCTTCCGGGATGTTAAGGCAGCAGCGGAGACGAAAAGGGTAACGTGTGCAATCTGTTTTCCGTCATTTTAACTGGGCAGGGGAGGAGAGTGCACGACCGAGGGCCTTTTACCGCATTTGACCTTCATCGTCTCACACAGCTGATATGCATGACCATACGAAGCGGGGAGTTGGCGCCTCGTTAATCAGATCATGTACTAGTGTCATGTCAAATATTTACTAAGAAAAACTATGAATAATTGACGAAAAATGAGTCATTTTGCGACTGGAGCGTTGTTCTGTGTTTGCCTAACAGGCGCCACTTGCTTGCGGTTTTATTCTTTTTTTGTTCCCGAGGAGCTGGTTATAGTGGTTGGGCTAGCAGACAAGTTTCAAGAAAACTCTATAGGAAGTAAATACAGTGGAGGCTTTAAGAAGATCTATTGAAAATAAATGCGGCAGTACCTACAGGCAACTGCGGAAGCGACGGCGATCAACTTACTGAGAATGAGGCTGTGTGGACAGAAGAACTTCGTGTGAATTTTGCTGCCTAAACGAGGGTGGGAGGAGGGTTGAGCGCCCCTATTCATTGTTCTTCTGGGTTATGTATTCATCTGCCTACTCTCCCACCCCTTTAACCGCAAAAATGTGGCAATCTGACTGCCCAATGCTATCCTTTTCCCCTATTTCGCGCTTTTTGCGCACACTTGAAAGCCTAAGTAATTGGTAATATGTAAAATAACGACCTGTCTGATTACAAACGTCCCACTTAAGAGTGATAGTCAGACTTTAACCTGTTTGAACATACCTAGGCTTGTCAGCTGATCGTCGGAATAGTTGGTACCCTTAATCATTCTTTTCATGAGTCAGCCTTATGCGGTTTTTCTCTGCTTACAAGACATAAATCATTGACGAGCGATTTTAAACTGTTAAAACCTTAAAGGCTCTTCATAGTATTCCCTGCTACTGCACATAACACTACGCTTACTAGGCGAATAGTAGGCTAACAACAATGTGGTTGACGATTTTATTGCATAAGAGAAGATTAGACGGAGCGACTGCAGGCGGAAAAATATGGAGGACGGTCGTTGTTGCGCGGATTGAGTGGTCGAAGTACTGAGTGTTAGTTAGAATGCGAGTCATAAATGACGACCATGGAAAAGCAAGATCGATGCGCGTCGCCTCAAAGCTTAGTGTCAAAAGTTCACTTGGGAATTCAGGTTGCTCCGAAACTCATAAATCATTGACTCAAAATTTTAAATACAGCCGCAGCTGGAAAAGATTGTTTCAGTGGGATTATCAGACTGGGTAGCTGAACATACAGTTTTGCTAATTACCATACTATGTTGTGACTGAGCGTCTTCTGGGCCACCTGTGTCAAATGATCGCGGAGAATATCGTTGCTTGGGCAACGAATATTTTTCCCTCGCTTTTCTATGTCCTTCAAAGTATGCAGTTCTGGAAAATTGCAAGGCGTATGCAGGATTATTCACGTGGTCTTCTGTTGCCATGTTCAATGATGATGTCCGAGCATAGCTAGTTCATCAATTGCTCACAACGGCAAGTAAGCCAGAAGTGACGACTCCACTCTCCTTGTCGACAAACACTTCTGTTGGTGACTGCTTGTCGCCATGAGACAGTCTGCGTGGGCTTTAGACATCCAAATCTAAAGCAAGACGGAAATGATCATTTCCATTCTACGGGACAACCTCAAGCATTTTCACTACTCACAAGGAGTACAAGGTCGTTCATACTTATTAAAATATTCTGTACGCATCTGAAGTTTTTCACAAAAACATGCAGTTAGGTGCCAACATGTATAACCTGTAGTAAGCAGAGCTCACAAGCCAATAAAAGCAGTATCGGTCGGATCTTATTTTGTAGCTGTACCTACAATAGATAAGCCCCAGCCAAACCCCTAACCCTAACCCATAATCCCAACCCCTAACCCCTATCAGGTACGGCTACGAAATAAGATCTCGCCAAAGTATCGATTTCGTGTCAGAATATGAGAACATTGTTAGACCCTCTCAAAGTAAAAATACTTCCGTTCTTCTAATATAAAATTTGAAGACGGAAGTCCTTATTAAATAATTGCAATAAATAAGTCTTTGTATGCCCTGGCGACTAAATGCTCAGTTTAGCTACCTCGCCAAACTCATATTACCCATTTGCAGGTGCATAAAGAACCTACGGGCAATATCACCTGTTTGATATTAATTTAAGCACAACAGTGAGAAGTGGATTCCTTTGGCAAGGTAACCATACCGTAACCCAACACACCAGATGTATTTTCTAAGCCCTGGAAAATGGAGCAGAGAATCTGACCAGTCGTCGATGGTAAAAATACCCAGACTGCGTAGTTTGAATTATTTCTACGTATCGGTTCTCCAAAAATTCATATATTGGTGTAGGAATGAGTAAGGTAAATGTATCGATCGACTTTGTTCACAGCTTGACGTATTTGATTACCGCTAAAAGCTTAAAAGTGGGAAACAGGACCGTTTTTTCGAACTGGTTAAAAATTTAAATGTGGAAACATTTAAAGTATCCTTAAACCAAATCGCCTGAATATGAGTCGGCTCTTGCTCTCTTCGGCCAATAACTTCCGGCTAGGTAGGAAGGGTCGTGTACGATATTGTGAACGTGTTTTCTCCGCTGGTCACACTTTACTTGAGAAAATATACCACATTTGTCTGGAATAAAGAGAGAATTGGCTGGACGTCAGACGGCATTAATGAGCTCGTCAACCATCCTTGGAATTTGTGCGTATGCCTTGGTACTCAATATACAGACGGATTCCCTCAAGCATGCGCATAGCTGCAAACTTCCTTGAAGCCAAATACGCTCTTTCGTCGAGTACGGAATTTGAGGAAGGCCAACTCTGCGACCTGACAAATCCAAGATTAACTTTTTCGGTTGTCCTATCCATACTCTACTTGAAGTTATGCGTACAGAAATAACTGACGGAAAATTCATGCCCTGTATAAGCGATGTGGAACTTCTGCCGGTAGACAGTACGATGCCCAAATCAAATCTGGTGTGCCATCGCGTAGAAATTCATTTTGATTACATGCCCTGAAAATGAGTTTCATTTTCCATATAAAAACCTATAGAAAATTTAATTGGTCAATAGGTTATGAACATCGACGTATATTTTACGTTTAAAGAAGCCCCATATTGTGGCTTTTCGTGATTTTTCTCTTTACTGACTACTAGTGAATTTTGCAATACTTTTTTAACCGATTAATTTGCAGACTGCATTGCCGCGTGCTGGCATCGCAACGACCTCCACGACCTCAGCGTCATTCAGGCCTCCTTGTCTGCCCTCACGGCCTTTATTAGTGACGCAGAGTTTCGAAAACCTGCCACGTAGCATTTATGGGAGGCCGGCACCATCTCTGCCCCCGGCTGCCCCGAGGTCCAATAACTTACGGCATTCCCTCCGGCCGACGGATTGGCAGCAGCCAGGTCCGGAGACATTGGCTCCCGCTTTCGTCTACGGGCAGGTGAGTGGCCAACCCCTGTTCAGACTTTGAATCGGGCATGGGCCGAGTAAGATGCAATTCGTTCGAGGTTTCTTTATAATAAATAGGCGTTTGTTTGCCGGTATATTTCGGGTCCCAATGTGCCGATGAGGATTTTTGCTTGACTTCAACAGACGACAACATGAAATGACCCTTTACAATGCATCGGAAATTATATCAACATGTGTGACTCCAGTGGACCGAATGTCCCTTTTGGGAATGGTTATTTTCACTTTGTTCAAAAAACGCTGGAAGGTATTTGACCACAAAATACACTTGGAAATTAAAGTTTTTCTTCGGCATTTAATATAAAAAGTGAATCGGAAAAATGATGGGAACATTATACCGACTGTCTGAAAGTTTGCTAAATGTAGATGATCGCTAATATGTCACAACGAAATGCCCAAAATTTGCGCCTGTACAGCTGGTAGGGGCGCCGATGCTTAATTTAGTCGCGTCATGATTTATTCAAGCACGCAACGCTTCGTCATTTACTTTTATATTCTCAGCCAGAAAATAATGTCATCATAGATCAGCGATCTCAGCGTTTAAATTTTACTGCCTTCTTCTCAAAGGACGCTGTCACTCCCCTGAAGCTCCTCCGAAGTGGGTGTGTTTTGTTTAGTTAGTGCATTTTTCAGTTCGTTTCGCCAAGCTGACTGACTTGCACAGCACAACCACCTCCGTGGAACGCTAGGATTCGCACGCCATACCATACCTGAAAGGGCATCATCCTTTCTGCAACCAACAGAATTAACAGCATCAGAATGTTTGCAAATTGTCTGATATGAGTCATTTCTTTGAGACCGACTGGGCAACTGTTTTAATCAGTCGTATTTATTTCAAGTTAAGGGGACATTCACGGTTAGCACAGTCGGAAGACGCGCCATTAAAGCAGCTGGCATGACTGCAGACTGTCTGCGGCTCCCCTCTGCCAGACTGCGCATGTTGCGGGCGGAGCTGTCTTCCCTATTTGTTGTGGCTCTTACAAAAAAGGATGCCTACTGTGACAAGTTTCATTCCTTTTATTCTCCTGTTGCGCATCAGTCAGATTTGTCATATAAACTTACAGAAAACTTAGCTCAAACCATATTTCGCTTGTCTCCTAAATCGGAAATGAGACTGATAGAGGTAACTTGCGCAGTTAGGGACGCGTTGCCGGAGATTGGCGGCAGAACATTCGACATGAAATTAAGGGTCGGCTATTGGTCACTACCCTACAACGCAATTCTCCCACCCCAAGAAAAAACGTACCTGATGTCAATCACCTCATATACACTTTTTGCATTGATCTCATAGACTGACTTGGTAAACATTTTTGCCTGATTTAGATAGACTTTAACCTCTACGGTCTTGGGGTTGAAATGCTGAGTGGCCTTTTTAAGTATTTCTGACGCGCCTCGTGGTTTAAAGCTTTGACAAGTTTCTCAGTCTTTTGAGACCGAAAATGGGACGATATGTCAAGTATTATATACGGATTCTAAGGGAATACGAAAAAACTAAGCCAAAATATGAGAGTTAAAATTGCGTCTGGCCAGATGAATTCGTATTTAACTCAAACGTGTTTCGCGACGAGAAACCATCTGGATGTATGGGCATTTACTTGCCCATGAGAATTTGATACGGAACGGCTATATGATTCTAGATGAACAGATGACGGTAAACGTGGTCTCGGAAGAGACTATTCGGAAGAACGGGGTTTCTGTTTCCGTGGGGTTTTGACGTTATGTAGTTTAAAACAGAGACTGCACGATTTACCGTACTCAACAGCTCAGACACGTGTTTCGCCGAGCTTCTGCCGCCATGTGGCACAGCTGCGAGGGGATCGGCTCATCAAGCAGCCACCCGGTGCTTCCTATATGCTTTCTGGTAGATACTCCAGTTTGAAATGACAGCCTTTTCGTTTTCTAAGGAATTAGTCATTGACTTGGAGACTTGTGGATTCAGACTGGAAAGTAGAATTTAAAAGGCAGCCAGGGACACGGTACGCAAGGGAGTAAACGTCAGCTTGGGCAAAACTATGGCCTATTTTCGCTTCACATTTCAAATTACGCTCGAGGCAGGGGTCATCAAAGCAAAGCTTTTCGTTTCCTAACGGCTTTTAAAGAGCTTCCCACATTGCCAGCTTGTTATTCAGGTGACCCCCAGGCAAATTCCGTTTTCAGCCATGGCCACCAGACCGTAAGAAAATCCAATTATTTCCCTTTTTATAGGTGTTAGGGTAAAATTCAAATAATTCACTTTGACCCAACTGTGAAAAACTGCCATAACACCTATGAATTACGTGAGCCTGGTAGTCCTCTGGTGGATTCTAGGTGTATTACTTGAGAAATCCTGTCTGGGCAGTCAGCTTACTGTATCAAATTTGGTGGTACAAGGCGTCGAAGTAAGTTGGGCGGGAAAAATTGACCAAATGTGATTAAACTCGCGTCGTCTGTCGTGGCCTCGTAGCTCAGATGGTTAGAGCGTTGGCTGTACTAAAGCCTTCCCCTTACTGCGTGGGTTCCAATCCCACCGACGCGCTGAGTTTTTCACGGTTGGGTCAAAATGAATTATTTTCATTTGTCTGAGAAATAGTCTAGAAACCCACCCAATAATGCGCCTGCCGAAAGTAGCATTTAACTTAGCCGGTCCTACAATATAGTGTCCACGATGCGCTCGACCGCAGACAAAAGATAACTCGCTATTTTTCAACTTTATGCAACATTAGCAAATCAGACGTGCGACACACGCAGGTGCCGACGAAAATATAAATGATTTGTTAATTTGGAAATTGGGGTTCCGCAGAAAATTATCCAATAAAGACGGGCTTTTATTTGCCACCGCACTTTATAAGGTATTGCCTTCACGGTACGATATCATACCTAAGTAAAACGTCAATTATGTTTCAGAGGAGTGTGTAAGACAGCTTTAAATTTTTAAACATCATACACCCTGGTGTTTCTTGAAATTTATGAGAACTACAAAAAAATTGATGAACCCCGAGGAACAGCTTAAACAGAGGCCATACGATGCAAGCAATATCTATTTGATCTGACAGTTTGACTGTCAATTCCGACGATGTCCACAGTGTGCTCCACAACTGGGTGAGAGCAAGACGCTGACTTGCGCGTGAGTTAACTGATAGTGACAGTAAACTTCTGCGTAATCTATCTTACCCCCTCCTCCACCTCCCTCACTTGAGCCGAGTTGCCGTGACATGATCAAATAGACGGGAGGTGGGAGGGGTGCGGATGATTGGCCCAACTAAGACCCGCACCTTAGCGCGTGCTACCACACCGACTCGGATCCCACTGAGTGGGATTGCCATAGAGGTCACATTAAGAAGGAGCCATCATGGCCTTGACGTAAGTTATGTCGTTCCCGCGAACTAACGAACTACGGCTTACTAACCTCATAGACTGATAGAGGTAAGGAAGGCCAGTAAGTGAATAAAGTTAATATTCAAAATGTGCAACGACCTGACCAGAGAGCATGCAAGCGGCGCGAAGCTTACAAGCGGCGGAGTCTTTGTCACGTTAAAACAAATGCTACAGTAAAACAAGCGTGACAAGATTGTCAAAGGACAAGTACTCAAGTACTTTAGCACAGCCTAACTATCAGTCCAACATTCGGCCACTCCACACACTGGGCTGACTGCGAGGCCCAAGTTAACCCGTCAGTTGCCAGCCTTCCAAGACATGGCTTTAGCGCACCATGATATGAACAAGCGCGTTCGATTGTTTACAACGGGGAATATGCGCTGAAAACATCGACGTCACTTTCTTCCCAATCCTAGGCGTCAGTCCGTTGTTCGAACCGCTCAGCCTTCTGATGCAGGGGTGAGCGTAGTGGCTTACAAAGCAAGGAAGCCGTTTGTGTGTGCAATATGCATGACCTGGCTCCCCCCCAAACGCACACACCAGGACTACACACAAAAGGGGATAGTCGGTTCAAATCTCCTAGATGAGAGAGTGCCATTAGGAAGGAGCCATCGCAGTCTGGCTCTCAGCCTACCAGTCCACCACTTAACACCACAACTGGGCTGACTGCGTGGTCTGAATTGAAGCGTCAGTTGAAAACTTTCCAAGCCACGGATTTTGGCGCACTGCGATAGTCTCAGACGCGTCAGTTCGTTTATAGTGAGGAATTGTGCGCTGAGAGTCGACCCCAATCACTCTACCCATCCTATGCACCAATCGACTGGCCCGGCCGGTCAACTAACTGATGTTGAGATGAAGGTGGCTGAAAAAGCTGACAACAGCCTGTCTGCGTGTGCTACGTACGTACGTACGTACGCTGAAATTTCACACCAAAGGCGTAAACCAGGC
>CACRXP010000080.1:949809-1001045 GCA_902702965.1 Spirometra erinaceieuropaei
GGGCCATACGATGCAAGCAATATCTATTTGATCTGACAGTTTGACCGTCAATTCCAACGATGTCCACAGTGTGCTCCACAACTGGGTGAGAACAAGGCGCTGACTTGCTCGTGAGTTAACTTATAGTGACAGTAAACTTCTGCGTAATTTATCGTACCCCCTCCCCCACCTCCCTCACTTGAGCCGAGTTGCCGTGACATGATCAAATAGACGGGAGGTGGGAGGGGTGCCGACGATTGGCCCAGTTAAGACCCGCACCTTAGCGCGTGCTACCACACCGACTCGGATCCCACTGAGTGGGATTGCCATAGAGGTCACATTAAGAAGGAGCCATAATGGCCTAACTCTCAGTTCAGCATTCAGCCACTCCGCACACTGGGCTGACTGCGAGGCCCAAATTAACCCGTCAGTTGCCAGCCTTCCAAGACATGGCTTTGGCGCACCGTGATATGAACAAGCGCGTTAGATTGTTTACAATGGGGAATATGCGCTGAAACCATCGACCTCACTTTCTTCCCAATCCTAGGCGCCAGTCCGTTGTTCGAACCGCTCAGCCTTCTAATACGGGGGTGAGCGTAGTGGCTGACAAAGCAAGGAAGCCCGTTTGTGTGTGCAATATGCATGACCTGGCCCCCCCAAACGCAAACACCAGGACTACACACAAAAGGGGATAGTCGGTTCAAATCTCCTAGATGAGAGAGTGCCATTAGGAAGGAGCCATCGCAGTCTGGCTCTCAGCCTACCAGTCGACCACGTAACACCACAACTGGGCTGACTGCGTGGTCTGAATTGAAGCTTCAGTTGAAGACTTTCCAAGCCACGGATTTTGGCGCACTGCGATAGTCTCAGACGCGTCAGTTCGTTTATAGTGAGCAATTGTGCGCTGAGAGTCGACCTCAATCACTCTACCCCATCCTGTGCACCAATCGACTGGCGGGGCCGGTCAACTAACTGATGTTGAGATTAAGGTGGCTGAAAAAACTGACAACAGCCTGTCTGTGTGTGCTACGTACGTACGTACGTACGCTGAAATTTCACGCCAAAGGCGTAAACCAGGCAGATACATGCGATCGCAATGAGGGGGGAGCGTTGGAACGGAATCCGCATAGCTGGTGATGGGGGTAGTGATGGAAAGTCAGTGGTTGAGTGGACGTCGAAAGTATTCCCACTGGTGGCGGACGTGGGAGCTGTGGTGTTGGTGGTGGTGGTAGTCGCGGGGTTTGGAGCAGGAATGATGGAGACGGCGGTGATCGACCTCGACGAGCACCGGAAATGTGATCACTAGTGGTGAGGGTGGTCTTTGTCGTGGTCATCGAGGGGTTGGAGCAGAGATGGTTTGGTAGGTAGCAGTTAGGGTTGTCGGGCTGTTGGTGCATTGAGTCCGGAGATGACCCAGGAGGCTGGTCCCCGCGCGGAACCTTCGTTGACAGTCGGGGCATTTTGAGAGGGGTTGGACGTTGGTTTTGTAGGTCAGGGGCGCCTGAGACTCATGAGCATCTTTTTGGCTTTCGCAGCGGCAATGCAGTGGGCATCATGGCTTTATGCACCACCCGGTCGGTTCTGCGCGGTCTTCCAGGTCGTCACGTTTGATTTCTAATCTTTTCAAGGAATTCAGCAAGTTAAATTTCCCTGTTGGTCAGTACCAATAATGGCATCCTCGTAGAGGAGTCGTTTGAGTAGTCGTTCCCCGTCCATCCTGACGAGGTGGCCGCTCTACTGCAGGTGCAGGTCCCTCAGTACGGCGTAGATGCTAAGGCCTCCGGCCCATTCCAGAACTTACTTGTCTGGGATCCTGTCTCGCCACCTCATCTTTAGTATACACCGAAGACAATTGAAGTGGAGGCGAGTAAGTTCCCGCGCAGGCTCCTTGTAGACTGTTTACGTCTCCACACCATACAGCAACCTCGTCAAGATGACAGCCTTGTACGTCTTCCTATCGGTGTTTGAGATGGAGACTATGGCGATTTTATACGGAGTTCTACAGCCGACCGAAGGCCTGGCAGGCTTTAGAGATCCGGTATGCCACTTTATTGTCGATTTTAATGCTGCGGGAGAATGCGCTGTCTGTATAGGCGAGGTTATCCACGGTTTTAGCTGGGGGCCGTTGACGTGGTTACGTGGAACACCTAATGCAGCGTTTGGCGGCGTTGGACGTTGCATTACCACCGTTTTGTCTCTGTTAATGTTTAGCACGAAGAGGCCCAGACTCCGTTGCATGTCTGCTTGTGTTGCGGAGGTGTGTGCTCAGTCGTCCGCGAAGAGCTGATTGTGGGAAGTATTCGCGGATGGACAGGTCTGGTTGTGGTGTAACCACAAAGTATCGCGTTGTTTTTACCGGCACACTAAATTTCACAGTAAATCACCAGTCAATATTTGGCCTTATTTAACTTCACTTGTGAGCCATTATAAGGAGACTAAAATGACACACTTCACTTAGTGACGGAGCAGTTCATGATCTCGTGATTTCTGGTAAAACATCAACCTTACTGCTGACTGCAAATGCATACCATTCTCATTCTATATGCCTTAGTTCCAGTCCCTGAGCTCTTCTGTTCTCACTTGCACCATTCTAGCCGATGTCACAGAGGTCCCTTTACGGTGGCCAGCCACCATTTTGTCAACAACCAACTCATCCCGCAGGGACTACGGCCTTCCCTCCCGAGCGCAGAACAGTTGGGGGTCGTCTTTTTAACGGTTACAGTTATCCCTGCGAATTGAACAACCTAGCATCCGGAGGCGCCACGGCTCTTGATGTGCCCGTCTCCCCACCGGTCCCGCCACATTACACCCCGGCCGTCCCCAGCACACAGCGCTTCTTCTCTGAGGCAGAACTCCGCGAGGCTGGCGCTCCGGCCGATCGTCTGCAGGATTCGAAGCCTTACTCCTCGGCGTCGACCTCAGCCCTGCCTAAACCCAGTCAGTTCTACCGCTCAATGGGCTACCTGGCGGCACCCACAGCGGCTTTCCATGGTTCGACACCGTATATGACGCCAGCACCACTATGGCCGGGTTCCGCAAACTTTCAGGTAGCCGTCAGCGTTGTTCTAGGACTCCCTTTCCTGCCACAGTCACCGGTTACACTATACGTCCTTTTAGGATGAGGGCATAAGCATAGTTGGGAAGTAAAACCAAAAACGTTTTTCTGAGCTGATTTTTAAAAAGGCCTCTGACTTTCTTAGTTTTTTTAGTTTACAGAGTTTAATAAGACAAATGAGCTCGCATTTGGTCGAGGACGCCTTTCAACTTTCGAAGCAATATATATACCCAACAAACAACCTCGTAAGCTTTGTTTACTGCATGAGGCCTTCGACGCTTCCATTACAGACGTGAGGAAAGAAATGTTTACGAATACGAAGTTTGCAGAATATTGGGTTTCGCCTCTCTAGTCTCTGCCTCTAAGCCTTTGGTATGGGCAATCTGAAGGGCAGATATTTCAACAACCCAGCTGAAAATAAGAAAATCGTGAACAACTTACACTTCCATATGTTCGAAATGTTAATTTGAATAAAAAACGATGCGTTTTCAGGTACTCAATAAGAAACTAGTATACTGTTTACAAAAATGGCTATTTTCTCAAATGTTCTCGGAAATGAATAACAGTCTTTTCGGACTCGGATATTGTTGAACGTGCAAAAAGATTGCCTAGGTTTTCTCTCTCTGAAGCAGTGGCAATTAACCTTACCTACTACAAGTTCCCTAGCTTAGTGTAATGCCAATAATTCAGTAGAGAATAAGAGTAAATGTTAGAATCTCCCGCACAGCGGAAGGTCTCCCACATCTCCTAGTTAACATACTGGGCACGCTATAAATGAATTATTTCTCCCCTGTCTAGGCTCCGTTTTTTCGATTACTGATAGGCATCAGGTTGTTCTAAAAAGAAGTCGAAAGTATGTCGACTGGTTCAATCCCAGGCCACTACGATAGAAGCAAAATGTCTCCACCTCCTACACGAAATAGGCGTCCGAAGGGCAATTTCATATTCAAGTGCTTGGATGCATTGTACTCAAGGACGACCTGAAGTATCATCCTGAACAAGAAACTACGACAACATCGTCTTCCTTTGTATATCCTGAACTGTCTATCTCCCGGACTTTGGAGAGAGATGCATGGACCAAGGGTCAATAGCTTATTTTCACGGTATTGACCATGACATGCCTATGCTCTTATCAGCCTTTCCACTGACATTTCCATGCTGCCGACAGCAGTCCTAAGGCTGCATGAAAGGGACAAGACGAAGCGCAAAAAGTTCACAAAAGCAGACTTGCGCTAACTTTAACCGAAAACATGGGAGTAAAAGAGCATGCATGACGAGGTGCTACCGAACGTTTTTCTGCTGGTTTCCAAAAATTACTTTTCTCCACGGCTGTACCAATAGAGTCTTTGTCTACTTCAGGAGAGAGGTGACATTTCGAAAGCCAGTTTTTGACGCCATAAGAAGCAAAACTACAAAAGTCTATTGCCTTCTTTTTTACCACACATTGTGCGTGACCTTCACAGCTAGGATTTCGTGTGTAACGGTTGTTCTTTTTAGTATATCCTATACACTGAGTTTAGGACCTTAAATAACCTTTTTTATTCATATCGGGGAGGGAGGATTTTTGGCCCAAAAGTCCCTCTGTAGTCTTGGAGGCCAACATACTTGTGACATGTAGTGGGCGGTAGTCGATGTCATTAGCATTCTCCAACAGCAACTGAATCTGGTAGACAAAAATACCCAAATATGAGACATTTTATCAACGTCAAATCAAATGTGTATGTTCTGTCTTCTCAATCAGATCCCCTACTGGGCAGCTTGCATGAACTATCCCTATATGATGATGCCGAGTTACCACACGTCAGCCGCTCCCAGTCTCGGATTTCCGCAAGCGGGTCTCGGTTTAGGCACGGTTACTGACCCACAGGCCGGTCTTCAGGCCGGTTCCATGACCCAGGGTCTACCCTGCGCTCCTGTTAGTATGCCAGTGCTGACTGGTGGTGACGACTTCTATCTAACTGGCGGAGGAGAGACGGAGGAGATACCATCGGGCCTGATGGACTATGTAAACTACCCCTACCCCCTCAAGCAAACCTCTCAAGTTCAGTCATGCCAGCAAATACCACCGCCCCATTATCGGCAGCAGAAATGTCAGCCACAATACAATCACTGGGTCACTCCAACTCCACCCTTTGGTCTGGATCCCGGCTATCAGGTGGCGGCGGCGGCCGCAGCCGCGAATGCAGCAATCCAGGCCCAGTGGAGGGCCATGACGCTCAATCCGTTTTGGCAGTCCCAACTCCCATACATCCCACCCGGTCTTCCAAATTACCCCGTCGTCCCAGCGATGCTGCTCCCCTGCGCGGGGGAGACAGGAAGATTACTGCATCAGCAGTTGACGTCCGCCTCACAGAGACAGCAGGTGGGACCCGCTCAGACGCTACATATGGAGCCGCAGAAAGTAACCCGTCTTCAAGCCCCTAAGGTCTCCACGCGAAGTGTCTTTAGAGGTATCTCCTTACAGGATCTGCCAATTCGAACGCGTTCTGACAGTGAAACCGGTGAGTACCTTTCCTCCCTTCGCCTCATCTTAAGTTGTACATGACTTCGGAAAGCACCCTAAGTAGGGCTCGGAAGCACACTGTGAGCACATACTCAAACACCTTTGTCTACCTGTCCTGGCTTGCATATAACTCGAGAGAAGCATCTAAATGTGTGCTTTATGTAAGTTTCTAAGTAAGGAACATCTCACCTATTGCCTGATTCCTGCTGAAATTGTTCACCAAACTTGCTTGTGTTTTTGCTGCTTGGACACCAAGACCCAGTGCCTACCATAGTTACTAGTATTGCCGATGCGCGCACTACCAATGTTCAGATCAGTCAACATGAATTGGCAACGATCGGATGAAGGACTCCAAACACACACATGACCAGCCAAAGGTGCCTGTCTTACGGGAAAGGTGGTAATAGGGGTTTTACGGGCGGGCCTATGTATGCATAGGGGAAGGGCAAAATATGTATAGGTAATTGGCAAGTTCGTTTCTCGGGCGGAAACGTTTAGTGCATTGGCTTATAGCAAACGAAATTAAACAGGGCAATTAAAAGAACAAACATTAGGTGTCTACAACGATCGCTTCTCGACTCTCTGAGCTAAGGCCATTGTAGATAATGCACCATATTGTCTACAATAGACAACTCAAAATTATACGATAAAACACCAAATCGAAATAATTGTGTCGGACTACAACCCACTTAAACAAGTATAGTAGGTATTCTTTGTATGTCACAGGTGCTTGGGGGCCTTCAATCCATACTTACCCTTAAATTATAATAGCCTCTCCAAAATTATCAACGATGTTTGAGTTGACGACATCACCGCCGTCCCTATTACTGGCATTGTTTATATCGCAGGTGCGGCTACTATTGAGTCCGCCAACAATGTTGATATTAAGCCTGATGAATTCGCCGTCAGTAGTAGTAATTTTGGAAAACCTGCTAGCATTATTGGTGCCATAACAACAAAGTTGGTCAACTGGCGTACTTTTGTAGTCTTAATGCAGCAACTTTAAACTCTGCCGGCGGTCATCGACCAGACCTAAAGCCAAGGTTGAATCGCGAATTCGCGGCTGGCTCAAATCTCCTTACTTCGCAGACGTAGTCTGGTTTATGTCTGAAATTTTAGGGCAAATACGGTGGAAAAAACCGTTGCAGATTCCTCTAGAGTTGTCTGAAGTGGTTCTCGATTATCGACTTCTCATCCCCTGTGGGATCGCCTGTCTTGGATCTAGGTCTGACCTTTAGGACCAAACGGAACTCCCACTAACCGACCTTGGTAACGCTGTCGTCGCCACAACTAGTCTTGATCTCGACCAACAGAGCCTGACCTTGATGTCCACTTGTCAATACCTTACGTGAGGTGAAGAAACAAATCTTAGTTTTAATCTGAATGACGACGGAAGCCAAAGCAAGAACTACTGGTACGAAAGAAAAGGTTAATTCCAAGGCACAGCTGAAAAGCTCAACTAAAGCACAGACTGCCAGTTGTTCCCTTCTTCCATTAAATAGCTCAAATGCACACAGGTAAGTGGTTCGGTTTGAGTCACAATTTTATGTCCGAGATTAGGTGTTGCGGGCATTATTTTGAATCACTGCAAACGCTGTTTGCTTTACGACAGTTTTTGAACCTCATGAACGTTGCTCTTCGCGTGCTTCTTTGGCTCCTGCAGTCACTGCAGGTGCATGCCCCTTCGATCACTCAGACGCCGGTGATGCCAGTACTCCTGGCTACATGGGTGCTCCCTACGAAGGCGAGATAAACTTTGAGGAGCATCCGGGTCCGTCCAGCCCGATCATATTGGGGTCCGCCGATGCGGCCAGCACAAAGGCCTATACTGGAACCACCAGGTCTGGCGCAGATGGTCTCAACACCTACACTGTCTTCAGCAAGGCTGGCTGGCCGGTGGATCAAGCGAGTGGTGTCCGGTTCTACGCACACCCAGAGGATGTTAATCTACGAAAGGCCATAGAGCAGATGCACATTGATCGTCAAATATGGGAAGACTGGGCCAGTCAGACGGGCGCGGCAGTGACGGTGGACCAACCGGAAGAAGCCCTCGACGACGGCACTTCAAGGTTATCAGGCCCCGATTATCTGCAGTCCACTGCTGGCCTCGAAGCTGTAGCACAGCCCTTACGCAGTCGTCTTCAAAATATCTATGAAGCTTCTGCTGCGGGAAGGTCAATGCTCCTACCTCCAAGGTAATTATATTGTTGATTAATCATGAATATTGTGCGTGGGGGCATGTTGACTATAATAAATTACTTAGCCTACACAAAAATTTAATCATCTTAACTGTTCCTTCAACGTCCTGGGAATCATCCTCCAAGTCAGAGGTATTTCGCAGATGGTCCCTCTGCTGGTTCACTATTTTTGGAACGAGAATAGCTGCAAATCACAAGTCATGCCGTCAGTGACCGACCACATGCAATGCTAACTGAAATGTTGAAATGCCTTTTCGATTAGGAAGGAACACTTGAGTTAGACTGAAATACTGATTAGCTGGCGGCATAATCCCGTAATATTTCAGACACGCCAGGCTGTTGGCTTTTGCATGCACATCTTTTTGGTTATCTGAAAAACTGAATTTGGTAAAAATGACTGTTTAAGTAGCATGTCTTTCCTATTGATTTTTGAAGTCCCTGTAAATACAAATATGTTTTGTAGAAAAAGTGCACAAAAGTATACTTTCTTCTATTCGTTTGATAGAAAATCGCGTCTTCTTCAAAATTCATACTATGCGAAATGAAATCTTCCGAGTTTAAAAATTTTTTTAAAACGGCGAAATTTTTATTCAAAGAGTATCGTATCGTATACAAAATAGTTCAGATCCGTTACAGCATTTTATGAGTCTCATATGGCGTATTCTTGATGGTTTAAAGGCGTTTCCACTTTTCTTTACACGGAAAGAGAACAGCTTGTAGACCAAAAATCCTGAACGCTAGCGCAACGGCAGATCGAGTTCAGAATTACTAGAAAATTGAAAAACTTTTGAAAGCTTGATGATATCCCTTCTCTTGGTATAACATTTGGAGAAGACGTGAGTTGCAACCAAATGAATACAATAAATGATATTTTTGCTTTTACAAGATATTTAAATTTATAAGGGCATCGAGAGTCAATCGAAAAATGCATACTACCTATGTAGTCATTTTTACCAAGTGCGGATTTTCTAGGAAGCAGGAAAGAAAAGCATTTAAAATCCAATGTCCTGGCGTGTCTGAAATATCATGGGATCATGCCACAAGATAATAAAAGTTACAATCCCGCTTAAGTGATCCATCCCAATCGAAAACGTATTCACAAGTCTCGGTTAACCTTTCATGAAATTGATCACTGACTGTACTTCACCTCCTAAGAGCAATAACTTTTTCGTTGTTTACAGGATCATTTACAGAGGTGATTATTACAACAAAAAGTGCAGACTTGTGTACCAGAAGACCTATTTTAAGTAGACTGCAGACGCCAACTGACAGGTTGACAGGTACGTAGAAAGTGCGTCCGACTACTGCTTTTTCTGATGTAACGAGGTCTGTCAGCAGAGGTTATAAGGAAATACATCCATTTACACTGGGGCACAATCGGTCACCCTACGTGTCGACCAGTCAATCACTCATCAAGAAAAAGACAAAGAGGATCGCACAAGTAACGGGGTGGTCAACTATTGCCAAACTGATATGTCACACGACAGTCGTCTATGCTTCCACTTTGTGCAGCTGGACAACATATGAGAGATTCAAAAGGTCAGATAGTTATCAAATTTAGGCCGATGAATTCCCCAGGGGGTTTATACTAGAACCGTTGATTTTGTGTGCTCAAATAGTGTTTCAGTTGTCTTCATCCACAGACATGAAGAACCCTTTAACTTATTTGTTCTTCTAGAGGCACCATGAACTGGCCATACCTTTTTCAAAGTTTTGACTATTTCTTGGGAAAACGGCTATAAGGAGGTGCTACTAATATCTCAGCATCAAACAAACATAAGAAATTATAGCTAGGGCGTCCCTGCTACCACCCCGCCATGGGGCACACGGTGGACATAGTCAGAAACTACGGTCGAAATATCACATATGGTAAGCTTGTTAAAAATTAAGAAAACTGCGCTAAGAGCGCTTTCCTACCAAAAAAAATTCCTGGACTAACGTTACTTTCCTGATTGGGAGACATTTGTACGAGTAAATGACTGGACACGCGGCAAAACAACAACAGACTAGGGTGTGGAAACAGGCTAGTGCTCAAGGGCACGGTCGGGACGAACGCTTAGCCCCAATATTTGATGTCTGTGAAGACGCAAAACAGTGGCTTGCCTAGAGAAGGCTGTCCCTACTCAGTCTAACAACTGGAACAGCCATTTCACCCCCTTCAGACGATACAACATTTTCACCGGTCTGTTTACGGAGGGATTTTTATTGCCTTGCGGTCATCTTTTGAAGTTTAGACCCCTGACTTTCGTGTGTCAACATACACTTCTAACGATTGCTAGAATTATCAGCACTGCAATACTTAATTACTGGATTTTTAGGGTTTTTCTGAATGAACGAATATCTTTCAGACACCTTTTTTCATTGTTTATGTTTCTCAGGCGACCATCCCAGCATTTTCATTCATTCTAGTCCGTGTCAACATTGATTATATATTCCCATTTAAAGAACTACTGCTGTTATTACCGCTGTCCATACCCAACATGAATATTTCGTAGGATAATGTCGGTTGTTTCGGTGGCTAAGCAGATCTCATCCCTTGACTGCTCTCAATGATTGAGGCATCACATTGTTCTTATGGTTCGGTAGCGTTTACAAAATGTACCCCAGTACTTACCTCTGAATCCAATGCAGGAGTTGTCGTGCACTCGCATTGCCCTTGTCGTGCCAGCTTGCTATTAGCATTTCAAAAACTGACGACTGTTGCTACACTGAACTCAGGAGCAAATCAACATCTGTTCCACCCCTCCCCCATCCATCCTTTCGCAATTAAGCCCTCGAAAGTACAAATCCGTACCACCGCAGCCCAACTCCTTACAACCGGAGGGCCGGGACCCCTGTGGACCAGACGGTTCCAGCTCCGTTGGTTACATAGGTGTTGACCCCACGACTCAGGTCTTCCAGCCTCCGACGTCAATCTCGAAGACTATAAGCACTGGAGAGTACGAGTCGGCGGTAGCACATTTGGTATTTGGTGGGCTACCTCAACCGGCTTACCCCAGCATACGCCCGACGTCCGTGGAAGCAGCGGATTCTCATTCATCTGCTCCCAAACCACGCGATACCATCGCCGCAGGTAACCGACCTGACAGGCAGCATTCAGGTCAGTCAACGAAATTGCATCCTTCCTTCTGAGATGCCGGAGCCTGTATTTACGCTCTCGGAATGTAACCTAAGCGATCTTTTTGGAAAAAAGGCTGTCAGTGCAGTAGAATTCAGGTCTACCCTATGATGCTAATTCGTGCTCCGGTCTGGTTGTAAGGATAATAAAACAATTGTGCTTGTCAGAAAGAAGTAATATACACCAGTCCAGCCCCATCTCAGCATGAAGTACGGCTGTTCGCTTTGACCTTGGAGCTCCAGTCTGGAGCCCTTGAAGTACATCCTGGATGTACGACAAATCAGTAATAGAGATGTATTTCGTCACTGTTACCATCGAACCTCTCCTGATGTTTTCAGCAGACAAGTCCGATCACTTCGGTGGTAGTGACTTGGATGGCATTCCGCAGTCTCTGCCATTTGTACTCAATGCTCTAACCACTCAGGGTTTCGGGCGGCCCAGGCTGATACTCATATTGTTGGAGAGTTAGTGTCCGCATTCTGTAGGGTCTATAACTGTCATATTAACCTTCCTTGGCGCCCTTTTCCGTTGAAACCGGCCTGGGTAATTTGAGTTGCAGTTTCCTATTTGAGACAACAGGATGATACTCGGTCCAGCATTCAACGAAAGCGCGTTACAGACGATCAGGCCTCCTGGTGCGCACTTAGTCCTAGAGCTGCCATTGGTGGGATCGAAGGTGCATTCATGTTCTATTCCTGCAATTAGCAAGTCGAAAGATGATGTTAGAGACAAGTAGGTTGTGTTCGGCGTAGGTCCTCGGCAGAGGGATTGCGTTACTATTGAGGCGGTTTACTTCGTGACGAACGAACACTCCTTGTCAGGGGTTGCAGCCTGTGTATATTCGTTAATTGAAGTCACCGAGGGCAATAAATTTGTCTCTTTTCCGCACTAGCCACATTTTCTCGGGACACCCACCTGATTGCCGCCTCTCTCCTTATGGTATTTAAAGCGTGGTTTAGAGGGTTGAATTCAGGATCTATGGCTGACTAGCCACAAAAAGGTCGTCTACGACTGTCGTCTCTTGGCTGGTTCATCTTCAGTATACAGTGCGTGACCAATCTCCGGATATGGTGGCCAAAATTCTGAAATGCGTTTTAGACTAGGAATGTGGCGTTGTAACATTAATTATCATGTAGCATAATTGTAAAGTATTTCAGACTTGCCAGGATGTCGGCTTTTGAGTGCACTTCTTTCTGACATCTCGCAGAAACCGCATTTGGCAAAAAAACAACTACTTAAGTGGCATACATTTTTCACATAAATTTTCGATGGTCCTATAAATTCAAAAAAACTTTGTAGAAAAAATGTACAAAATATGCCTTCTTTTACTTATTTGGTAGAAAACCGCATCGCCTTTACATTTTTTATCCGAAAACGTGTATATTTAGGTTTTTCAAAAAGTTTCCAAATTCTCGAATAATTTTGAGCCTGATCAGCCTTTGCACTAGTGCTTTGCAATTTCGGTCAGCAAGCTCCATGCGTTCCGCATAAGGAAGGTTATATACTCCTCTATGCCTTCAAGAAGACACTGTATAGAGTTCATAAAATTTTGCAATGGATACGGGTTGTGTCCTTCAGTTCACGAGGAACATTGGTAGACGAACACGTACGATGCTGTATATATGGACATCGCACGGTCTTAAAAACCTCATAATTAAAAACTTTTTAAGACCGTAAGATAACCTTCCTTAGCGTATAAATTGTAAAGGCGATGCGGTTTTCTACCAAACGTATAAAAGAAAGCATATTTTTGTGCACGTTTTCTGTAAAATATATTTGAATGTATAGGACCATGGAAAATTTGTGTGAAAATGCATGCTACTTAAGTAGTCACTTTTTGCCGAGTGCGGGTTCTGCGGGAGGTCAAAAAGAAGTGCATTAAAAAGCCGACATCCTGGCAAGTCTGAAATACTATAAAATTATGATACATGCTAATTAATGTTACAACGCCACCTTATTAATCACTCCTAGTCGAAAACGTATTTCAGAATTTCGGCCCTCATTTCATGAGACCGGTGACGCACTGTATGGACCGGGCTCATCGTGCAGCTTCGCCGTGCATGGAAAGCGCATTTCCTACACTTCTGTTTTCCAGCCAGTCGTAGGGACAATAGGTGAGATCGAATGTGAATTAGGAGCCGTGTGGAGCATCCTCCATTCATGTAAATTTAAGTCCCTAAATGGCTACATCATGCATGCATGCAGCATTTTAGCCAGAACGCCTAGCTCTCCTTAACTGGCGTCGTTAATTTTCCATCCACACACAGGTTCTCTCGACGAATTGAATTCTTTGACCAGAGTCTCCCGGCCAACAGTACCAAGCTATATTTCAAATAACCATGTATATGCAAACATGACGTTTGTTGATGGTGAAATGGTACCCCTGATAGGAAGACCGTTTCTGAGTAGCGCAAATGATCCAGCCATGTCGACTGCTTCTCCCCGTTCAAGGCCCGCACTCCCTTTACCCTTCCGAGTGACTCCTTTTCCCCCTACCCTCGCAACAAACTTCCCCGCTACGGCCAGCGGCAGTGCCTCCTCACAGCTGCCGCCCGCGCACAATTATAGACCGCTTAAAAAATATCATTCAACCCAGACTGTCTGGCTTAGTCCCTCCAGGGGCATTCGGGAGAGCGGCGCCACTTCTGCCGCTGCAGAACCATCTCCAGAGAATCCCATTAAAACAACCGAAGTTCGGCTCTTGCCAAAATGTGTGATCTTTCAGGACCCAGTTCGAACCGAGGACTCACGCCAGCCTGAAGTCAGGGCTTCCCCACCCCAAGAGTACTGAATCTCATGCAAACACCTTCTTATACCCTCCTCATTAATATACATCCCTTGCCTTATTTCTTACGCATTGTTATTTTGCGGAGATACCTCACCCACCCACGCACACGCCGTGTCGCCCACTCTGCTTCTCCGCCACCGTCCCCTGGACCAATCGGATGAGTAGATATTGCATCCTGCGATATCTGCCTCCTGCCTTAGAACTCGAAATTATTTTTGTGTTTGCCTCAGATATGTGCGCGCGTGCATGTGTTGTCTTTCAGGTGTTATGAACTCTTAAATTGTCGGAACCTAATCCACCGAACGCACAGTTTTCATCCTGTTGACAACCGTCAGTTTCTCCTGGATGATTGAAAAGTGCAACTATTTGGTGCTTTGTCCTTGCCTACTCCCAGCTTTTACTCCCCTCCCTCACAAGCCAGCTTCTTTTCCTGGTATGACATATCCTTGACCGTCTGAGCCTTACACTTTCTGATTCCCCTCCTGCCTTGCATTGCAAATTGCTCGTTTTTAAATTTTGATTGCTTATCGAGAATGTATTCACATACAGTTCGAGTTTGTGTCTGTTTTAACATCATAAAATCAGTGTGAGATCACTGGGATCTCGCACATTATGAGTTTATAGGGTTGTTATTAGGTTTATATTTTAGCAATTTCAGATCATGATGGGTATGGAGATACTACTTCATGTGTTGAAAGTATCCGCAGTTAAGAACAATGAATTTAATGTCTTAGTGGCGAGTACTATGCAATGTTTTGTACAGATTGTCCGACGAGTTAAGTTGTAGCCTTCAATACCTACTGACCATGGGTAGATTGTGCGGACCTACTCGGTGTCGTCAAAGTCGTTGTTTGGTGACTTTGGGTGGGGACCAACTACTGTGGATTCCGGAGTCCAGGTTCAGGAGTAGAATTGTGTCAGGCGGCGGAGCGGAGTAAATGGCAAGCGTAAGCATGTGCGTGCCCAGGTTTCGCAGTTGCTGCATCGGACGCTACATCCACGTTGGGGCCGCAGAAGTTTCAATAGTAGACCAATCGGTAAGTTTGTTACTTGGTATGTTTAGTTTTGTGGTGTGGAGTCTCGTGGCTTTGAACGTTGGGACGCTCTGAGTAGGATTGTCCAGGAAATGGGACTGGTTGCATTGACCAGAAAAGAAGGGTGTACGAGCGGGGTGATCTGAACTATCAACGTGCGTTCGTACTGCAGGCTGGTGTGAAGAAGTGCGTGATGGTCCACGAGTGCTGGTTGACATAATGCAGAGGTTGTAAGTTTTTTTAGTGCTGCTGTGGGTATGTAAGTGTTCCATAGGGTCAGTGAGGACCCTAGATGTATGCTGATGGTGGCCACTCATCGAGAGTGGTCGGGCGTTAGTATCGTTATTCCATGGCATTCATGTCCTGAGTCCTTACCGGTTCGCTCTGTCCTCTCATAATCCATGGTATTCGGGGATGTGTGCTTCACTCGTTACAACAATTCCGGTCTTTTGCGAGAGTTTCCGTTGATTTCCAAGTGATTCTCGGACGCTACCACCAGAGGAAAACTCAACTCCTTTTCAGCCATGCAAAGTTACTAAGTTTATTAATTTAGCCCATGACGTGGCTAGTCATGAGCTGTTCCTCTTATTTCATCCACAGAATCCTTATTCGGCAGAGCAGTTGGAGGCTTTTGCGCATACTTCTGGCCCTAATGAACCGTGCAACATTCGACCCTAAGTCTACAAAGGGTTTGATGGCGAGTAATCCTCCTAGATGATTATTCACCGAACAGTACCATTGCAATTGTGCAAGCTATACGTTGGAGCTACTCTTAAGAAGACGAACGATGGGAGTTGGAGATAGGTTGGTTGAGATACAACCTGTTCAGAATCTTGACCAAACGGAAATGTGCTACAGTTTGTCCACGACAGCTATGTGGACATCCCACGTGCTCAGCAAATGATGGGCAATGACGAAAATTATGATAGCATCTGGTATTCCAATAGCCGCGATCTTGTCTAAAGAGGAAGTGCATGAGATTTTAATTCTTGGATAACCGGACTTAACTGTACACTCTGCACGTCGCTTTCGAATATCGACTGAATTAATTTTGTTTCCCTTACATTCCAAGGCTTTGCGAAGTGGCTCGACATAAGAATTTCCTGACTTGCAATAATATGCGGCCCGGCGTGTATTTAAAAAGTCAGTGGTCAGAACAGCAATAAAATTGACAAAATTTGATCTGACCCAGTTGTGAAAACTCGACAGCCTTCACGGTATTGGAACGCCCTACACCAAGGGCAATGCTGGAGTACAGCCAACGCTCTAATCACCTGAGCTGCGATGCCCCACAATTTCACAACTTGGTTAAATGAACGATTTAAACCTGCCTAAAGGTTTGTCATATGTCAGCTTTCCGACTCGAAAGGTCACTTCCTTTTGCACAGTCTTTTCGAACGAATTAATAACGTCCAACCGCTAACAAACAATTTGTCGTTTAAGTGTAGAAGATCCCTAGCTTAGTCAACATAAACAAACCAGCCTCGTTGTCTCTTGGCTACCTTACTCGGAGAAGCTGATATTATCACAGGGTGACGTTCTCCACCCCACCATAACTGTAAACCTAACCGAAGCAAATGATCCGAGATGGCTCCCAGCTCCTTCGGTATCTGCCCACTAAGGCAGTTGGTGGTAAGTTGGTAGGATATTACATTACGTGGTTTTTAAAAATGTCAGTAATTTGTCCGACAGTTTGCACTTCAGAGGAGGAGATTTCGGGGAGGACTATGCAGTAAATACTGCAATTAATCGAACTTCTCATACTTCTATTTGGGAACCTATTTGCTTTACGAAACACTTCAACTTTTCGCCCTTCTTCCTGACTCATTGAAGAAACCACATGACATTTTTATTCAGCAAAAACAGAATGAGCTCAATGCATTCGGGTTCGGCAAACTTATCCTGCGCACGTACATTGAGGAGTCGGTGATCAAAATGGGGATGAAAGTAATATTTGAAACGTACGTTTGGTGGGTTACCGTTTGGGGAATTCGTTTCAGTGTCCTCTGTCAGCAATACCACCGCTGAGTTCTACTTGGTTTTGGTTTTAAGGTATAGTTTGTTTTGGAGGGCCTCAGTTTCTTCCGTTCAACGGATCTTTGGTTGTATGAGAGCATGAACAAGACACAGATAAAACCAATCAACACTATGGAATGCCTACGTTAAAAAGATAAAACATTTAATCTTATCGTTCTGTTTGTTAGGCAAAAGCTAGGACATCTTATCAACCGGGCAACTTACTTGTTAGCATCTGTTGTCAATCCGGTCCAAAGCAGATCATCAGATGTATGTAGTGTCTGGGCTCCGTCTGCCGTATGTATTCAAGACCACCAATTGGAGTGGATCGGAAGTCGAAACGGCCAGAAAGTAGCGTTACTTAATCTGAAAAGCAAAAGGCACAGTCATGCACAAGTGGGACGTTGGGCACTCCCTCTACGGACGGTAAAATACATCAGCCCATGAAAAGTCTGATAAAAATGCCGTTCATTCCTTTGCCGTGAAGTCGACTCGGAGTACAAGTACTCGTTTCGCCGTAACACTCAAAGCCGGAACACTCGTAGGCGGTCAGATAGCTAGGAGCAATCAGCAGTTGTGATCTAACACAGATAATGTGTAATTTATGGCCGCTTACCGTCGGCAGCCACCCCACCCCTGGGAGGCGACTAGTACTTTGAAGGTAGTTCAGGTTGATCATTAGCCCAAACTCTTTACCATTCGAGTCCCCGATTCGCTATTCGGCAGTGGAAGGTGACAGTATGTAAAGTAACATAAGAGTAGCTTGTGTCAATCCGCGCTGATTTCTGTATGCAGTGAAGGTTTTGTATTTTGCTATTCGGCCGCTTTTGAGGACTCCTGCAGGTTTCCGCATACGAGCAACTAGACAATAATGGGGAAGCTTTACTTACAAAACAAGCCTTCGTGTCTCGGGTCTGCATGGCGTGGGGACAAGAAATTGGGTCCTCGCGATGACAATAACGCCAAAAACCACCAACCCAGTTCAACCAGTCGTTTACTGGGACAATGATCGTCCAGAGCACTTTATCAGCATTTTGTTGGATTGACATTGCATCCACTGACATCTGTTTGTGATAATACTACATATGGCAAAGTACAGGATAAAATTCTGAATATGTCTTCGGATAAAGCAGGAAAAGGCTTCCTTGCCGGTTCTACGACACTGTTATCATACGAAGACTTCCCTAGTTAGGTAAAACAGTAAGGATCTAGTGAAGACCCCCAAGTATCACCAAATCACCACAGCCGCCTATCCTACGGGAACAGTGGTAATAGGGGTTTTACGGGTGGGGCATCTGGATGGTATGTTAAATAACAAAAATAAGGAAAGTAAGTTACGTATTTTAAAGTGTGACTCAACATTTACAACACACTTACATATGGCAACGTTGTCGCCAGTAGCAAGCTGGCGGGTGGACAGAATGGGATCGAGTGAGATCCTAACCACAACAGTGAGGGTCAAACGCCCACTTGACATGCTTATATACCTCACTTCATAAGGCCTATGACGTACTGATGATCGGTAACGACCGTGAAACAGCTGTCTGCGTCTGGCCTGTTGCACTCTTAGCGAGCTGCTCATGTATTATATGTGGTATGTGTAATATGACACAGCGTTCGTTGTCGCCAGTAGCAAGCTGGCGGGCGGACAGAATGGGATCGAGTGAGATCCTAACCACAACAGTGAGGGTCAAACGCCCACTTGACATGCATATATATACATGCAGAATGGCATTACTGACGAAGACAAGGAAGGCTGGAATGGACACTTCTGGTTTATTAGTCGTCTTCAGCCAATCATACCCAACCCCGAAGTGTGAAGCACCTGGGGTTCGATCCCGCAACCTGTCAGTTAGAAGTTCCACTTCTCCAACCACTGAGCCACAGGCTCATGCCTTGTAGGTTTCCATCGCGAATATACAATGACAGGGGGCGTTCACCGGTCGTTCTTCCGAGACTCACTCGTTCCGTTGTGCCTTACGGGCTTTCTCTCGAGCGCAATCAGCAGCCGCACAGCGGCGCATGATATAAGCAGAATGGCACTACCAACAAAGACAAGAGAGACTGGAATGGTCATTTCTTGCTAATTAGCCGTTACCATTCTGCCTATATCATGCGCCGCTGTGCGGCTGCTGGTTGGGCTCGGGAGAGAGCCCGTAAGGCGGACGTCCGCCACCTATACGAACACATTCTTCCCCCCACACATAAGCGTCTGTCTTGCCGAGGTAACCTCGATGTCCCCCCAGCTTCCCACTGCGATTATCTCCCTCACACTTTCATTTCGTCTGAGGAAGGGTTGGTGTAACCGACTTGAAAATTCACGAGTATACCTCGATATTCCGACGAGCCTTGTCCTTTTAATATATATATCTACCCCCCAGACTCTGTCACCTCTCCTCTGCTATCATAGCTTGGCCGACCTCGGCCTGGTAGGTTGTTGCCTGTTCGTGACCTCTATCGCCTATACGAAGCTTGTTTGCTTCGGGAAGCTAATGGATCGGTGCGCGCCCATTCCTGAGTGAATAAACACTTGATCTGCAGAGACAGAGAATGGCAGATGGCGAGGCACTGATGAACTTCGGTTCGATGAAGGGCTTATGACCCATCTGGTAGACCCCAGTGGTGGACCAGCTGCGCCAGGTGCGTCTGTGCGCATGTTTGTGTTTTTGGTGCCAACTGGTGGTCAGGGTTATGATTGGCCGAATGAAGGCAAGCAAGCCCGAAACTGTGCTGTATCAATCTACCCCCCAGACTCTGTCGTCTTCCCTCTGATATATATGTATATGGTAGGGGGCGCTCATCGATCGTCCTTACGGAACTCACTCGTTCCGTTTTGCCTTACGGACTCTCTCTCTCGAGCGCAACCAGCAGCTTCACAGTGGCGCATGATATAGGCCTATATATATGGCAAACGTATTATACCGTACTCCTAAATAGGTACTAACTAAAAACCCAGACACATGTTTTCGGCGATATTCTGCCGCTGCATGACACAGCTGCAAGGGACTCGGCTCCTCGTGGGTCCTCCGGCGTTCCCGATGCGGTTTATGGTGTATGAACTCCAGAGAATAATCAAGCGAATAATTTCAGAAATTGGAAATAGGCATCCCAAGTTGAAATGAGATAGGTTCTATGGGACAAGAAGGTTTATGGCGTACATTTTGGACGCTGATTCCCCAGGTCGTGGTCAGACAGGCGGAGAGCAAATTTGAGAGCAAGGTGCAGTTAACGTCGGGAGTGCACATAAAATCGATACTCGCATGGTGTTTGCCCAGGTAGGCGGCCGCCGTGTGTCAGTCTGATCTGATCGGCTGTTTTTTCTTCCATTTCTACTTTAGGTTTCTATACACGGCATCCAATTCCATATGCCGGTTGATGCATGATTTATCCGAATGCGTTGCCTCGAGGAATTTGCGGCTTTTCTTGAAAGGGTAGACAGTGACAATGCGAGCTTTGTCCCAAGCGGTATGCCCGGTATTCAGGGTATTCATGGCTACTTGGGACAGATGGTCTCGTTTTTTTATTGGCAAATGGTGTTCATGGATGCACGTTAAGGCGGATTTTCCAGTTTGACCACAATAAACGGCAGTACATGCATAACACGGGACCTTGTGGACGGCCTCTTTCTTGTTCAGCTGGCTAACACTATCCTAACGATGTACTAGCTGAGATCGCAAAGTAGTCGTATATGTATGCGCCACTCGAATTTGGTGCTTCCTTAAGTGTCTTTCGACGATTCAGGCGCATTCTTAACGCAAGGAAGAGTTCGCCAAGTGCTTAATTTAGGCGTCTGACTGGAGCTACCTGTTTCTGTTTAAACAAAGCACCAAATTTACTCGGAAAAGAAAAACACTTTTGCGGCTCTTTAATTTCCCTAGAAATTCATCGCCAACTTGGAGTTGGCCAGTCTATTTGAGACCTATGGGCTCAGAGTGAAATTTGATGTAAATTTTTCGGCCAAAGTCCATGAACCACTGCGGCATAACCGTGTAACATTAACTGTCAACATGCAGCCGATAATATATGCTTCGGTCGCACGGCATACCATACTTGACAGCACTGGTACTAGCTGTCAGGTATGGTATGTCGTGCCACCTAAGCAAAAATTCTTTTGGTCAGATTTGGCCCTGCAGTTCCACTGGCGGTAGGAAAATCCTAGGCGTCTGTAATGCGGAAATAGTGGTAATAGGGAATTTATGGGTGGGATCATAGAACAGGCCAAGGAAAAGGCGGAAATATAGATAGACAAAGGGAGTCATATTCGAGCAGGCGAAAGTAGTTTAGAAGAGGTGAAATATGAATGTGTAATATAAAAATTAAAAGATTTATGTAAAACAGTTTGTGGAAGCCGCTGGGGTGCACGGTACAAAGAAAAAAATTGGACGGGAAAGCTGTGGACTAATAGGAAGTGGGAGCGCATTGCCCTGGTCGCTCAGCGAAACGTTCGAAGAAAGTGATGGATGACTGAGACGAGGACGCAGAACAAAGCGAAAAAGTGGTCATAGGAAGCAGTAACCCAACTGAAGTAGCGTAACTGTGTCGTGGAATTTTCAGTTTAAGTAACGAAGGTATGTCGTTGAATTTTTTTATTTTAAAGAGAGATACCCAAAAGGAAGTAGTAGCCCATGAAATTGTGAAGTCAATTGTTGAACGGGATAGAGGGTGCTAATTGATTGCGCAGTCCCAAGGGTCTTGAAAGCGGCTGTATGCAATCCTGATGAATAAATGTTTTAATTATTTCATCTGCAGACCGTAAGCGAGCAAACCGCGCGGAAGGGGGGTGGACGCGACTGGAGTTGCCATCTACTTATGGGTCCCACAACCTATCGTTACCCCGGCTAGCTTTGATCCCCTCGAGGGTGGCCGTTGGCGGGCTCGCGTGACCTTCGTCCCTTTGTGAGTAGTTGTAACTAGCCCAATCTTCCTGTCGGCCGTCCCCATGTCAGTCGACGGACTGATTAATTGTTGCTGTTCGCTCGAGTTACTTTCAGCCTCGCGCGCGCGCAGGTGAGCCAGTGCTCGATGTTGGTCATGTGACCTCCAGCCGTCCTCTCCTTTCTTCTCCATGAGCATCAGCTCCCAGTTCCGCGCACTTGACTGTCCTACTGGCCCTGACCGAACTGATCCGAGCCTTGTATGTGGCGCCCGGTAGGCGGTATGCGGGTCTGCGGCTCGATTGATTGTGCCAGTTGAGCACAGGCGTTCTGGCCTGGCTACAACTACGCCGACTGACAAGGGGACGAAGATCACGTGAGCCCGCCAGCGGCCATCCTCGAGGGGATCAAAGCTAGTCGGCAGCAAACGGGCAGGTCAAAGTTCGTGCATCGTGCACGGCTGTAATACGAGACGGGCGGCAAGACCGAATAACTCAAGACCGGCAGGAGCAGTGACCGCACAACCCTGATGATGGGGGCGAGAAAGTTTCCGAAACGTCAGTACAAAGATAATTTGGCCTCACCCTCTCTTCTTCTTCGTCGGCTTCAGGAGACGAAGGTATACATTTAAATTTGTCTCGCTCACCTTCATAGCAGTTTGCTGCACGTGAAGCAATAACTGCTTAATTCCCCGCGGTCGAGTCTTTAATCGCCGAAATTCTATCATTCGTGTGGGCCTTTAGGGCCTTCCGTCCTAGGAACGGTGCTCGCCCGCGCGCTCCCTGCGTGGATAATTATCCTGTCGACACAAAGTCCAAGCACAGAAGGCGGAGGGGGAGGTCATTTCGCCTGTTAATTGACATGGGGTCGGAAAACCACAACTCAAGTAGTTTGCGGCTCGCACGGTTGTCACCTCTCTCCGGAGAATTTCGGCCTCATCGAACTTATATGCGTGGCGGGGTCCCTTCGAATGGGCCGAGACCTGAGCGTTGATGTCATTCCTCCTCACTGCTGCTGCTGCTGCCGCTGCTGCTGCTGCTACTGCTGCTGCTGCTACTGCTGCTGCTGCTACTGCTGCTGCTGCTGCTGCTGCTGCTGCTGCTGCTGCTGCTGCTGCTGCTGCTGCTGCTGCTGCTGCTGCTGCTGCTGCTGCTGCTGCTGCTGCTGCTGCTGCTGCTGCTGCTGCTGCTGCTGCTGCATGTTTGGCCATTCGGGTCCGGAGTAGCCTTATAGTTTCGTCGGTGTAGTTGTTTTGCCCACAACCGCACCAGATCCGGTAAATGACTCCATGCGCTTCTTGTGTGGCAGTGGGTTATTCGTCCTCATGACCAGGCGCCTTATAGCTGCCTCCGGTCTGCGTGAGACCCAAAATTCAAGTGGTGAGAGGTGGCTGACAGCTCCTCAGAAGTCTCTGACGTACGGGCTAGCCCATAGACATTTGAAGTCGGTTGGATTTAGGCTCTCATCTCGTTTTCACATGTAGCGGTTGACGAAGTTGCTCTGGTGGACATTCGTCCCAAGCTTCCATCGATGATATTATAATTCAACAACCATGTCTTCAGGTTCACTGTAGTGCGTCTTAGCACACCTGCACAGCGTCCTTGTGCAACTATGTCAGGCGAATAAAGCCTTTGTTCCAGCAATCGTGCCCTCTTTCTTCACGACTTCTTCTTGTAAATTGTCTTTTCGTTTCTGTCGGCAGTTACCAGGCACTACCTATCATACATAAAGAATGTGTCCGAGGCCATAGAACGCATTGCCTCAGAGTTAGGCGTGGGCATCGCCCATCATCCGACGGTTGCCATGCCTAGCGGAATCATGGAAATGAAGAATCGGTTGGACGCAGGTGAGCAGTCGGACGTAATCTATCAAATTCCGTGCCATAGCTGTCCTTGTCATTACACAGGCCAAACAGGACGACGTCTCAGCTCACGAATACTTGAGCACAAACGGGCCGTTCGGAGAGGTGACCCACTATCTCAAGTCGCAACTCACACGCTGGAGGAAGGCCATGAGTACGACTTCGCCAACACATGAATATTAGCGCGAGCCGGCAACAAGACGGGGCGGGAACGATTGGAGGCGTGGGTGTCAGACACCGACTCTATCAATGGACGCGTCGATTTGTCTGCGTGTTATCATGCGCTCCGCCCACGCAGCCAGGTGGCGCAGCTCACGCCGTCGCGAAGTACAAACGGCGTCACCACGCCGGGAGACCATTGTGGGCCAGGCAGCACAAATCAGACCTAGCCACGGACGTAATCCCCCCCCCCCTCAAGGCGCAACGGTATAAATGTTCTCACGTTGCTGCACTCGAATAGTCTCTGATGAACTCCAGTTCGCGTTCGAAAGCTAAGATCAATAAAGCTACTGTCCCAGTGATCGTGCCTTCTTTTAGTTACCTGACTGTCAGCGTGTTATAAGTAGATGTAACGACCTCGTACGCATAAATGTTACTTCATCGTTTGCAGACGATAGGGACGCATAATGAATTTGTGATCTTCGGGACGTCTGCTTGACAGCAGGATGAGTGGCGATGAAGCTGCCCAAGGTTAAAGTAGAAGCTGGGATGAACGAACCGAAGAAGTTCAGTAAACGATGAGGCCTATGAAATTTTTACTTAAATTTTAACTAGGTTCTCAAGTAGGAATGATCACCTAGATGGATTTGGTGTGCTACTTTGTGTGAAGTCGAATCCCTGGTCAATTACTACTCTGTCCAAGGCTGGTTTTGCTTTTGTATCATTCTGTCCGCCAGCGTAAATCGGACTGAGTAAGCAAAATCCCTATTCATCCGTCACGCGTACTTTGGTTCTTCATTTTGCCGCTTGTGATAATTCCCGCCTATACATGTATAGATTTAGAGTCTTTTCTAGGCGGTGCAAGAAAAAGCACAATTTCTGTTCTCAACTTTTGGCAAATTTTATTGTTCTGAAATCCTACTCTTGAAGACAGGATATATTTGGTCTTAACAACCGACACTAATGCCGGTGTATTTTCTGAGTGGTACCTGCCTTTCTTCTGTTGCCCGCTTTCCAAACTGTTCACTGTATTCGGTTCTTCGGAAACAGCAAGGCTTGATGTGTTCTTATTTGCAGGTCATAGGATACACATTAAACTGCAAATTACGCCCCTCCTACTGTTCCGTTTGGATTCAGCATCAATAAAGCAGATGTCAGGAGCTACAGATGCTCATACAAACACCCAAACAGGTGGCATGATTGCGAGCATGTTTAACGCGAAAACACACGGTCCCAACTGCAAAGAAGACGTGATTTGCCTAAACGACTTTTATAAGTCCATTTTTGTGCACTTTTCCGATAAAGTTATGAAAACTCCATAGACAGATAAAAATAAAGATATCAAATAGTTAAGCACTAATTTTTCTGCAGTTGATTTACATAACGTGCTGGAAGAGAACATCTTACAGTGCGATCTTGAACGTGGGCTTATACTTTGTTTTGGTCACACATACAGCTTCCCTGAAAGTAATATATTTCACCAAACTCATGGTTAAAATTGTCACTCAACCCTTCATGCGCTTCTCCAATTATGGTAACAAAACATTTGGTAAATGAAACTGAAGAAAAGGGAGGGCGGACTGCGGTAATTTTATCTTTTTTCACTAAGTGTGAACCGTACGATCCTCCAGGAAAGCTTGTTACCTACCGAATGTTGGCTTTTAGAATTTTAACCGTACATTGGCTCAGCGTCGAATGCCTTTCCCAAAAAGCGTGGTTAGTCAAGGGATTAGCTTGTGCTCTGAGTACCAGTTGAGACCACTTCAGCATCGATGGTTTTAGTCCTTCCTCTAGCCAAAGCTGGTAAAACTGCAATCCCATAAGTGGATTAAGCAGTCAGTCCCATGAGTTAGACTGCAAAAGAGATCAATGGCCTGCAGATTTCGATGCTAAATCCCCAGCCTCTAGGGACATCGAGTGGCTGTACAGAATTAGGCCGAGAACATCAAATGTTTGAGGTGCCATTCACAGCTCCGTCACACTAGACCGTCTCCTTCATAGTTCTTCGCTCGGCTGTGGGATTTAAGAACATATAGAATAGCATTTTAGCTGAAGCAGCCCACTATTTAAAGAAGTATGCTGACAATGACCAAGAAAGCTCTGAATATGGAAGGTATCAAATGAGAAAACTGGTCAGTCGTGTAAGTTGGTGCTCGCCTGCCACTCGGCTGACAGTAGAATGCGACATCTTAGTGCGAGTCTCAAAAAACAACATAGTCATAAGCCTGTTGCTCGCCGACGCGCCCGGGGTTTTGATCCGACTTCACCGGGTCACTGAACACTGAAGTTAAATGCTCTGCCTGTTTCGGACACCAGACTCACGGTCTTCCAGTTACTATCCCACTCAATTACATTCCCTCACTTATTCGAATTGTGCAGAAACAACCGAAAGGACAGGTATGTAAGTTTGAAATTTAATCAGTAAGGGTCTACCTAGGCCCTTAGCAGCAATTTTCTGCAACACTTCAGGTACGCGTAGTAGTTGAGGGTGCAACATCGCCAGCACTCGATCGCGCCTTTCAATTGGTTGCCGTGGGTTCACACATGCAGTGATTTGTCAACTTTTGGTATGGTCAGAAGTACTTTTAGCATTTAAGCAGGACGCTAAACTTGCCGAGCTTTGTGTTTTACCCTGTGCAAAAAACTCCATTTTAGATTACTGTAGAGGCAATAGTAATGTTTATCTTTTTCATCTGTCTGATTTTTCCCCAAACATCGTCATTCATCGAGTTCACTTGATACTGATTTCCTGCACGATCATCGTTTGACTGTGAGCATTAATCTAACTCACACTGGAATTTTAGCACCTGATGGGCATCTCAAAACAAACTCACTCCGTCTCTTGGTGGCGGTCGTCACGAACAGGCAACTACCTGCCGAACTGCCAAGTACAAAAATAAACCATTTCAGAGATTCAGTCTTGCGATCGCGCAGTGTTATGAAAGAAAGCAAATTCCAGCGTTGCGCAATTTTTATAGCATCCTTGTTAGTCCAATGATCACCAGAAGGTCCTCTTTAAATTTAGGTAACTGCCCAAATGAAACACGCGACGTACTATTCAAATGCCACATGAAAGGCCAGGGAATTGAGGTGAGTCCTGATTCGGCAATATTCTTTGTCGTATCGGGAGACTAAGGAGCGTTGTCTATTTGGTTGTTTTCAATTGTTTCAGTCGCTAATTAGTGTATTGAGGTCCGAAACACATCTGCAGAAATAGCTGAGTATTGTTATGTCAGCTTTTATTAGGGAGTCTGGGTTTTTGACTTCTTGAAGATACTCGAGGTTAGATTTTGGTTCCCTAGAGTATTTCACTGACAGTCATTATGGTCATGGAGACTGTCTCTTTGGTTTATTTATTGATGGACCGCAACTCTGGGTCCAGTGATCTCTTCAGGATTTAAGTCAGACGTTCTTGCTGTTTGGAGCACCCGACCCACACTCTTTTAATTGTGATCGGGCATATAATAGGCATAAGAAACTGGCGCCCATCCAATCATTTCGAGTGTAGGACGTAGTGACGGACGATTTTACTAGTTCTTGGACCATCAGATTCTGTCGTATGGTGATAAGCAACCATAAATCTGCAGAAACATCGACAAAACACTAGATACTAGCGTAGGTGACTCTGGCTTTCTTACTGTCACTACGTATTCATGGTCCGAACCCCAATGCTGGCCCAGCCGAGGTCTGAAATCGCATCTTTGGAGCTTCGTAAAAAGACATTTGCGAATTGTTTCAATGCTTTCCATTCGTCTTATCCACAAACCGGTCATCACATAGAAAGGCGCGGCTATGGCTAAGTAGGGTATTCCATGCCTTGTTCAGATTTTAGGACTCTGCATAAAATTTGACCAGACAAAGTATGAACTACTCCCAGTTCCCGCAGAAGTATATCCTACTTTGCCTGAAACAAATTACGAAAGTGGCTGTACATGCCAAAAACACTGAGTTAGGCAAACTAAAGCAAATTCAAAAAGGGAACATCGACTCCTGGTGACACTCCTCAGGGGGAGAGTATTGTTGGTCTGGGAGTATGAATGCTTTATTTGGTAACATTTCCAGAGGCCCTTCCTCTTCTATATTTATTAGGCTGAAGTATGATAAGTTACCCATCGCAGAAGCCATTGATTGAATTGAAGATCCAGATATCTGACGAAATTCATATCATGACACTCTGAACGAACTTTGAAGTGTTTATCATTGGAAAGCAGTAGTCATCTGACTTAGCTGCAAAAGGCGGTCAGGTGTTTTGGACCGAAAGGCTGCGTGGAAATAGGGTGGGAATGACGGAAGAGTTCGATAAAATAATGATGTCAAGTCCAGCTGGGTCTGTCCTTTGGTTCTTTTCTTCATTTTTGTACGATACTGATAGCCTTCCTATTGATGGAGCGGAACTTACCATATGCGGAGTGTACCGCGGTCGGATCCTTTGCGTATCGAGATAAGATTAAGCTTATCTCAAAAAAACAAGGTACGAAAATTCGCTAATCTTCAAAATTGTAAATGAGTGTCTTCAAGAAATAATAACACTTGTTTGTCCACCTTTTTGAAATTGTTTTAATGCTCTTGCTGACCTAATATTTATAAGAAAATTAAGCTTACTTTCTGCATTTTGTCCATTTGGACATTTGCTGATTCTTCTGCTCAGCTTGTGACATTTTTTTATAGAATATACATGTGCGTTACTAAGTCGTTTCTAAGTTTCCTAAAAAATAGTTGTCGCTAGTTTTCACAGACAAACATAACACACTAAACGACCAACAAAATGCTACCCCAATGCTATGTCGCACAAGGCTGCTTTCAAATATTGGTGACCCGTAACGCTTCTAGCTAACAGGACGTTCCTTCTTGCAATTTTATTTCTTCACGCTCAGTTTTTAAGGAAGTTTTGCTACTAACTAACTAACTGATCGAATTGCCTATTACTAACTTAACTCGTCTCATATGCGAACGCCATGTTATTGACATTTTTGCCTCCTGGATTCACAGTCTCTTGCTTAAATTTTAGTGCGCCATACTCCAAACTAACATGATCATGAAGAGCCAAATCCTACTAAATCACGTTCATGGAAGTTAAAGTTCTCAACCGTTTACACTGGAAAGTCCTACTTTAATAAAATCAATTACAGCTCAGCCAGACCGTGATGTGGTAAAATATGCCTCCGTAATTAGATTTGGATTTCTTCGATAGCCTAGCATGATTTCAGTGCCATAAAAATCAGGGAAGACACAACAACCGCTTACTAACCGAACGATTCTTCTTGCGCAGGTATAATCACAAAACACATTTTTCCCATCTTGCTGTGCTTTGACTGGATGTTTCAAGGGAATTTTTGTTATTAAATTTCTACTGTGACGCACCGAAGTGTGAAAGAACGCACGAACTCGAAGAGGACAGAGCACGTTTGCCAGGTTTTGCACTCGTAATTGACTAAGCCTTTCACGATGCTAACTATATCCGAGTTCAGTTGAGAATTACTTTTGGGAGGGGGAGAAGTTGTATCCACGCAACGCTCTTTTTCCCGCAAAACATGTGACTCACATACTTAAACAATCTGTTTCTGACTTTAAACTTCCTTTTTCAAGCTAACTCCCGGACAATCTGTCACACGGACGTTTTGGGGCAATCCACAAATATTTGGTGCTTTCTATAACTCTGAAAGTTTGATTCTGCAGTTGGTGCTCTGTAACATGTTAATTTCATTTTTGTAAATCAGAAATTGGAAGTCAAACTGCGACCTGGGATCAAGAGTTTTTATTTCACTAAGATGCCATCCTGCACTCAAGTCTAAGAAAAAAGTAGAATGAAAAGATGGTCGCTTCTAGCTCCTTTGCGACCATTGCATTCTAGAATACGACTGGCTGATGAATCTGAATGATTTGAAAATGAACATTTTATTTAACTCCCTGACAGAGCAGAGTGTCGGGATTTCCCAACGCCCGGCACATGGATGACACCAGTGAAGGCAACCAAACAACGACAGACGCATAAGGATTCACCGGTACTGCGGTTCAACATTTCCAGGGCTTGAGAGCCCTTGAGTGCTTCTTTCTGATAACAGCCCAGTGCGACCTGTTGTAAGGTTGTAAAACACGGCTACAAGTAGAAAGTTTGCGTGCTCTGAGAGACGAACCAGAGCGAAAATAATTACTTGTTTTTGAGTGCCCTACCGACTAGGCCACCACAGCAACATTCGCTTGCCGCATTCATTGGACGCTTTTTCGTAAAAGTATATGCTTCAGAGCGTAGAAAAGAGAAATAAGAGCAGTCGTCCACCAAGGCAGAGCTTAATTTTTTGACTATATCTGTCTTGAATACTCCACTTTTAAGCTCAGTGCTAGTGTTTTAATTGGATTTTAGCTGAAGAAATTCACTCAAACTATGCTATTCCACAGAGGGAGAGGAACGATTTCAGGATACTGGCTGATACGTATCCGCGGCTGTAAATCTGAGGCAAGATAAAAGGAACGGCATTCACTTCGGTGTCCTTTCTGTGTCTAATAATTTTTTGTCCATCCATTTTTCGTTGTCACATGTTGGAATCAGCTGTCATTGGTCCTTCAAATGGGACATGCAACTGAAGTGTGATTTGGAATTCTCCTACTTGTCTTTTTTTCATTTGCTAGGATCTCGTCCTCTCTCACACTCTCACCCTAACTCTCACTATCAACCTACGCATACGGCAGTGATTTCATATATTTTATTATGAGCAAGCCCAACAAGGGCCAGGGGTTTCGTGTCTCCGAGGGTTATGATTGATTACTTCCCTTCTCTTTATTTTCCAAATCTCAAAGCTGCTTTTGCTTTAGACGTAAAATGCGCAGTTGTTAAGCTCTTAGTGGAGTTCGGCACTAAGTATTTAAAAGACTGCGCTTGGGAAACTGGAAAATCATTTTGCTTATCTCAAGGACAGAACACACACATTAATCGCTGATTCACATGGAATCAAATTCCCCCCACCAAGCGGCTCGCCAGATGAGTCGGTCACGGTCATGGAGACGTATGTTTTCAGTAGCAGAACTGAGCGAATGAGTCTAACAAGGCTTATCTGCCACCGGAGTTTAAGTTTGCTGGGGGATGAATCATTTGGGACTATAAAGTATATGAGCATGGCGAATGTCTAGTTTTTTCCTCGTTGACAAAATAAAGCAAGCTTTAGAGTGAAATTTCGATTGCTTAAAGGAAAGTGTGGTTCCCTTCACAGCTGCTGTGATTATTCCTATCTAAAATTTTGAGTCTGCAATGGGGCCACATATCTGTAGTTCGCTTTTACGGGAACGAAAATGGGGCGCGAAACACTGTGCATAAAACAAAAGAAGGGGACAAACGATTTCCTAAGGTATAGCAATTGCGAGCGGTAAAAGCTACTTATTCCAATCAAAGTGTAAAAAACTCGCAAATATTGGAGTTTTCCTATCTTTAGACCTTGGCGTTTGCTTAAAACAACAAACCTGTTAATGGGAGGATGTACTATATTAGACTGTAGGAAACATTCGCAGCAAAAAAGAGTGGGCGAAAAGGCGTTTTGACGAAATATCGGACAGACTTATTTTGGTCGGCTGCTCTAACTAAGTAGAAAACTTCCTCTGCGATCTGAATGCGTCAAAAACAAATTTCTGGAAGAAGCGGGGACACTAAGGCGACTTTTAATAGATGATTCTGGTTATGGCTTCAAAACAGCACCAAGATTAGAAGACATATTGTGAGAAGTTGTGACCAGCATTTATTTCTTAACTTTCCTCAAATGAATTGGTTGCAGAAACATGTTCTGAGTTATCAGACAAACCATCCACAATTAGACAAGGTGCGATGAAATTTATCGGCATTTTCACCTGGTATTGAGCAAATGCAAGAAGATGTGGTGTGAATGTGACATTTTAACTCAAATTTTCATTTAAATCTCTTCGCTGTTTTGACCCGTCAATATTCAGACTAAACACTTTCGTGTTTTTGCATCAAAACTATTCTTATTCGGTACATTTTAGTGCCACTTTAAGTGATATGTTAAAAAACACATCGGTGCACTGTAAGTTCATAGACCTGACAGTTCGACCATCGGTTTCGATGATGTCCACCGTGTGCCCCACAGTTGCAGCAGCAGTGGGAGCAGGGACGGGGACTTACGCAGGGGTTTATAGTGCCAGTAGACTTGCGTAGCATCTACCTACACTCTCTCCTCCTCCCTCGCCCGAGCCCGGTGTCAAGACAGAGTCCAGAAGACTGGAGACGACGGGGCCGCAGGTGGATGGCTCGGACGAATCCTCACCTTGGCGTTCCACCACACCCCCTGATCCACACAACAATAACCAGGATTTCAACCAACAACAGCGATTTGGAGGCTGGCACGACCGAAGCCGCACCTAGGCGTACCGCCAACGCCTGGCTCGGATCCCACACTGTGGTGGGTCATAGACCTATTCATTTCCATTTTACATAGATCAGGCAAAAGTATAAAACAACTACGCACTATGCAGTTTTGATAAAAAAAATTCCTGTGGTTCACAGAAACCTTTGAAGAAAGCGGACGATTTAGCATCCGTTTTATGCAAACGCAAAGTCTTTAACAGAACCCTGTGTACCGGACATATTATTTTCTGAATGGGTGCGCTGGTTTTATTTCTTGCGTATATGAATGAAATTATCTGCATAAAGCGTGGTCGGATTGACAAACTTTGCACAATCTTCAGCTTTCTAAATCATTCCTCTTATCTTTTTACTCATCGCAGTCCTCCCTCTCCCATATTAAGCGCTTAAGACGAATTTTCGAAAAAAGATCGCAAATACTTGCCGAAAATAGACGGACACACCTATATTCTTTCATCTGGAAAAAACAATAATTGCATATCCAGTGAACAAAGTATTTCTAAAAAATTGGACGTTAGTTTCCAATCAGCAGCCCCGAAAAACAAAGTTGCCATCAAAATACTCCCATCACGCGGATAGCTACAAATTTCTGAGTGGTGAATTTTACTCTTTCCTGAAGTTTAATTGTTTTTTATTCAAAATGAATTTGGAAAAGAGGACTGAATGATCCGCTTACCTGAAACGTCTCGCACGCTGTTCCATTGGACGAAAACACACCCAGAAACTGTTTCCTCTGTAGAAGCTAATCAAACAAATCGTTCTTTGCTGCTATTGATTCCCTTATTACTGAATTGGGGATGACTAAAAAGTAAAACATTTTACACTGGCTGCAAACCTGCCGTTCAATCTCTCATTAGATCAGATCAGATCAGATTTATTAAGGGAAAGGTAGGCGAACGCCTTTGAACTCCCTTTTGGTTACAATAACGTCATCATAAAGTGTTTTATCTAACCTCTGCATAGTAATGGCAACGGTATTAGTATACAAGTTGTTTAGAAGACGAAGCTGCGATCACCGGAACAAGAAATTTATTGACCTAACGTTTCGGATTCTCATTAGAACCCATCACCAGAGACAGGAAAGTTATTTAGCTAGACCTCTTGATTTTCGAAAGGAGGGAAACGCTTTTAAGTCTTCGTAATAGGTACTTCTCTCATTATGATTCTTCTGTGCGCATCCAGTTGGGTAAAATTTGATAGGAGAGAACATAGTAACTTGTGAATAATTGCAAAAACTACAGTTAGATTAAGGACGGTAAGAAGTGTGGAAATTCGTGAACTCCAATGAACATAAATCTGTCCTCGATGAAATGGAAAACAAACAAATGACATTTCGACCATCGATTTCGATTATGTCCACCGTGTGCCCCACAGCAGGTTGGAGCAGGGACGGTGACTTGCGCAGGGGTTTATAGAGCCAGTAGACTTGGAAAGGAATTAGCGCAGCAGGTGTCGTAAATAACTCCGCTATAAGCTTGAACAACGGTATCGTTTGTAACCCCAATCATAAAACGGGAAATGCGGACCCCTATAACTATCAAAACCTTACATCAATCCTGACCTTAAAACATTAACCCTTAACCTAAAAGGGATCATAACCCTTACCCTTAAACCTTAATCAAATCCTAACCTTAAACACTAATAGACGGGCCAGATTAACGGTAATTCCGGCCGTATAAGTAAGCTAGGTTGGATGCTCAGGGAATGGATCCGTTTTATTTTTAGCATTACTATTCGAGTTATCTTCCACTTACAGCATAAGGCCTTTCACTGCTGCTTTCACGACAAGTTTTAGTTATGTCGACTTGGTGGGACTACACACGATACCGTCGCACAAGTTTAAATAGACTGTTTAATTAACCATTAATCCATCGTACCAACAGTCATTATAACTTAATCGTATTTCACTAAAACCTGAATTCAAAGTGTCTTTTGAAGGATTAATCCCAAATTAACACGTTGCTTTAGTGCAATTTGCATTCAAGAAGGATTCCGGAACTGGCATGTTCAAGACTAAACAACATGAAACAATGTCCCCCTAAAGCTGTGCAACAGCGATAGAGTAGGAACGGAAAAGAGAGAGTGGAATTGCTGGCTGTCAAGAAACACCTTTAGAAACCGATATTCATGACTATCAGTCTTTGCTGATAAAAAGGATTTGCTTGTTGACTGTTTGCCCGTATCGAACTGTTGATAGTCAACTTGGATTTGACAAAACATGGGTGAAGGCCGATGTGTCCTATAATCATGTCACGACAGGAAATTATAACTTCACGTTAGCTTGTTGATATAATGGGCCGGGGCATATTGCTTTTGGTAGGAAAGATAGTAGCAGAACTTCATTTTGAGAAAAATAAATTTATCTGATTTGCGGTTAGAATTAGTCGACTTGAAAGTTCATCGAAATCAGTGCGCCAGTCAAAGGGAACATCAAGGATAACGCTGAAAAGTGTTTCAACTTAAGTTTCCGATTATAGGCAGATAAACCTTGTTAATGTCAGTGTAGATTTTTTGGGATTTACCATATGGCAGCTCCAGAGGAGCGACTTATACACAGTTAAAACGAAAACAATACTGGTGTTTAATAGGCAGAAGAAACCAATTACATCGTTCGGTTTTTGAGGCTTTGGCGGTCGTCAGGGACCAGTGAGTTCCTGACTGCATATACCGTCAAGCCAGAAGGAGCACCTAACTTCCCTATGGGGCAGTAAGTTTCTTTCGGCAAATACTTCATATTTTTCCTCTAGACCTCAGTTTCGGGACGGGATTTTACTCTTTCGACAAACTCTTCAGTGGAAACGAAATGTCTTAGAAATAAAAGAATTAACTCTTGGAAACGCTTTTACTCTAGGAGTGATACCTAATTGTCTCGTATTGCAATACTGAGGTATGAAGAATGTACAAAATAACACGCCCATTTAACAAGTACAACTCACACACAAAATAAGTAGGTGTGAATAGAAGCGTGACTTTATTTTAGTCGGATTAATTCCTACATATTAGGTCTTATTTGCGGTAAAAACTCCTCATTCTCAAGTACAATGGTGGTCTTCGTTTTTCTAAAAGGCTCTGGTTTTGCGGTAATGTCTCGTGGATAACTTTCTTACTTGTACTTGGTGCGGCTGGGATCATGCCTGATCTAGTCGGCCTCGATGATGTCCCGGATTGTATCTCTCCATGCGTGACGATCCACGGCAGCACATCTGGACAGTTTACCCCATTCCCTTCGCCAGCGACGGAAACCGAATACCGAATGTCCAAGAACCATCCCCATGTCAAGACGAACTGTGTCGCGCCAGGTTTTGAGTTGACCCCCACTTTGATGCCTCCAATGGGCTAACGGTGCAGGATCGAGGGCAGTAACACTGAGCTCCTGAGGTGGACGACGTAGGACATGCCCGAACCACCTCAATCGTCTCTCTTGGATGGCCTGAGTTATCCTTCCGATGTTGTCGCAGCGAGCGCGGACTGTCTCATTTGAGACGAAGTCGGTGGACTTCACTCAAAGGATGGTCCTCAAGCAGTGGTGGTCAAATACTTCCAGTTTTCGCTCGTCCTCCACGCGCAAAGCCCAGCATTCACATCCGCAGAGAAGGACAGTCCGAATAGATGCACGGTACACGCGAATTTTAGTTGCGATGGACATGTGTTGAATCAATAGGCATTGTCTAAGGCTTGGAAAAACCCGCAGACAGCATCAATTCGGGAGACAATGTCATCTTTACTCTGTCGATTCGGTAGCAGTCTCTCCCGAGGTATTTGAAACTGTCCACTTCTTCAAGTTGACAGCCGATAGGTGCTTTCCCCTGGTCAGGAGGGCAGCTTGAAAACACTTTAGTCTTCTCAGTGTTTATAGATAAACCGACCGATTTAACGACCTCAATCACGCGTGACACCATAGACTGCAGATTGCCAAAACGTGAGGCAAGCAAGGCACCTTCGTCGGCATAATCGAGATCAATCAGTCGGTGTCCGGGTGCAAAATCAGCACCGTCACCCTCGTGTAGGGCCCTCCCGAGAATCCAGACCGAATACCAAACGGTTGGAAAAGATTGTCGTAGACCCAGACTCGAGCGGTAGTGGAGCGATAATAGGCCTTCATCATGGCGATGATTTTTGCCCGTACACCATCTAGCGCCATTATCCGCCACAGAAACTCACGGTGGACGGAATCGAACGCGGTGACAAAGTCAATGAAGCAGACAGCCGTCGGTTGTTGGTAGCTATAGCGAAATCCGAGTAGGCGCCTCACTGTGAATACCTGGTCAGCGTATCCACGTTCAGCATGAAATCCGGCTTGGTTGGGCTTCGTCCTAGGGTCCCACACAGCTTGGAATCGCCCGAGTTGGACAGTAGGAAAGATCTTCGCAGCAACGTCGATGAGGCCTATGCCGCGGTAGTTCTCGCATCTTCTCTTATTTGCCTTTTTGAGGATAGGTACAAGAATGCCTAAGCCCCAGTTATCAGAAGCAACCTTGTTCCTCCACGCTTGTTAAATCGCCTCATGGAGCCAGAGCGCCAGAGTGTCGACATAAGACTTGTAGATTTCAGGGAGTACACCGCCCTCTCCGGGTGCCTTCTTTCTACGTAGCTTTCGTATGCCATCGGCGACCTCTCCTTCAGAAGGGGGTCGCATGGCACTGCATACGTTGGAGAGGGAAGAAACTCCGCTGCGGAGAAGAAAAGGGCGTGGTGGGGTGAGTATTGAAGTTGAGATGGTGCTTGAAATCCCCACGCCAGCGCTCGACTTTGGCTGAGTTGTCAGCAGTAAAGTCGCCATTCACGTCGCGAACAGAGTCACTCAGTATAGAGCGTTTAGCACTAACTTGGCAGATAAGCTGGTAGAGTTTTCGAGTGTCAAAAGCGTTCGAGGCCTGTTCCATGGAGGTCGCTATTTAAGCCCAATATTGTTTTCGGCCATCCGTGGCCAGGTCTGCCATCATATTTCGAAGTTGACGGAAGGAATCATCATTACGGGACCTGGGTCGAACCGTCTGGGCAGACAGCTGCAGGGTTCTGCCGCTGCTGCGTCCTAAGTATATCCAAGGATTTTCTCAGTTGCTCCATGGACTGACGTTTTCAATGACGACCACTGGTTACCGTCTTCTCCGTCAACTCGGGTCCTAAAACAGGACCTCATTTCTCTACTCAGGGCTTTGACAGTGCTGGTTTGCCGGATTTTGCGACATCGAGGCGTCTAGGATGTGGCTTTTTTGGCGCGGATGAGAGATGAACTTTCAAGCGTGTACAAACGGGGACACGGTCCGGCCCATGGGCGTTATCAGTCTCGGCAGCACGCATCGATCTGCTACCGTGAACCCAGCTTTGGAATCTTGAACTGAATAGTATTTAGTCAGTCTGACTGGCCGTATGACCGTCTTTTGAATACCAGCTCAGCAGATTTTTTTTGCGATGCTGGAAACGCGTGTTGGTGACAAGCACTCGGTTCTGATCACAAAGTTCAAAAATCTCTAGGCATTTTCACATCGGGAACCAAACCCAAAGCGGCAAAGAAGAGGAGTGTTTGTGAAGTCGCTAGGTCCAGTCTGACCACTCCAGTCCCCGGAAACAATCAGCAGATCGCGGCGCGGCAGTCTTTCAACTAACGCTTGCAGCTGCGAGTAAGACGCCTCTTTATCGCTCTGTTCGGCAGCCGAAGTTAATGCGTACACAGACACGATTGAGATGTTCGTAAAGTGGCCCTTCAGTCGCACGTAGGTCATCCTGTCATTGGCTGGTTCCCAAACAAGTAACGCGAGGTGAACTTGTTGCGAAAGGGCGATAGCCACACCGTGTCTACCAAAAGAGTCGCGCGAACCGCTGTGGTACAGTGTGAAGTGTGATTAGACTCCAGGGATCTTTATTTCTCGAGAGCCTGGGTCAGGAATTCGGACTTCGAACAGACAGTAGACATCCACGTTTTATTTATTGAGTAGTCTAACTCGCATACTATTCGCCCGCACCACTAGACCAGGGTTGCGGAGCGCGTCGTTTCCCGCGGACGCCGTAGCATGGATCTTAATACTATAGTCGAACATACTTCATGAGGTTTCTTGGGAATTTCGGATACAGGCGAGTCTTAAACAGCCGCTCGGATTGTTTGTTCGAGGTTGTCTCCTCTAGCGCTTTGTCTTAAAAGCCAAACCACAAGGCAGCGGTGGCAAGCAAACTTGCCTAATGGCGGTTTAAGATCGCTATGTCAGAATGCCGTCATCGGGCTTTGCGGCTTTATAATAAGTTTTCAGTGTGCCAGACCTCGACCCTCCGAATCCTGGTAGCACTGTCGCTGCTGGTCCGCGACTGCTTATTTGTCAGACCTGGGTCTGCTTATTTTGCAGCTAACCTTCACTGAAGACTGTTCCACTATCCGTCACCCGTGGACGTACCGAGAAGGCAGCGGTTAGGCTAACGGGCAATCCGTCTTCCCGTAGATAACTAGAAAAGAGCAGATAAAACTATTAAAAATATTCATGGTCATTGGGTTGGTTGTATTCTCAAAGAGTTCAGTACAATACGCTCGTATCTACTTCAAAAGGCAAGATCGTCAGAATTACAAGCGACCTTTTTCGTTATCCATTAAATCTGGACAAATGGAATTCGTAGCAAGATCTCCAAGTCAATCATATTTTCCTTAAAACAACTAAAGAAACTAATGATTAGCGTCTTTTCCCAAATTCGGAAGTTTGAAAACTTTCCTAATGCGACCATCACTAATGCTTTTCGTCCCATTAGTCATTCCCTCTCAACAAACTAACGCGGCGTTTGATAGCGAGTGACCTAAAGCTCCAGTCAGCATTAGGCTCGTTTCCGTTACTCATGACAAACCACGCCGACTACAATGCAAAATGAAGGCCGTGTATGTTACTCAAGGCCAACTTAATGCTACTATAAATATTTGGCCACAAAAATGCTACACCATTTTAACTCAAAACTCAGTAAAAATGCGCGCAATGGGCAGGGAACGTTTTACTTTGTTTCTTAACAGATGATGAAACTGGCTGGATATCAAAAACAGGGCCCTTATAATATCATATTTGAACGTCACTTAACATTCATCTGTTCGATAAGAAGATCAAAAAACAACTAAACAAAACGGATTCGACCCCAAAAATGTACAAAAACGCTTTTAATTATCCTCTTCTCGTTAAACTGAGTAACTCGGGATGGAAGGTTTTGCACTGGGGCGTCGATGCTGGACTTTGTAAACGACTTTCAATGTCTATGGGTTAAGATAAAGTATGGAGTTGGTTTTCAGATACATTCAGATACATTCTTTTTGGAACAGACTCCGATGTCAATACTACTGGCCGGTAAGGATCAGCTTGAGTGGAGGACGTGTGACCTGCTGAGAAAAAATTGAAATCTTTCAGTTTAATGCAGGACCAGGAGACTGAATTGACCTTTTGGGCATTGTATGATTCTTGCAGTGTTTAGGGAATAACCTATGGTCCTTAAGGTTTTTTTAAATTTCAATTAAATAATCTGGCAACTTAGTGCCTTCGAATTTAATAAAGACCCGACTAAAAGTAGGCCTACAATATTCAACCGCTTCTTCATGCAATATAAACGCCTCTTTGTGTATCAACCAACTGACTCCTCTCTTTCGTACAGCGTTCCTCATCTGACCTAGCTGTGAAAAACTCAGCGGCCTCGGTGGAATTCGAATCTACGACAGCAAGGGCGAGGCTTGAGTACAGACAACGTTCTAACCCCCTGAGCTATGAGGCACCACCGGAAACGCCGAGTTAAATGACATTTGGGTCAAGTTCCTGCCCAGCCTACTGCCTAGTATTCAATCCGCCAACTCAGATACAGCAAGCTGACTGCCATTGCAGTCATCGAGGTTTCTGAAATTCAGCCAAATAAATTATTCAAACCTGCCAAAAACACAAATTAAAACTTATTCGATTGTCTCAGATAGACTGTGAAAGGACTTTGAATGGGGCATATGAAAGTCAGCTGATTGTTGATTAGCGCTGTTTCCAGGTATCAATGCGCACTTATTTCAACAATACGGTTGTTTTTCTGATGTTCCTAAATTAAGCTGATCAAACTCGGCCCCAAACAAGCCCCATATTAGGTTTTTTGAGGAAGTTCTGGACAGTTGGATGTTAATGCGGTGGTCGTTCGGTTTACATCTTCCATCTGACAAATGAGTTCACTCGTCACATTTCGAAGAAGTCAAGTTTTGGAGTCGTATATTTTAGTTCAGAGTGCTTTCACGGATGTGCGCAAAGTCTTGATTTCACACATGTTGTAACGGTCTATCATACAACGAGCATTTTGTAGTTCATTAAACGAATCATTTTACGGCTTTTGGCTGTGGTGGGTGATTTCAGTAGGTTCTTTGTCCCAACTGTCTACCTAAAGTTAGTAGGACAGGCCCAAACAGTGAATGGTGATTCGTATTGAAAACAGACATCACAAATTTCGAGCCGGAAAAAGAGTTTCCAGGTCTCTGTATAGAGAAATAAGCTCGTACTACCCAGTCTTTAATGGAACTGTTGTTTGTAAATAGCACCATGAATTCAGCATTCCGCTATTTCACTGTTTTCGGCAAGAAAAACATTTGATGCGGAAAAAAATTCTTTCAGTTCTGCAGTTTCTTGCGCTGACGATAATGTGCAGATAGCGGACGAAACAGATACTCGAAGGGTCACCTTTTGCAGAACTATTAGTACAAAAGCGGCATGATACAAATGATACTTGTGGTGCGGGCGAAGAGCAGAAAGGTCACGTCTGTCTTATGCTTGGCGGAAGCAGCATTTAGTAGCCCTTTCGACGAACCATTGCAAAGTGTGTTGTTTCCCAGACATTTTGACTTTTTACTCCCCTCTGCAGAGTTCCAGTTAGGATGTAGCCGGCATGAAAGTCCCTCTGCGAGACGTTGCTGGTGAGGAAAATGCAGAAATCGGGGTTGCCCTGCACGCCCTCTACATCATCCTTGAACTTGCCAGTCACGAAAAGGGCACCGTCATTTTTGGTACACATTACTTTTCCACGCGTTCTGAAGCTCCGGGTCGTACCGCAGAACTTGGGAGGAAAGAAAGGAAAGCCAGGTAGGTTTCGTCAGACAATCATATCAAATATGAGGGAGGTAGAAGATTATGCGACTGGTATATATCCACACAGTTTTTTACAGAAACGGTCGTATGGGAATTCAGTAAAATATCCTAACGTACAGATCTTGCGCGTTGCAAGGAGACATCGGTTCTGTCCTAGTTAATTTGGGTGAGATCGTATGGTGGACAAACCATACTGAAGCACATACAACAAGCCCTGAAACAGCCGCTGTCTTGAGTTCACCCGATCTCATTGACGAATCCTTAATATTGTTTTAAGTTTGCAAGTATCAACTTTCCATTCGGACCCCAAGAATGAAGTAACAATTGGAAAGTATTTTTAGAAACATTAAATACAAAAAATTGACTGAAAGCACCCCCAACACTCTTCTATACCATCTCAAATAGCGCTCCGATGAACTGAGAAAAACGCGAATGTCGGTTTTTGGAAGCATTTGTTGTCCACAGACTGCTCCAAGAGGAAGCCGCACAGGTTGTGTTTTGTGCATCAATATTCGATAAAACATCCACTCGAAGTCTGTAGGTGTCCAGTCACCGGAAATTTGTTGCCCGCAGCTTAATCGATGTCTTCACGTCGCCGAAACTCAAACAGTGTTTTCGTTTGTCCAAATATATAACTTTATCTAAAACTCCTCAGACGAATCCGTTCTAAGTGGGACTCGCACTGTGAAAGTGCTAAATTAGAGTTTCATTTCGATAATCCAGTATCCCATCCGTTCATATAGTTTGCCTAAGCAAAAAGGTGTTCTAGTTCACCACAACCACTTTGCTGAGTTTTTGATCCAAAACACACAAAAGTTCGATTATGAATCGGGTCCTTATGTTTCTGCCATCCATTCAGGACCTCCGGTCAAAACACTACTGGTGCATCTTTGAAAGTTCCTACCAGGTCTTATATCGTTCTGCCGCATATCGTAATTTTCCGTAATGAAGTATCGTACGATTTATTCAAGGGAAGCTCTATGCCATCAAAAAATAGACGTAAATTAAGTTACATGCTTTGCGGTTAGTTTCAGTTTATTTGAGGGAAACATAGGTGTTTAAACTTTTAACTCCTTGTTTATTACAAGAAAGCGAATTATATCCAAAATTCGACATTGGAAGCATTGAACAGCTACAGGAGTTTTTCAGATTGGCAAAGTTTTCGAAACTAGTCAGATAAACGAAATATTCCAAGTGTTTAGAGACATTAGCATTACTAAATGTGCTGTACAGTAGTTAGTCTATGGATAATTGGTGCGATCTCACCTATTCTAATGAACGCCGAACACACTTGTAAGCAGTGCGTCAAATCTACGTGTTATGCATGCATCCTCGCCGAATCATTTATTCAAAAAGCTGGCGTTTTTATTGGTTCTTTTTCTGCCGCTTTTTAATTTTGTGGGCAGGATGAAGTAGGGCTACCTATGAAGGTGTGAAAGAGAACAGTTGAGAACAATAAAAAAATATTCTTTCTCAAGAGAACCCAAAAATATGTTTTAAATCGTCTATTAAACCAACCTTGACAACAGTACAGAAGCGACATGTAAACCAAGGAAAACGTAGTTCCCATCGCGTACATGGCACGGTTGTGGTAACTCCCTCAAGAGCATAGAGCTCAAGAACGATGCGTCGGTCATTAACCTGAATTAATTGATCACAGCGTTGCCCGAGGTGTTCGTAATAGAAGAGTTGGACCATTGGACCGATCCTATAATAAAGTAGATAAGAAGGCGTGCTTCAGACACAGTATGAGTAACTTAAGGTCCTAAAGGAATGTGGAGAGTAGCCGGAAGAATTTACTCCGTATGGATGAGCACTCACTTTTCTTCATAGTTGAGGATTTAAGAAGGTAATCATTCAAATGCCTATAATGTTCGCAAGTACACTAGATTTCGGTTACTTTTGTAAGCCGTGAAGGAACGAATAGATTTCCTGTATTCCCAAACTTACGTCGCTAATAAGGTCACTATTCGGCTTAATCTGGAGAAAGTTAAACGGAACGGCCTAGTGGCGGGTAGTTCAGCCTAGTTATATGCAAAGGACATATGGGCGCCCAGATCACGCTAATCAGTCAGCCATGGGGGGTCACGAAAGGCACCGAGACCGATAGAACGGAAGTGTCAGGCGCTTAAGAGGGTGGAGGCCGAGAAAACGGTGGCAGCAGTGGTGCTGATCGATAGTTTGCTCCTTGATGATTGGCCCGTGACGAATGTCGTCCAGTGCGGCGACACCTCTTTAATGGGACCAAAATGCTTTGGTGCGATTAGCCGCGAGGAACGACACTTCGAAGTCGGTACAAGTAAGCAAGTCAGAGGATATATTGCCTCATCTACCTCTAGCTTTTTGACTGCTTGAGGTGGCTGACTCTGTTTCCCTGTTAATTTATTTTACAGCTTTAGTTTAGTTATATCCGTATGCATCTTCTCCGTAGTTCTGCTGAGATTCGCTTTTTTACTGTACTCTGTCCAATTTGGCATAGTGCATAGACATAAAAGACCTCCAAACGTTTTCCGAATTCAATAATAATGCATTTGAAACTACGCACAAGAGCCACGTGAATAAAGCATATCCACACAACCTGAACATATTTTAATATCATTGGTAGTGTTTGGGGTTCAAAAGTGGAATAAGAGACGTGCTCCAGCGCGGCGGTAGCCATTGTCGGCGAAGTTTCTGCAACCAGTGTCCGCATTTTTAGTGGCTTACCGGAAGTCCCCACTAGAATTAAAAAGTGTCTAAACCACCTTACATTTCCGTCAACTGAAATAATGGCATGATCTATTCATGCCACATTGCCGAGGCATATTCTCGATCTACATAGAAAGCCCGTACTCATTTTGGAGGCAACTCTGTTTTTGAACATAATATTTCATGATTGTTTGCTTGAAACCTAGACTGAATATAAAGTCCGAGGAGCTTCGAGTTCGCTGTTTTTGATTTGCAATTGTTCCTTTAAAACTAAATACCTCAGGATGTCATTACAATTCTTATATGTTTCGAATCAACAGAGTTCATTACATACACATCATAATCTCAAAAAATTTACAACATAACGAGCTAAATCGGTTTCTACAAAATTAATAGTTTTTTTGTAAAGTGAAAATACCCTTAAGTGCTTGTTGGCATATCAAAAACCAGTTCAGTCATGTAAAGAGCCTGCTTGCGACATGCGTGACCTGGCTGTACCTATATCACGAAATGTTAGCCGAAGTTCTAAAAAGGTGTCTCCAGTTATAAACTGTTGCTTAGGTGGGTTTGTAATATTTATTATCATGCAACATAATTTTAAGTCATTTCAATTACGTCAGGCCGCGGATTCTGAATAAACTTCTCTCCGGTCACCTGTAAAGACTAAGGTCGGTCAAATGACTACATAAGTAGTATTGACTTCTCTTATCGATTTCTGTGTCGTCATAAATTCAGATGCATCTTGCAAAGGAATATATAAAAGCGCGCTTTCTTCCATTCATGTGGTAGCAAGTAAATCTTGTTCGAATTTTATACCCAGAAAGGGTATCTCTAGGTTTTAAAAACTTTTTCAACACTTAAAGAATTTTGAAAAAACCCCGCAGTAGCACTGGCACTTAGGGTTTCCAAACTTCATGCAGTATAGTTTCTGTGCGTCATGTGGACTCATATAATTTCGCATCGGATTGAGCCATGTTGCATACTTCCTTAGCAATATTAATATGTGGACAGATACGATGTCATATGGGGAGAAATTTTTCCACTTTGAGAGATCTCATAATCACAAACTTTTTCAGACGTGAAGAATAAAATGTGAAATAAATGTAGTTTTCTGTCAACGGAATAAAAGAAAACATGTTTCCATGCATGTCTTCTACCAGATATATTTTATCTATAAGGACATCGACGTCGATGGGGAAGATAAACACTATGTACAGTAGGTGGGCTAACTCAGGAAATATCAACCGAAATTCCGAAATGCGTTTTCGTGTCGAAAGGATTAATTAAGTAGGGTTATAGAACTAATGATCATGCAGCATAATTGAATTTTTAAGGTCATCAGAAATCCATGACAAAAATTCATGCCATTTAAGTAGTCATTTTTACAAAGAATACTTTCTGCTTGTGGCCGAAAAGAACTCCGCATGAAAGCCGAAATGTTGAGGTAACTGAGTTATCATATAATTATGCTGCATGATCATTAGTTTTATAACCCTACTTAATTAATCTTTTCGACACGAAACGCATTTCGGAATTTCGGTTGACATTTCATGAGTTAGCTCACCTTCAGTAAGCAGTCATTTTATACCGAGTGTGCTAGGTTTTCCCGTGTATTATTTCTGGCCTTGGCTGGTTAAAGAGAAAATGAGGATATTTATTGAAACCTATTCTTGCAAGATTTTGTCTGCACGAGCCAGTGGCGAACAGCGTGCTGACCTTTCTACGCACTAAGAGCATATGCCGCGATAATTTAAGGCAGCCATCTAAACCGAATATGTTATGTAGGTCTCGATTTCACAAAAACTGCTCAATAAATCGTCTTTGTATTTGTGCACATTGACACATGGATAAACTGTCTTCTTTTCGTGTGCGAAATGCCGTAGTATGTATTCCTGCAGATAGTCTCTCAATGGACCTTGTCTTACGCTGACTGTCAGTAGGCATTCGAAGCATCAAAGCCAGGCCTAACGGTTAAGTCGTAAACTATAAATAAGTTAATGAGAGAGATAATGAGATTTAAGGTTCGTTGATGGACTGCGCACTAGGTCAGGTCATAGAATGCTATCCCGATTTGACTTTCTTAACATCAAACTCCCCATCTAAGTTAGCGTCACATACTGAAAATAGAGTGTTTATGTAGAACGTGGCCTCTTAATATAACTTAGTGACCGTTTCCTCACTGATATGTGAGCTATTCCTCGAAAATTCCAGAAAGGGCTGAAGATAAATTATTAGCTTGAGCTAGGTATCTCTTAATTTCAAAGAACGAAGTACAGTCAATGACAGATCTCATGAAATGTTAACCGAAATTCTGAAAAGCGTTTTTGATTAGGAATGGTTGCTTAAGTAGGAGTTGTAAAAGGGATTTTATTGTGGCATAATCCCGTAATATTTTAGACACGTCAGGACGTTGGCTTTTAAATGAACTCCTATTCGGCTGTCTGCAAAAGCCGAACTCGGTAAGGGCGACTACTTAGGTAGTATGTATTTCCTATATCGATTTTTGGCATGCTTCTAGATTCCAAAAAATGTCAAAAGACATCCTTAAAATATTCTCTCCCATACTCATTTGGTAATAAACTCACATCTCCAAATTTATTACTCGAAGAAGGGGTATTTTCGTTTTAAAAAAGTTGCCAATTACGGTATTTTTATGGCTAAACGATGCTCATTTGAGTAACACTGTATCCATCTATGTAGTAATGCTTCTCATTAAGTCTACCGCATAGTCCACATCCGATGCAAAATCGCATGAGCCCCATATGGCATTTTCTTAGTAGTTTAAAGAAATGTATGTTTTGACTTACACGAGAAGTATATAGCTTGTAGGCTGAAAACCCTAAATTTAAATTTGACGGCAGATCGAATCTAAAATTGTTCGAAAAATGAAGACAACATTTTTTCGAATATAAAATTTAAATAAGGCATGACTCGCTATCAAATGAGTGCGAGAAAGTATATTTTCCTGAAGGTTTTATATAAAATATATTTGAACTTACGAGGACACCGGAAATCGAAAAAGATAATGCATACTACCTAAGTAGTCATTTTTACCAAGTGTGATCTTCTTAGGTGGCTAAAATGAAGTGCATTCAAAAGCCAACAATTTCATGTATCCGACATATTTCGGGATTATGTCGCAAGATACTCAGTGTTGTAACCTCACTTAAGTGGTCCTTACCAATCGAAAACGCATTTCAGAATTTTGATTAACATTTCATGAAACCGGTCACTGACTGTAGAAAACTGCACGAATAGCCTGTTAAACTTTCATGAGTACACATATGTTATGCACAAGGTAGTCGATAAATATTGCCTGCATGACGTAGAAAAGCCCCTTTTGATGGACTAGAAACTGTCAGCTAACTTCGATGAGTAAGTCAGCCGTAGATTCTGTCCAGACATGGATAAGGGGGACGTGTAATTAGAGGACGGAACACTGTGCAAAGTTTGAAAACAGTTTTGTTTTCAGCAACATGTAGATCCTAAACAAAGGGGATGACTACAGGACCGCGGAGAAGCACGCGACCTGGGAAAATGAGGCGGCAATAATCAGACCGAATGTGATCTAGGCCTTCCCCTCCACCTGACGGGCCTTTTAGAGCAAGATGGAAGGTATGCTGGCAAAAGTGTCAGTAATAGCGTGGACAGTTTGGTCGTCAATTCCGATAAGTTCCACCATGTCACCCACAGCAGGGTGGAGGGAGGAACGGTGACTTGTGCCTGACTTGGTTTATGAAGATAGTAAACTTGCGCTGCATCTTCCGCATTCTCTTCTCCTCGTTCAGCTGGTTCTCGTGTCAAGACGGAATCAAGAAGTAGGACCGAGTTATCTGGTTAGTTGGCAGCCTTGCAAGCCACGGCTTTTAGCACCCCGTGATATTTTGAAGTGTGTCAAATTGTTTGTAGTGAGGAATATACGTTGTGACAGTCGATGTACCTTTTTCTTCTTTTCCACAGACACTCGTCCACTGTCCGAGCCGGTCAGTAAACTGATGCAGAGATTGGTTGCAGTGACTGGCAGAGCTGAAAACAGCCCGTCTGTGCCTACCACATACACGAGCTGGCCCTGTAAAACACAATAGTATTTCGCACAAAAGGACTGGACTACTCAGATCTCACCTGCGTTAAAGGAGCAGAACGACCACACAGAGAAGGGACCAAACAGGCCAATTCCGTGTTTTTGGTGGGTGATGAGGGGCGCGTTCGGGTTTGGCCATGTTCTGAAGAGGAAATATGTAATGATGGAGATTGGCCAGTGGTAGTTTACCGCAGGTCTGCATGGATGCCTATGCGGCCGTGCAGGCCTGTGCGTTCACTGAAAGTGCCCTGGAAGTGCGGACGGTGGAGGCGGATGAGGTGTGTGCGTAGGGGACCCTAGCACTGATGTGTCGGTCGCTGTGAAATGGATCCGCAAGTGATCGATCAGGCCAATGCGGCAAGTGAAGGTGCGACCGCAAAAAGAGCAGATTTTGGTCGAGTTCTCATTGTTGGTGGTGAGGCTGGGGGTTAACGAGATGTCAGGAGTGTTTTCGTCGACGTTGGGGGTAGGAAGGTGGTAGTTGTCGTCGCGGGTGTTGTGGTGAGGGTAATAGATTTATTGGGATCGACGACATCGCCTAAGGCGTTGGGACATCAGTAATACGATCACCTGCGGCAATTGTGGTAATTACTGTCGTGGACGCGGTTGGCGTTGGTGCAGAAATGACGATAGGGACGTTTACGGATGCAGCAGGTGAAGCTGCTGGATTGTTTTTGCACTGGGTTTGGACATGTCCGACAAGGCCGATCTGTGCGCGGAATGTTCGTTGGTGGTGTGGGCATGTTGGAAGGAATTGGGTGCTTGTGTTATAGATGGGAGACGTTTGACACTTGCAAACCTCTCTTTTGGATCTAGCAGCGGTGAGCCCATTGACTTGGTAGATTGTTGCTCTTGACTTCACAGCCCTTTTGCAAGGCAGTTGATCCGGGACGAGGTTCGCCTAGGTTTTCGGATTTATTTGTAGGTGCTTTTCAAGGTGTCCTTGTAGCGTCTCCTTTGTCCTCCTCGACGAGCGCCCGTAGGGACATTGCTGTAAATGATTCCTTGAGTAGGTGTTCATCATCTAACCTCGCAAGATGGCCGCTTCAGCACATTTGAATTTACCTCCGCATGACGTGGATACTTAGGATTCCCGTTCTTTCAAAGAGTTCTTCTCCTGGAGCCCTGTCCTGCCATCCCAAATTCAGCATTCTTCGGAAGCCGCCGAGGTGGAAGTGGTTGAGTTCCCTCGCTTTTTTCTTGTAGGCTTTCCAGATCTCAGCTCCATAAAGCAGTGTTGTCAAGATGAAAACTTTGCACATCGTCAGGTTATGTTGAGATAAAGACCATGGGGATATAGGACACGACACCGGCAGTACAGGTGCTAGCCAAAAGCCCAGACACAAGTTCCGCCAATATTCTGCCGCTGCATGACGCAGCCGAGAGAGGTTCGGCTCATCGGTGGGTCCCCAGCATTCCCCATGTGCTTTCTAATAGGTACTCCAGCTCAGAAATTGTTGCTTTCTAATATCAAATCTTAGTCTGCGTCCATAAACCTTAGTTGGAACTGACTTACTCCAAGTTTGCGGTTAGTTTCTGAGGAAATTAAAAAGCAACAATTGAGACCATGGAGATTAGCCATGGAGGTTTTCGGCCGGCCGAAAACAACAATAACTTTCCATTACGACGGGATCCCTAGTATTTGTGCTATAATCTCATCGTCGAGATCAACAATTGTCAGCAACACTACTCTTCTCAGGCCAAACCGGCCAGTATTGGGGAATCGGAGGCGACGGCCATCCCCATGATAATCACCCCATCGTTAAGCTATGGAAGTTGAAGGGATGACCTCAAGACCATGGACACATCGGCAGGGCCAAAAAGAGTGCTGGAAATCAAATCCCCTCTGCCCCCTTATTAGGGCGGCATCAAGTATTTTGATCTATGTGACAAAACCTTATAATTATAAGCAGAGTTGTAATTCCTACAATTTTGTGGCGTGCTTCCATCAACAGGCGCCTTGAAGGGGAATTGAAGGGAATGAACAGATATTACAGGACAACCTTATTATGAACAAGGCTCTCAATGAAGACTTTACTCGAAACCTCTCTTCTAAAAATGTTTAGTCTTTTATGTGGTGGTCAGTAAACCGTAAAAAGCATCCAGAGGGCCAAGAGAAGCCCAAAGAATGAAGCCCTCACCACATAACAACGCTTACTGGCGCAAATTGTATTTATCCTAGTTCGAGGATGGTTTCGTATTTTACTACTTCATTGAATGAATCTGCGCTTCTCCATTAGCTGTTTCGCTCTTTATCCTTGTTAGTTACCGCGCTTTTATATTCGGATTAGCCACAAGAAAGACAGGAAAAAATAAGTGCTACGTCCAGAGAAGTATTTCTAAATTTAATGCATTATTTTTCGCGTGTAACAGTGATCCACATTAGGTTGAAAGGTCGAAGGATAGAGCATAGTTCCATGAATTGAAAAAGAGAATTGCAGTGTTCGTGAGTTTTAGTGCATACTTTATGGTGGAGAGATCTTGAAGAGACAATACAGCGTCTTAGGAACAAGTCCTTTACAATTGGAGCTGTTGTTAAGACCAGCGTAAGTAAAAACAAGACTCCCAGACCCCGACTCTTCCCTAAGTGCACACAAAAGCTTGAAAGTGCAGCCTATGTCCTGAAATAAAAGCATTATTGGCCTGGTATTTTGTTAATGGCTGTAAACGAAATCGACTGCAGCTCTCACCAGGGGGGTGCGAATACGAAAGCCTTGAAAGCATTTTGTCCCGTCTTTAAAAAAACAGTGACACTTGCAAAAATATACAAAGTTAACAGTTCAGCAAAAGGATTTGAAAAGAGGACCATTATAAGGTGCTGCTCGCACTTTCAGCTATAACTTATAAATACTCAAACCTAAGGAGCCATATGGGATAGGCTTGCAGAGTATGGGGATAATCTTATTTTAGGCAACTGCTGATCCTAAACCAGAATCGAGGAGCCTCAAACATGTTGACCACGTCAGTCAATTCTAAACATACTGATTGCATTAATGAGAATAGATATGCCCAAGCAGATTGTCTAGTCTTCGTACTGGATATTCATTTTTCTCTAAATTGCAGTGACTGAAAATAGCCAAAGATTGAAAAATAACCAGAAAACATTCGGCAAATGTAATTTGTCACCTTTGAGCTCTGAGGTTATTTTACCCAGAAGGATAATACACAGCGGCATCACTGGCATTTTGCATTTTTTATTCTGTTATAAAAGACGTAAGAACGAGAGAAGACTTCCGTAAGCTGATTTTCAAAATGTGAGTCTCAACTTCGAAAACATTTTTGTAGACTAACTATCTTCATCAGACCGGGACCATAGAAAGTTCCCTTATATATTCAAAAAACAAGAAGTAAAAGTTACTTATTTTTATGAGTTAAATTTAATTACGAAAACGTTGAAATGATCCTTGGCTATTTAAAAGGACCGTTAATTTTTCGGATAAACTGAAGTCTAA
>CACRXP010000080.1:1002355-1025874 GCA_902702965.1 Spirometra erinaceieuropaei
TTTTCGCTGGATATAAACTTTATCGTGTTCCGACTACAACTGCCAGCTCTAAAAATTCTTCATGCATCATCAAGTATAAACTGGATAGTGGTGGTTAATTAACATCCATTGTCAGAAGACGCGTATAGGTTATGAATATATTCGTTATCTAATATTAGTCGACCCACCCACATCAAAGAGCCGTTAATTTTAAAATTTATGTAACTGTCCGAGAGTTACTCCCACTTGTTCTCTCTGCAAAAAGCGCTTGTGGCAAGATGCACAATTAACAGAGCATGAAAACCCGTTAAGAGCAGAGTACATGTTACGTGAAGGTAGTTTTGAAGCGAATAAACTGTAGATGAGTGGGTTCTGTGACAACCCGTAAGTACTGCCCTCCCTCCCCACTGACGACCCCCATCACAGAGCCGTACTCTTCTCATCCACACAGTGGGCTCTGTTCATGTAACTTTTGTTCTACCAAACGCTACACTGCGGCAATCCTAACTCCCCCTTATTCGTTTCGCCTGAACACTAGTTGGTGCCGCCATCTTTAAAATTTCAGGGTGCAGCTCAACTCCTCTAGACAGTCTTTTTTACTTAATTCAAGATAGATACCCATAGAGATTAGAATGTTCAAGACGTACTCGAGTTTACATTTACTCAGCCTATATATGGCTATTCCCCAAGAGTTAAGACTTTTCTGATTTGTAACAGGATTCTAACTAACCTGCGTATTAGATGAAACAACATGAACGCGCAAACATGTGTAACACTGATTTACTGAAGTACATACTCGCCGACTGTATATAGATGTACGCCGGAGTAGCACAAGCAAGACGTTAGATGAGGGGAAAATGAAAATTGAGCAGGAACCGAGACACATTGTTGGGGAAGTATTTTGGTTTTCCGACAAAGTATGCACAATTTGTACATCCGACCTCCACTTACGAGACAGGATCTAAATATTCACGTTGCCTGATAATACCAGAATCGATGTTCCAGTTCAGGTTAGATAGCAAGTTACCTTCTGACTGCACTGGGGAAAAGATGAAAGGGTGAGTAACCGCTGACTATAGTTGCCATTTAATAGGGAGCTACCCCAGAGATGTTGGCGATTAAAAGCGCTCTCGGATGGCAATTTATTGAGTCTGATATTTTATGATTGCGCAGGTGAGAAAACTTCGGACGCAGAGTTTCGGCGGCGGATGAAACAGTGTCCGTTTCCTCGGTGTCCAATGCGATGTTATCTCTAATCGGAATTTCGTGACTGGTTGACGAGAAGAGGAGCATAAAAATGCGACCACAGTTCGGAAAGCAGTAAACCTACGTGGTTGAATATGCTTCGCTTTGAAAAATTCCCCAAAAGCTTAAAATCGTTTTATTTTTTGGCTTTTCGATACAAGACTTTAAGTATTTAAGCACAACTAATTACCAAAGATACTCGCATAGACGAATTCATACGTAATAAGCCAACACACTGCCAGTGATCTCATGCATTCAGGTACATACTCACTTTAAGAGATAATAGATTGACCCACTGAAAAGAATCTTAGGAATTAGGGAAAACGTATCACCTATATTTTCTTCTGAGTACCCTTATAAACGATCCTGCCTTCATAAAGATATTGCAGTAATCCGAAATCAAACCTCCATGATAAATGTGTAGTGTGCATTGTTACAGCGATTTGTAAATTTGGATAGAACTAAGATGTTTTAGTCCCGTGGAGTTTATGACATGTTTTCTTGATGCCAGGTAGGCATGAATTTGTGGAGTTTTAGGATATTCCGAAAGTAGCAGCAACGCAAGCAGGAAGCAGTCCGCGCCAAAACAGCCAGAAATAGTATGGACGGCAAGGGAAATTAGAGGACGTAGCTCTGTTTAACCTCACTCATCAAATAGCAAGACCACGAATTCAGATCAACAAAACCTAAGAATTCATATCTCGTACTGAAGTCAGCATCTATGTATGAACACTCCCTCTTCGTGATTCTTACCTCGTTTTTTTCTACTTTCCCGAAATTAATCATTCAGGAACTTTCATCGGCAGTTTTTCTGCAGAATCTAAGCTCAGGAAACAACAGATTTTCTCCTTTCCATTTTCTTATTTCTGTCCTATCCTTGTTCGAACACCTGATGTTCTTATTTTGGGACACTAATATCAGGAGATCATCCCTTTCTAGCCAAATAAAAAATCTCGATTAAACCTTAAACTGCCCAGATTTTTACGATGAACGCAAACTTCCGGACGTCTATCGCATAGTCAATGGTGATCTACGGAGTGTGTATGGGCGTCGTCGGTGGGACCCCCGCCACGGCTGTACGACCACGTCCAGCTCGTGGATGCCGATAGCCGACCGCTTCATGTGAATACTGCGTTGAAGATATCCCGCTGTGGATAAACTGCCAGCGAATGCTACACACAGAGAGGTAACATATGCGACACAGCTTAGGCCCGTTGGAGCAGCCACGACCGCCGTCGTAGTAAGTACTTCTAAACGAACGCATCGGTGAACTGGTGGATGCTTTTGCGTCGCTCTGCCAGAGCACATTTTGCATCTGTGGCTCCATGAAGTCGGTCTCGGCGCAGAGGGAATACACATATAATTGTCGGCGACCGGTAGACTAAATCAGGTTAGGATGCGTCTCCACGTGCTGGAGTCCTTGAATTATTCATCGTCTCCTCTCCCGACCCCAACACAAGAGTCCCACAGTAAGGCAAAATCGCAATCTCGTAGGTGGTCCAGGCAAATTTGTGTCGTATTCTGGCTGTAACGATGATGAGATTTACGTAATAGTCCTACAACCGTCTCGAATGTCTTAACAACTCTATTCAGGGAATCACCGGTACCACTTCGCGAGTGAGAGGGCTAGAAAATGCGCTCTCAAAACCCCGGTGAAACTCCGCAAGGCTGACGTAACATATACGGCCAAGAGTGTGTAATAGAAATCAAAAGCTTCACCCCAGCCTTCATGCGACCCCCAAGCCTTCCAGAGTAGCGCTGTTGTTTCTGGTGGCTTGACATTTTCGTCCGCTTTTTGGCAATCCATTGGCCAATTAATTAGGAGGGTGGACAGCTCTTGGCGCTCGTAAGCTGGTCCTCCACGAACTGCTCAGCTCAGATCTCGCTGACGACCACTTCTGAGAACACGGAAAACTTGAGGAAATGGGTGCTGGGAACGTCTTCCTCTGGAACAGACGATCAAAGACAGAGAGGCGAGTCACTAAAATAGCTCTCTCTCTATATATATAAAGAACGACATCGCGAGACGGCTCTTCTGCTTGCCAAAGGGCAACAGTGATTGTCTCATGACCACGGGGCTAACACTTTGTGAGAACAGATTTGTCACGCTCATCAGCGCATGCGCCCCAGTCAAAAATCTGTGGGTTTAATGCTACTTTTTCACACAAATTTTTGTCAATCTAGGTAGCGTTTACTTCTGCTTACGGCTTTTCTGACGACAAAAACTCTTGCGCAAGTACTGTAAGGGATGCTTCATCCTTTCAACAAAAGACCAGCACATAATGTTAACTTTTCCTGAGGGACCAAGTAGATAACTAATAATCCGCCTTGTTTATTCTGACTGCTTCTGTAAATTAACTTCTCGAGATTATGCCGAAAACAGTGAAGAGGGCTGAATTAATGTCGCATTGTGCCCTGCGGCTTTTTCTCGTCCTTTCAACGATCAAAATGACGACTCCGAAATATAAATCCTTGCAAACCTATTGCGAATAGTACGTCCACTCCTCTATGTTTGACAAAATTGGAATGAGTTTGACGTACTGAATAATAGACCTTACTCGCCAGGCGTATAAATCCCATTTCGAAAACTTAAATGGTCAATATCTGACGGTCGAAAAGTATAGATGAGGGCTCAGGGAGTCGATCTTCCCGTTTAGCTTATTAAGTGCTTGTTTCTTCACTTTCAAGCATGATTTCGTTTTCCCTTGCATACTATTCCCCGAATAATTGTGAGCAGTTCTTTGGGATGGTTGTTCGCGGGACATTTAATAGGAAGAAAAGTTTATCAGAGTAGTCAAGAGGCGGCCCAATCAGGTCACTTGCCCAGAACGGCAAGAAGGGTCCCCATTTATAATTACACGTTCCTTCTACATATTCGTTCTACTTATAGGCGTGGGTTGTCTATCATGCCGTCTGGTATAAGCATCCAGGAGATTTTTTTCTTTCCCACCGTTAGCTTACAGTGGATGTCTTGAAAACTTCAGAAAATTGCATTTTAGTTTAATAATATATGCTTGAGATTTCGTTTTTTAGCAACCATCAACCTTCAGGAATTCCCGAAAACACTATTGGAATTCACTTGCATGTTTCTGAAATTTCAGACGACGACGTTAGTGACTGTTCGTATTAACTATGCAAAAATATGAGCGCTGGTTTCGTCAACTTGTTTGCGTGATATTGCCTATCCCGCCTCTCGACACCAGGAGCCGATTAAAACTCGTCTATTTTTTTAAATTTACTCGCATTTTTCACCAGATGATTGATCATGACGAATCCGGCTGACCGCACTATTTGCGACATGCAGTCAAATAGCGTCTAGCAGCAGATTACAACATCCAGACTCATGGATGTGCATTCATCCCCTCTTAAAAATCAAAGTTGTTGCATACAGTTTTGCGTCTTCACTCTGACCTCGTCCGTTGTTTATAGGCTCGAAAATGGTGCAATAATTCTTGTTATCGACTAATGGCACTCATTTAAGTCGGTCTTCCTTCGCCGATCGTCAGAGTCACTGTTTATGGTCAGAAATCTTCTCATTCTCAACCAGTTTGGCGGCGTCGTTTTAGAATTCTCGTCGTGTAACTTCTTTTAGGAATATTTTGATGAACCAGTGTCTCTCTATCACGAGAAGCTCTGTTCTGTTTTCCCAGCTCTTGGACTCTGGCATTTGGCCCCACCTTACAGCAAGCAAGCCAAGGAGACAAAGACCCAACGGGCCCCTTGCATTCTCTTTGAGTTCATGTGGAGAACCGGGAGTCAAAATAACGATTTCAAAACCCTGACCAGCTTCCTTCGGAAAACTGGGCATTTCTCCGTTTGTATAAGGCCCCATTTGCACAATATCTGAAAACCATATATGAGTTGTGGATTAAACATGTAATCTAAAAGTACACTTTGATCCCTTTGTGCCAAAAAGCATCTCTTTGTTTGTAGCTCTCAAAAACCCCTCTAACTGGCATGGTTTCACACATATGTTTTTTGTTCGCAGTTAAATGAGATTGCGCAAATGATTAAGCAGGCTGTTTTGGACTTATTCTAGAACCTGAAGTGGACTGTAGCCACAGTAAATCCAATTTCCGGCTGGCATCAGTCGTGGGGAAATTATGAGGGCGTTGGACTAAAACTGCTTACTTTGTAACGACAGTGTTCAATTTGGTCACTGTATCAAGTTTGCCCATGAGGCACAGGAACTTCAACAATGAAAGGAAAAGTGCCTCTTGGTCGATTAGCAGTGTTCGTTTTCTGATAAAAGTTCTTACACAAGCTTACTTAATATATATCGGCTTCTTTTTGGGCGTGGCATTCTACTCAGTACTGCTAAGTCGAGTTACTAGATTGGTTAAGAGGTTCCAGGCTCCGACGTCGGTTCCCCACATAGATCTGGTGGCTTTCGGTCAAGCGTCTGTTGACCAGCCTATGAAAATTAAGCTCGGGTGTATGCTGTTAGAGGAATGCAAAAAATATGTCGTGTTTTATGGGGACTTATGTAGTGTGAAAATTGTCCACTCAAAAGGGGAGAGTAGTTTGACATTGAAAAAGTTTGCTGACTTGCGGGAAACATGAAACCCTGCTTGCGTATTTAAATTGCGTTTTGTGTATCAAACTGAATGCTGCGTGTTTTCTCTAGGAGAAAGTCACGCAACCCTACAAGTTCCAACGAAATTCCTTCCCTACGATTACAGAATATTTTAAGGTAGGTGGGATGAGTGACACTGACGAAACTGCTGATAATAGACTACATTCCTGCGCCTCCAAATTTCCCACGAAAGACGTCTGGTCAAATATAAAATATGCCCCTTTGTCGGGCGTAAAATTCTAAGAAGACAAAATCTTTGACATGAGCGTACTAAATCATGTTCTTGAGCCTGCTTCTTAATAACTATAATTGGATTTATGTGGGCAGAGAAAATCACTAGGAAATACACTTTACTTAAGTAGCAGGATTTTGTGGACATAGTTCATATTGGTAGTGAAAGGACGTCAAGCTGATGGCTTAGAAAATGCTGTGTATAAACATTTTTTCTATCACTTTACCTTCGAATCAGTCCCACAACTAAAAAGTGGGACAGACATGGACATCTCTTCTTAACTGGTCGTATATACTGTGGGGGACGGCGTGGCCAAATCAAGACCTGACGGATTTGTTCAGTCGAGCGAAATGTTTGCATACACTGCCAGTAAAGTGATAATCCAATAACCATATCTTTTCAGTAGACCTCTGTCCCAGTTGTTTTTCCTAAAAGATGTTTGTGAATTTAATATGATAATTATAAGTTAATTATGCTACGTATTTCTTACTAAGCAGACTTCTAATTCACAACCGAATTTGTGACTTTTTCTCTTTCAGATAAGGGTTGTTACTTATGTACACAGTGTGTCAGAACTGGTTCCTCTGAATCAGCCTATATAACGGCCTTTCGCTGGCTGCTTCAGTTTCATCTGAGATTAATGCTGATCTTTAAAGGCACAGAATATGCTATCCATTTGAGAGCCGGAGTTTTTCAGCATCAACGAGCCCATGTAAACTGGGTCGCTTTAAATAATCCTAAAAGTCTTATTGGCCGGCAAAAATAAGTAATTTCTCGGCCATTGACTAAGGAGACTCTGGAAATCGTATACTGTTGCTCTCGTACATTACTATGCGAGGCAACGAAATATTCAGTTAATCAAAAGCACTCGGTTAGTGATAAATTATCTCCCTTCTTCTTTGTCATAGACTGTTTTGTCAAGCCACCTGTTTCCAAAGTGATTCTCGGTCACCATCTTTTATTATCGGCATACGTGTGACGAGTGGTACTTTTACGTCCATGACTTTTGGAGCCTTTATCAGCCTCTTCACTGCTACTGCGTTTTGTCCATTTTTCTTATACTCATTAATTTTGCAAACAGCCCGACGCGCTGGTTCCAAAAATAGCCGTAATTGTCATTCATGACGGTATAAACTATCAGCAACGTTGTAAAGGGCCCGACTTCCAAAAGGACTGGCCAGTGTTAGGCTGAAACATGACACGCTAAGACATGACACTTAATGAACTCACAAATGTCTTATAATAAAAGTGCTAAAAGCCTTTGTTAATTGTGCGTATAATTTACTACCATGTAATCGCTAGCAGAACCCAGTTAGATTTACTTAACAATTTTCATCCCTTAAGACCGTGCGTCCCAAAATGCTGGATAAAATAAGGTCTGCCATTAGGGCGCCGGAAATTCATGCATCTTGGTTTTTGTTTTCATTGCGTTCATAGAACAGATGTTTAAAGCAGGCATTAAAAAACCACAAAAATGCAGGACATATGCACACAATTCTCTTTTACTGGCTGCACGACAGAATGGACTACTGATGTTGGGTCGGTAGCACCGCAATAATTTTGGGCTGAAGACAAAATGTAAGCCCTTTTTTATGACTCGGTTTACAGAGCATTAACGGCTGATAGTTGATTTTCATCATCGTTAGGTAGGTAAGTACTGACTAAGATTGCTGTCACCTGCAGTCACTTTGGAGTTTATCTTTTTTGATTTCTGAGTTTACTCTGGTAGCAAAATATTCTCTCCGTCTCAGATATCGGCTTTTCCGTGTAAGTTACTATTTGTAAGTTGGCGTGTGCAACTGCAGGCAACAGTACTCTGTTGCTGGTAAAATCTCGCAAGTATAGCTCAGGCTTTAACAAAAATAGACAATTTTTACGAATCTTGCGGTACTCTGTAAGCAAACTTTTAGCGTCCCTAATTGTTAGAGAAACCCAGCGTGACAAAAATAAATATGAGTCTGTTGGAATACGCTGTTTAGTCTTTTGCAGGTTCCCTCAAGTAGCAAACTATTCTTGTCTCCAAATAGCACGCAATTCTGTATGACAGTTAAATGCCTCATCTTAACCGAATTCTGCATTCCTAAATAATGTCACAGCATCTGTGGACAACATGAAAAATTATGAATACAGGTAATAATATACAAAATTCACCTGTCCTCTCCTTTACTGCGGAGGTGTTCGTCACGGCCTCCGCTGCAAGCAATCGCCGCGACCGGAGTCGCTTCCGAAACGGCTCCACGGAGAGTCTGCGGTTTGCACGACGTCGAGGACACCTTAAAGGTACGCATCCCGAGTTTGGGCCAATCAACTGAGCCGTGTGAGGCGAGGAGTATAGTGGTAGCCAATGATGGTCAGGTATGGCCGAGCTCCGGAGGCGGAGGCCGAACTCGCTAACAGCAGTGGGAAATGAGGGCGAGCAAAAAGGATAACACAAACGAGACTAGGGGGTAATTCAATCAGCGGATGGAGCTTATGTGAAGGCAGCTGGCGAACGCTTTAGGTAAACGAACTCGAGGGGACGGTAAGCACATCATACGCGCACGCAGTTACTCTCGCCCGTAGCAGTCGCCGCAGTCCTGATTAGGCTAATCGTGTTGACGACAGTAGTGTGGTGTGTGACCGTCAGACTGCCCAGCATGACTAGCTCTAGTACGAGGGGCAGAGTTCCACAGTGCTCTCTACGAGGCGGGTGAGGGGCTATTAATCAAAACCAACATAAATACGTATACAGAAATGAAGACTCGCTTTACAGAAAGGGAAAAATAACTGAGATTGTAGTTAGAGGGGTTAACGACTAGTAAATAAGAAATATAAATCATAGCTGTTGGTACATTATGCAGGAAAAGGATGCATAAAAATGACCTCTAGACCAAAAGTATGCATTTAACCGAAGAGATGGCGCTTTCCGTCTCAAAGCAAAATAAAAACCTTACAGGAGTGTCAGAACCAAATGTAAATCAAACATATCCCAAAAGTATTCAGATATAAAGCCATTAAAAAGTAATTATAGAAAAATAGTATTTCTGCGGGACTGCGTCATATTTGTCGCTCAGCGCACAAAGACGGATTCGATATCTACGAAAGGCGAAAGTACCTCAAGAACAATTTGAATCAGAAAACACCCTTGTAAATTAATAATGAAAATATCACCCCAATCCTGCCTGTATTCGTAAACGTTAGTAGATACTTAAGTAAATGCCAAAATGTGCTATTAGTTTTACTCCCTAAAATTGAAAAGTTGCATACGCAACTTGCAAGGTAACTAAGAAAGTCCAATTTATAAGCTAAGTTTACTTAAAAAAGGAATAACTAATTATATCTTGCCAGTAATTCCATGAATGGATGCAGATTGGTTTAAATATAACAGGTAAATTGCTTGACACCGAGACGGATACAACATCTTTAGCCATCTGCGACCCGCTAGAATTAGTATTTTAGGCTTGAGTCTGTTTCTGGCCAAACGGCACCCTAAGAGTGTATTACAAGACAGAAGTCTAAGAGCGGCATTTCTGCATTACTCCCTCAGTCGGCTCGACATGTAAACAATCCGACTCCATAGGTTCGGCCAAGACGTGTAGATCGCATTGATATCTTAAGGTCCTCTATTAACAAGACACAGGAATAGGCCCCTTTATTCCAAGAGCCTGCAACAAATTTCCAAGGAGATAAGGGATAATTTCAGGACTGAAATTTCACACAAGTTTGCCTGTAATACCAGGGGTTCCCACAGTCGTGTCTCGCTCTTTTATTAATTAGTAAGTAGTTTTGTGTACTTACAGTGGGTGACCGATGTCATGAAATGTTGGCTATTTCGAAATGCGATTTCGATTAGGAAGGATTACTTGGGTGCGGTTGTAATACTGATTACCTTGCGGCATAATCCTATGATATTTCGGACTCATCAGGATGCCAGCTTTTTAATACACTACTCTTCAATCTCCTGTAGAAACCGTACTCGGTGAAAATGACTACTTAAGTAACATGCATTTTTTCCACTGATTTTTCATAGTCTTGCAAATCCAAACATATTTTAGAGAAACCATCAACAAAAATATGCTTTCTTTCAGTCGTTTGATAGAGAATCGCGTCATCTTTATATGTTATACTCAAGGAAGGAGTAAAATTAGGTTTTAAAAAGCTTCCTTATTGTCGAATAATTTGGAGTCTGATCATTCGTTGCATTAGCGCTTAGTGATTTCAGTCTACAAGGTGCATGCGTTCCGCGTAGAGGAAATAACATATTTTTTATACCTTTAAAAAGATATCGTACAGAGTCCATAAATTTTGCAATGGATGCGGACTATGTTGTACATTTCATGAGGAGCTGTTCTAAACGACCAGGTACAATGTCGTGTGGATGGACGTTGCGCGGTCTTAAAAAACCTCGCAAACAGAAACTTTTTAAAACCGTATTATACTCCTTCGCAATTCGATTGCATTTGAATTAGTTTCTGCATCTGATCATCGCACTTTCTTCAAGGCTGCGAGCGCGTAATACTAGTTTTTAAGATATTGAACTGTCAATAACTCACTGATACTGTTTTTAAGAAAGCTGTTCGCAGTTTTCATCTAGATTCAGTATGGGCACTGCCCAGCTTTTGTGCGTTTTCCGCAGCATAATTCTGTTCGTCTGTTTATACTTGTTTATATGCAAGTCAGAGCGACTAGGCGGCATAATAAAATCTTCAGTGTAAAAAGAAAGCTTTGCATATGTGCTCTCGCTCAACTGCAACATTATAATCAGCTGGTCCAGACTGTTTACCCAGCCCTCACATCGAACGCAAGCTCTGGTTCAAAGTGCCTCTATAAGCGTTGTTTGTCAGAGTTATTTAGTGCACTCTGGCATTCATTACTACTACCTGCTCATCAACTAGAGCTTGTTTTGGATTTAAAAGGTTGACAGTAACGCAAACTATGGTTAATAGTCAGCAAACATCAAGGAATGTCTGCGTTAATTTGTAAAGTAATCCAAGCGAAGAAGTATTTTCATATCGTTCAAGTATATTGTGCTAACAATGTAAACTTCCTCTGGAATCGCAAATCAATAAATCTGAAAACTAAATGGGACAGCGGCAATGGTATAGAGATGGACCCCACTAAACTGTCATTAGACTGTGGATCGTGTAGTTTGGGGTTTTATCTTGGCATACATTTTCAGGCCGTTGCAGAACTTACACTGCTAAAAACGATTACTTCCTACGACCTCACACCTTAACTCGAAATCCATTGTTTTGTGAAATTTACCTTTTGTTTATTGTTTAATTACTATTCTCATTTCCGTCGTCATACAGTAGCGTAGGATAAGACTTTAGGCATAAATCCGGGAAATTCCTGTGTTTTCTTTCATTTTGTCAGTTTAATGTCTAGCATGCTGCCCCACCCATAAAACTCCCTTTTCCATAAATCAGGTATGGCACGATCCGCGGTCTGCTGACAGTTAACTGGGGTCCTTCACTATGCCGTTGCCGGGACAGCTAGTAATCTCTTCGCTAATTTTCCGTTCAACGGAATTCATTTGACATACAGTCGCAATACTAATGAATATACCTCTGGTTCACTTAGTCCAAATACCGATGAATTCAGCTCTCACAAGCATCGAGAACTCCATGAGAAATGACTACTTATGTAGCATGCATTTTTTCGTCGATTTTCGATGCTTTTAAAGATTTAATTATGCCCCGTGGAAAACATGCATACAAATATTCATTCTTCCGCTAATTCAATAGAAAATTACGTCTTCTTTCAAGTTTATACTCGAAGAAGATTACAATTTGGTTTTATAAAACTCTTCCAATTCCCGAATAATTTTCAACCCAACCTGCCGTTACACGTGCATTCAGGGTTCCAAACCTACAAGCCGTATAATTTCCGCGTACGGAAAACCATAAATTTCTCTACGGCATTAAGAGGAGACCATATGGTGTTTATAAAATTAGGCAGTGGATGTGAGCCACATTGTCAATTTTACAGGCCACATTGGTAAATGCAGAGACATGGCTTTTATGAAGGGCCATTTCACGGTATTAAAAAACCTCACAATTCGAAACTTTTTAAACCCGAATTATACCCTTCTTCGAGTGTAAAATTGAAAGACATAATTTTCTACTGAATAAGCAGAAGAATAAGTATTTTTATGCATGTTTTCTGTGAGATATAGTTGAATCTTTAAGGGAATCGAAAATCGACGAAAAAATGCATGCTACATAAGTAGTCATTTCTCACAGAGTACGGTTTTTAGATGCAGCCGGAAAGAATTATGGGGTAACAGAATTATTATAGAATTATGCAGCCCGATGATTGGTTTTACAACCCGACTTAGGTAATCTTTTCGAGACGAAAACGCATTTCGGAATTGCTGTTGACATTCCATGGGTTAGCCCACCTACTGTAGAATAATGCATTTGCGCTAACTGTAATGGTTAAGAAATAAGGTAAATGGCTATGTACAGCAAACGAAAATTTGCAGTAGATCGCAGAAATTTTGCTGACTCCTTAGGCGATCTTTTTGGGGAGATCAAAGACATTAATGACCGCCGCCCTCCACTCTTTTTTAACCTTTTCTCCCAGCGCCTGCTTTTCGTTCATTTCGACATAAGTGTAGGACATGACCAGACGCGGCATTAGAGCAAAAGGTAAAAATGACACTACTGTCCGACCTGAAGTGTTCGTGACTTAAATAATTAGGCAGGGACCAAATTCACTTAAGCAGCAATCAAATGTTGTGTCGTTTCATTCGAGCAGTCTCGGTTTGTCTGATGTGTTTCGTAGTGGCATAAGGTGTTAAAACTACTGAACGGAGCATAGGCTTGTCTTTCTCTGAATACTATTCTCACTCCCTCTAGAAATTAAAATATCTGAGGCCTACCGTCAACCAAAGACAATAAACATCTAAATGGTCGCCTTCGTATATTTTCTGCCGTCAGCACGCTGTGACTTCGAATTCGAATCCTCGTTCACGGGATTACGCTCTGCCGACTCCTATTGGGAATATCCAAAGGAACAGGAAAATTGCGTTCCTCTAACTGACCTAATTGTCAGGCGCAGAGAGGATGCTGTTTTCACCCTGGAATTCCGATCTCGAGCACCCAAATGCGCTCGTACAGTTGTGGGAAATACATAATAACGACGAACTGCCAACAAACGCGGGGGAGGCTGGGATAGCAATCTGCGACTTATTTGCCGTCGTTCGTTAACCCCATTCCAGCCCCAACCCCAGATCACGGCCCATCTTGTTGCCGGCTAGTTCTGATATGAATGTTATGGCTAAACTAGTTTACCGTCATTTACCTGTAAACCTATGGTGCACCCTGAAACAATCATAGACCCAATCTGACAAGCGGCAGTTTACACTGAACGACGCCTATTTCCTATTAAGCTTCACAAGACTTCTTCAGAAAAGAGACTCATTTAAATTTGTGTCGTGCACAGAGATCGTTATAAAACTTCGGAGATACGCAGTAAAAATGACTTACGTCAAAAGGTCAACGTTTAAACACATTGACTCTCATTGGTTTGTTTTAAGAAATCATTTACGAGGGAATTTCCCTGACCTGACGCAGGATCTGTCAGTTATTTGAAGTAGCCTTATCACAGTAACTTTGTAACAACCTTATAGGTTTAAGCATCCATCAAATCTGATTCTCAGAGTTCTCGGATGATCGGAAAATCCTTATGCATCTGGTTAAGTGAACCGGAACTTACTCGCCAGAAATCTTAAAAATTGAAAAGTTCCTTCGCTTAAAAATCTGGCTTTCCACAAATGAACCTTCTCTTATGTACAAGGACAGCATTTATTAGCTGTTCTTGAAAGTTGGCTTCAGTGAGAAAAGGCAACAACAGTGCTTCCGCATATTAATCACTGGTCTTCGTTGGGGACGTTCATTTTCTTCGACTTTTTGGGTTAACTTTCAGAAACTCTACAAACATCGTTGCTTTTACAATTTCCCTAGAACTTAACTGCGAACTTTGAGTAGATCAGTTGATTCTAGGTCTGTAGGCTCAGGACAGTTTTTATGTATGAATATTTAGGCCGAAGTTCACCAGCCGCAGCGGATAACCGCGTAATATTCATTAACAATCGACAGGCAGTTAGTAGTATACTTCATGCATAAAAAGTTCGGTCTGAGCTTTTAAACCTAGAATAACCTGATCTACTCCAAGTTTGCAATTAATTTCTGAGGAAAATGAAAAGAAATAATTTATAAATTGGAGCATCTGCCAGAAAGAAGAGCGGGAGCACTTGAGGACTCACCAATCAGCCAAACCCATCGCAGCAGTCATACAGCGGCAGAATATCGACGAAACACGCGTGTCTGGGCTTTTGGCTAGTACCTATTTTGTTAGTACGCAATCCCCTTACCCTAAAGTGTAATAGACATTACCCAAACCGTCAATGCATTAAAAAGAGCCTTTGAGAACTCACTAGTTAGGTGAAGGATTTTAAGAAGTATCTTATCAGGAAGGTTTTGGTAGACACACACTACAGAACCTCTGGTCTTGAGCAGTTGGTTGTGAACACTTAAAGCCGTAAAGTCTTCGCTGAGAATTCGAGCTCACGCGGAAAATCAACGGACTCCACCATTGCCAAAAAACAGTAATTTTACCAAAAAACGTCCATTTGATCCACATACAGTGGTGCTTTCGATCTGGCCTGCAAATTCTATTCCAGCTTCCTAGCTAATGACCTGCTTCTCAACATGTGACCTTTTGAGAGCATCTCTTCCTGTGACGTTCCTTACGGGTCAGTCAAACAAAATCATTTTTGTCTTAGTCGCCGGCATCTCAGACGATGCATCAAACGAAAAAAACTTCAAATCCTCGTAAAGGCATTGTGCAGCACAAAAATAAAGCTATACAAAATCTTACGAATTCTACGAATAGGTTTCCTGTTGAACTCGGACTGACGGTACATCTTCCGAAGTTCTAAATTCAGGTCGGAGCGACAAACCTTAGGAAACGCACTAATGATAATCCAGGAGTCTAAAGCAACTTTCTGCAGCGTCTCAGTGCTGAGTATAAATGAAAATCTTCTTTATCTATGGAAGTGACGGCTATGTATAACCGGGGCGAGGCCAGATATCGTGGTTTATCATTCATACTTGGATCACCTCCCGCAGAAATGAAGGCATGCATAAGTCTGATTAGAAAATTTCGATTTTGTACGAGGCGTGCGACTTGCAGGATCAGCAATCGGTGTGTATGTGTGTGCGCCCTCCTCCGCCTCCGGTCTTCTTGACTCTGTCTTGACACCGGGTCCAGGTGTGGGGGAGGGTGTGCGGCAGATGCTGTGCAAGTCTACTACCACTGTGAACAAATTCACGCATAAACCACCGCTCCTGTACTCACCTGGGTGTGGAGCACACGGTGGACATCTTCGGAAACGAGGGTCAAACTGTCTTGTATGTGTTTTTGTGATGATCCCACGCCGGAATTCGTCTCCGGTAGTTCTGACACTGTCTGTCCTCCGAAGTCAGTTACGTGAGGCGAGAGGTGTGCTGGATGGTGCGTAAGTCCTCCTCACTGTAAACCAAGTGACACTCAAGTTACTGTGTTGTGCACACCACGCCGTGGAGCACACGTTTGACATCGTCGTTTGCGACGGCCGAACTGTTGCTGTATGTGAGTAACAGGGAGTTAAATGAGCCTCGTGCGCGTAATGGTTGTTCCGCACGCTCATAAACTGATATTCGACGTCATCTGTTATTTTCCGAAACCAGAATTTGCTTAGCAACCTCATCCCGGTAGCCCCCTCAACCAGAGGTTTTAACTATATAAGAGTAACCGAGGTGCGTGTTCAAACACCAGGCAATCTCCCTCATCCTGTCCCACCCCCGCCAAACTACAAATTCTTACGGAGAGGGTAATATTCAATCTCGTAGGCGGTTCAGGCTAATATTGGGTAGCCTCACTGTGAATGCAGTCTAGTAGGTATCCCAGCCTAATGTATGTCGTCAGCTCATCGTAACACGATTGTGGGTAACAATCGGGAGAGGACACCCAAATATCCGTTGCCTAGAAATAATACCTACTATACCTATATGAGTAGGTTATAGCCCTACATATTTGTTGTTCCATCCGACCTCCGTTTCACCTGACCTGCAGTCCACATGTCACTTCACTTAAATTATCACAGTCTCCGACAGCTGAGATGCGATCGCTGTAGACCGAGCCAGGGTTGATTTACCTTGACCTAGGCTTACACGGCTGACGAGTGACAGCAGTAGTGGGGTTGCGGGTAAATCTAGCTTTGCGTACCCTAGGAGAGTTGAGGAACGATCGCCGTAGACCGATCATTTGTTTGCCATCCTTCAGATATGCTTCCTTATGTCAGGAGTGACGACATTAGTTCGTTTGCGGCTTATTCTGCAAGAACATAGCTTCGGACAGTAGGGGGATGATCGCTTTAGGCCTATCCTATGTTTACCAACCTTGATAGTATTTTCCACAGCTGAAGAGCGAGCGCAGTAGTCGGTATGCGGATTAATCTACAGTAGCATACGTTCGGACACTTGCGATACGATCGCTGTGGACGGACCCTTTGGCTTATGGATTATGACCATTACTTCCTTAGGTCAGTAACGACTGCAGTTGTAGGTATGCGGCTCAATCTATGGCACCATACCTTTGGACAGTTGCGAAACGATCGCCGTAGACCCAACCTCCGTTTAGCAACCTTAACATAACCTTCCGTGGCTGACAAGCGACCGCAGTAATTGGCATTCGGCTTATTCTATAGTAGCTCAACTTCGTTCAGTTGCAACACAGTCGACGTAGACCGAACACTTGGATTATCGCCTTAGACCGTTACTTCCAGAGGTCAGGAGCTACCGCAATGGCCAGCGTTCGGCTCTATCAATGGCAGCTTACTTTAGGACAGTTGCAATAAGATCGCTGTGGATCCACCCTACGTTTATCACTTTCTAGATAATCTTCTACAGATGAAGAGCGACCGCATTACTAGGCGTGCGGTTTCGTCTTCGCTAGCATACTTTTGGGGAGATGAGAGACAACGGGTATATAGCGAACGATTGTTCACCACCCTTAACGTATACTTACATGGCCGACGAGTGACAGCAGTAGTCTGTATGCGGCTTAGCCTACGGTAGTATACCTAAGGACAGTGTCCAACCGATCGCAGTATCCGGCCCCTAGGTTTACCAATCGTCACCAACGATTCTAGAGGTGAGGAGTGACAGCAGTAGTCGGTATGTAGCTTAATCTATGGCAACATATTTGCTTAACGATCGCTGTAGACCACGGCTACTGTTATCAACATTGAGATAGGCTTCCATAGCTGAAGAGGGACCGTGGTGGTCGGTCTGGGGCTTCCTTTATACTAGCATTCCTTTGGGCAGTTAGACAGCGACCGCTGCGGACCGAACCATTGCTTATCATCCATGGGGGAAGCTTATACGGTCAGCAGTATCTGCGGCCCACACACCAACCCTACCACCCTCCCATTGGCAGAGGATGCCTTGAGCGTCTGAACAGACGTGCTCAAATGTCCCGCGGGTTGCTTAAAATGGTTTAGGCTTACAGCACTGCTAATTGTTTACTTTTCATTCACCGCGCGCATTTTTCGTTGCAATATAGCGATGAAGAAAAACTTTATCGTTCGAAAAGCAATTTCTGAAAAAAAATGCTTACTATGCTTGAGTATTATCCACGCACTCGAAGGCCCCACCCATAAAACCCCTATTACCACCTATCCCGTAAGACAGGCTGCTCTGGTTGGCAGGATTTTTTGTGGGCCGTCTCCCGATTGTTACCGAATTGTGAATCACACTGGATTCCGGCAGGCGCCTGGAATAACTAAACGACCCATATCATTGTACATTGAACTCACCTCACACAACTAAGTACATTTTCAAGAAACATCAAGATAGATGATGAAATTTTAAATCGGATTTCCAAAGCCAGCCAAGCCCGCAGCCGATTAAAGCACTATGCCTGGAACTGTCGCGGCATTCTACCCAATACGGGGCTGTGGATGTGAAGAGTTGTTCTGGCAACACCCCTGTGCGGAGCGGAGGCGTGGACTATTTATGAAGACCAAGTATGGGGACTCGATACTTTTCGCCTCAGAGTGACAGAAAAGGATTGCACACACGGCGACCCTGTAAAGAACAGACGCTCTCGGTAGCCGTGCCATGCTGAGGCAAGCAATTGCGGTGGAGCGGTCAAATCGTGAGCATGGATAACGAGTGCATGCCCGAGCTATCATTCCACGGCGACACTGCTAAGGGTGCTTGCAGACGAAGTCAAAGAAAGTGCTGCTACAAGGGTACCTTGAAGGCTTTCATTAAGTACTTAAGAATTAAACCTGAGACCTGGGAGGACTTCGCTAAAGAACGGCAGAGGTCATCAGAGGTAGTAGCAGAGGTGGCGGATGCAGTGTGTATAGAAATCCTGGGTTGTAGTAATTGCGAATTTTACAGTTACCAGTAAGACTGCTGTCTTCCCCTGCTGTCTCTTCTAGATTACTGTACCTCCGTCTCTGGCCCACGCAGTTTCCTTCGAATTAAAATAAGTCACTTTTGGACTAACGTACGTTTTAGACTAACCGCTGTCAGGCCTCAAAAACGAGCATATAAAGTCTTACACATGTGGTGGGGGGAAGAACCAGTGACATGGAGTCGCGGGGAAAATATCAGTGTTTAGATGCGAGACAGGCTCACCGAGAAACCTGTAAGACTGACCGGAACCGGAGGTGGCGACGGTCGAAAATAAAGAACTCTTCATCAAGCCACTGTTGCTGGGAAATTTCTCGTATGATCTTCACATGTAGCTTACGTATGACGCAGATCGCCTTGGAACTGCCTCCACTAGATGTCTACACTTCCATCCAGGACAGAGATAGACTACTTACTCAGGTTTTGTCTCCTGTATTCACTTCTTTGCATAGGCTACTAGACCAAGCGAGATCCCTCAAAAGAAATATTTGCACACCACATGGCATGGCTTAACGGAGCACCACTACACCCATCTCGAACGCGAGCCTGTTCCATCTTGGCTGACACCGAATAGCAAGTGGACGTCGAGGAAACCTTCCAGGTGGTGTGCAAGCCAAACCAGTCGACGGCACTGCGTCAAGGCATACTTGCGAGGGTGGCAGTGTTCGTCATACTACTTGAGAATCCTATCGCGTACTTGTAAATGGCTTTTATCGTGGTCGGCCACTTCCGCTGGATAGCCGCATCCGACTGAGCTGCCCAAACTGCCCTTCCACACTCACTCGCCACGTGGGCCCATTCGCTCGTATGTTCATCCACGACAGCGGACTTCGTCGCAACATCCATATGCCTAACCCAACATGCACATCCGACAATTCTCCCATCTCCGGCATTACCGACTCTCCCTCCTACCATCGAGGCGAACCCTGGCAGCATCACCACCGCAACCAACTCAACAACTCCCAACCCACCTTGTCCCCACACACGCATATCACGCATCGGCCCGGGGGGTCACTTGCGAATCCATCGCACAGAAACTGGCGAACCAGTGACAGGAGCAACTATACCCGCCTTCATTGTTACGCCTGTCCACGTACTTTCGGCGACCGCATGGGCCTACTTGGTCACATGCACTTCCATGTCAATCTGCGGCAAACTATCGCTGGCCAAACCCCACCACAACATGCACTACACACGGACCCGTCCCATGTCACTCAGCGCAGGCTCGGAACCAGCACCTCCGACCTTGATAGGAAGGGCTTGATCCTCGGATTCACCTCCATGTGGCCCTCTACTAATGTAACACGTGCAGTCCGCCCCCTCTTGTGTGCAGGGGGCCAGGCCGTGTGTGGCACGCGTAACCTGACTCCCTAGCACTGTCAGCCACTGCGCCCAATCCCCGAGCCAGTTGACCGACCCGCTCGGATAGTGGAGGGGTGCCTGGGAGAGGGACAAGAGAGTTAGGTCAACTGTATCAGAAGAAAAGGTGGCGATCGAACGTTGCTTTCGATAATTTATCGTCCGGTCAGTACAGTTATATGGGACGAGGCACAGCGAGTGAAAAATCGATGTTTTTAAAATGCAGGCTAGGCAAGGGCGCAGAAAGTTGCACGTGGTTATTCAACCTGTGACCATGATAAGCGCGGAGCCTGAACGAGGTTCTTCTGGGCGCTTAGTCGGTTTTAGCAACCTGATGGCGCCCGCTTCTGCTGTTGTTAACAGACACTGGCCCAGTAGCTTAGGGTAGCCTGAGGTGACCTTATAAATCACACGAAATGCTTCAGCGGGGTCCACACGATTCCCTGAATCCACTGCATGCGCAAGGATGGCGCTGTCTACTTTCCTAGTTTCACCTTTTGCCAGCCATGCGAGGTGCTTTTGTATTCTTTTGGAAAGGCGCCGACTCGTACGACTAATATAAGTTCGCTCGCCACCTTCTCTTCTGAATATAGCTATGGGGATTTTCACAACTACATCACCACATATTCCTCACTAAAAACAGACCGACGCTCTTGAATCTATCACTCCGCGCTAAAGGCCGTGGTTAGGAAGGCTATCAGCTAAAGATAACTCACTCCTCCTCTTAGGACGGACTGACAGAATGCAGTGTCTCCTTCTTAATGTGGTCTTTATGTCACCCACTCTGATGGGAGCCAAGCCGACCCTCTCGTTTGAGTAAAACAGGTGTATGTGGCACACACAGACGAGCTGTTTAGCTTTGTCTGACTGCGTCCTCCCCCGCCTCCGGCATCTTTGACTGTCTTAACACTAGGCTCCGGTGGGTGAGGGGAGCGTGGGGCAGATGCGGCGCAAATCTACTGCCCTACAGTAAGGCACACGGTGGGCATGGTCAGAATCCACCACCAACTGTGGCTATTGACAATGTGTTATAACCGCTAGCCATCTGTGACCGTTTTCCCTTCAGTCATGTTCTCAACCCAGTTCTACCTGATTGCCTCCACAGTGAGATCTCGCAGCTGTCATAGCTGTTTTCCCTTCCCTCCTCCTCCTCCTCCTTGTAGCGCGAACGAAAATTCCAAACACTCCCCCGACTCCCCAATACCATCGGATGCCCAGCCCCTCAGGGCGGAACCTTCATTATCCATGTAGCAGACCCGACGATGGTCAGCTAGAAATGCCCGTTCTCTGCGCAACTGCATTTTTTGGATGTTCCATCTCTAGACATTTTCGCTCCTCTCCAACAATGCTTTGAGTAAGTTTTCTTTTTGTAAGGCACGCACTCGAGTTCCTCTTATAATCAGAACGAATGTCTGTCCCCTTGAACTCTTAGAACTCTCGCCTGCTCGGCACACACAGATGCTCGATGGGAAATCGGAACCATGTCAAGTGTGCCTTTTCAAGTGGTCCATCCTCTGCGTACAAGAACTCTGCATATTGCAATCACGAATTAAAAGATCGACTGGTCTCGCGAATCGGATACAAAGAAGTATCGACTACTTACATGGTCGGCAACCTCTTTCTCACAGCCCAAATGGCGGGACAAACGTCGAAAAATGTGGCGAGCGCCGGCCGAATCCCGCTTATGGACATATGTTTTCTGTTTACGTGTTCCTCGTTTCCCTAGCCTGCATTAGTATAGGTCCCAACTTTTATTGAAGTTTCCGCTTTCTGTAAAACCGACTAAAATATCTGTACTTCCCAGTAGGGAGCGAAGGAAGTATTGAACACCACAGACTCACCGCCTGGCAAATCTTTGAGTAACCGCTACAACGATACACGGTCAGCCGGCTAGGCAACTCTACTTAGGGCTAGCACTACGTCAATGAAAGCTCCAAAGCGTAAAGTAGCAGCATCTGGGGTGCCCTTCAGGGCAAAGTAAGCAAATATTTTATGAAAATTAGTTCCTCAAATATAAAATATCTCAAAGAATGGAAATGCTGTGAGAAAGTCGGCGCGTCCATTATTTCTTCCCCTTCACACAACGTTTCTTAACTCTTTTCGGTATTTTTGTTTCCCTTTTCCGTGCCTTCTCCTCTCGTACCTCCTTTTTCCGAAGCCGTTTGCTTTCGGGAGACTCGTTACGGGGGTGTCGGTTCGATTGTTTTACCCTTTCTTCCTCAAAACACTTTTCAGCGTCGACAGACGCGTCCGAGGCAGCGTCATCCTCAGCCGAGCTGGACTCAGTCTCACCCTCGCCATCTTCCTCCTCCTCCTCCTCAGCCGCGGGAACAGTGGCCCCGTCCATCTTGGCTTGAGTGCCCCCAGGAAGATCTGACCGGATGCCCGAAACGGCTGTGTAGTAGAGGTCCTCTGGTTTGATGAGGCCTTTCTTAAGGCGCACAAAGTCCCTGAAGAACTGTTTCACCTCAAAAAGACTGCGAGGCACGTATACCCGTCGGAAGGCATCGTCCTCTACATCCAGGGTGGAATTGTGTCCCCGCTCACTGGCTCGCGCTAATAACTCGTCCAAACAGGCGGAACACTCGGCTGTCTCATCAGGCTGCGGCAGACTGGGATCCACGACCCACTCAAAGAACTCGCGTAGAGTCAGTGTGGCCACACCCTGACGGCGAAAGAAGTTGTTCACATTGAAGCAGTCGTCGCGCAGAAAATCCAGAGCTCGCGGCGCCTCGTGTTCCACAGCCTGAAAGGGAGGTTGTTACAGAGGTTGAGGCTAGAGCGGGATCCCGAGCAGAAGTGTGAGTTGAAGATTGAGAAGCAGGCCCATGCAAGGTTGGCAAAAAAGATAAATCTTATGCAGGGGAAGGATGCGAGATTTCTACCTCTTACATCTTCGTCGTTTTGTTCGACACCGCCTTACTGGATGGGTTGACTCACCTTACTCTAAATCGACGAAACAAGCATGCGTTCGGGAAGAAGAAGAAGAAGAAGAATGGGAGGAAGAGGAAAAAGAAGAATGGAAGCAACGAACAAGTTGATTCACAACACTTGTGTACTAGGTAATGCTTTGCCAACAGCACGTTCCACTGAAGACTTGTCGGGCGAACTATGACAATCGCATTAAGAAAAAATAACTAACGAACGGTGAGTAGTAAGGTTAACTTGTTCTCTATTAAGCCTATTTGGCTTCTGTTGGTATGTTTTGGAGAAGTCCCGGCCAATTGCCCACCCACTCCCGGTTAATGATTTAATCGAGAAGCTTTTCTCTTCAATAGCTTTGCAGGAAACTACATATTGATTAATACTAGTCCAAAGTGCGCAATACTGCGACATTACATACTTCGCAGCAAGTTCTTGAATATAGATAGAACCGACAAGCTCGAGGGTGCTTAGTGTTTTTACTAAAGATGCTAGTCATGGAGGAGGGGGAATCAACAAATGCGATGTAGACTGGGACGGACATTTCTGGCTTGATAGCCGTCGTCAGCCAGCCAACGTTTAAATCCAGATGTGGATGACCTGGGATTCGAGCCCGAGTTCTAGACTGAGCCCCAATGCACAATGCGAAGAGCATCTCTCATAACCTGACCAGTGAAAGTTCTTCCATCGTGGATGTTAGTTGCTTCAGACCGAGTCCGATGTTCGCTTGTAGTGACAAATAAAAAGGGCAAAG
>CACRXP010000080.1:1045161-1068420 GCA_902702965.1 Spirometra erinaceieuropaei
AGGAGGAGGGGAAAACCGACAATGAATCGATGAGCACATCAGGAATGAAATGAGGAAAGTCACGTGGGAGATTGCTCGTGCGTGGGTGTTTGGACGAAGCCACTTGATTTTCACCATCTTGAAGCTGCCTCTTCCACCTCCCCGTTCCCCCTGTAAACTTTACGTTTTCTTGTGAGCACCTGTAACCGTGTACACAATGAAATATTCATTCATTAACATACTGTCCTACACAGAGGTGCGCGCATATGCATATGCATTTATATACAAAGTTGTACTTTTTCTTTGCCCGGCTCACTTAGACTTGAATTAATTTTCTTCTGAGGCAGCTCCGTGATGGGCTAACACAGGGGATGGGGCGACGCAGGTGGAAATCAAGCCCACCGTCCAGCGACAGCCTCCTAGACGTTAATGCATTAATTAGGTTGTAATAATGGAGAAGGGTGAATTTGTGATGGGTGAAAAGAGAGAAGTCGACTCATTCCATCTGCTCTCTGCCAAATAAAGTGGGCTTTTTTAGAGGCCTGAGCGGAGTACGTCCTGGAAAATTGCATGCCGTGGAACCACTGTGCATCGGAATTTACGCCGCCCTAAGCCATCTTATGGAAAATTCACCATCACACGTCCAGTCATCTCCATTTGGTCCGCTGACGAAACGCACTGCGTGGTTATGACTAACAGACCACAAAGGTTTTGAGTGGCTTCGATGTTTGGAATGTAGACTGATTGCAAAGGAACTTCATTATATTATGGAAATAAAAATGAACTGCTCGCCCACGGCTTCTGTCTCAGGCTTAATTCTGATGATTACATATCCAAAGGAAGTGCTTCCAGTTAAAATTGAATTTTAACGGACAGCTCAGATGCTGGGTAACTGGGCCACTTCCCGACGAGTAATGGACTGTATCCTAGACAAAGTTCCAGTCCCTCGAAAGAAACCACTGCCTAAGGCATTCTTGTCTTCAAAGACCCAATTCTCTCTCCAAGAGACTAAATGAATGGGGTGACTAACTGTCAATGCACTTGGATAGAACTGGTTGGGCAAATATGTCCAAGTAGACGTCTGTAAATATACTTTTTTAGGAGAGCGACGTGTAAACTATATTAGCCCTTGATGACAGGACGCATACTCATCTCAGTACTGACCGCTTTTGATTTAATTAAGTACACTCCACGAGCATACATGTCACAAAAAATTACTGTCTGTTGATAATACAAGAAAAAGTGTGCCTGCCTGGTCCTGGTCTGAACCCCACAACAGGCCACGCTTTAAATGTGCTGGACCAAAACGGAAGTTAAATTGACTCACGACCTGCGTTACTCGGGCCACGCGGAGCCCGCATGAACCCATTACTGCTGCCGCAGGTCGCGAGAGTCCGCGTGTCCAGCCGCAGACAGCCGACTGATACGGGGGAGAGAGAAGAAAGAGTAAGGCAGAAACTGGGGAACCAATCCTCACAACATTTCAACGCATTCCTCACTACAATAAATCTGACGCGATAAATCACGATGCGCTAAAAATCGTAGAGTGGACAGAGAGTCAGGCTCTGTGGCCCCCTCTGAACGTAGACTCTACGGCACTCGTTCTCCCTATAAAGAGTCATGTGCGAGTTGCGCTGTACCAACACGGATGTCAAATCAGGATACGACACGCGTCATTAGACTGCGCACTCATAACAAATGCCATAAATACGGGTGAGTTGGTACGCCTAGGTGCCGGCTCACACCGCGCATACCGCCTGTGCCCAGCCCAGCATAAGATGGCTGATCGGCTTGAACAGGGGACTAGTGCCCCAGGGAGGTGCGAGAGAGAGAGAGAGAGTAAGGCTGATTCTTTGGCCTCCCCTCCCGCGGTGCTTAACGCATATTCCTCACTATAAACCATCTGGCGCTCTTCTAACCTTTTATTGTGAGCTAAAAGCGGTGGCTGGGAAGACTGCCAAATGACTGGCAGGACGGGAAGTCCAGCCGCAATGGCTTCTTCTGACTGTGGACTCTATCGCAATCTTACTCAGATGGGATCCAGTCAGCCCCTTTCTTGTTTCTGCGGAAACCTGGTCCATCTTGCGCGAACCAGACGTGGGTGCCACACTTAGATGAACTGTTTCTTTTGTCAGCCACAGCACCTCCAGCTACCTCTACTCCGTCTTGCCAGCGAAGGACGGTGAGTGCAGGAGGAGAGAGAGAATTAGATGCGGCGGAATTCTGCTTCACTATATGCAACTCCGCATGCAAACCACTACTTCGTCCACCATGGGGGACAGCGATAGATGTCGTCACTTCAAGGATCTAACCATCGCACTAGAAAGCAAAGGACGGCTAGATCGCAGTTGATAGCCAGGAATGGAGAAGTGGACGGCGAGCTTAACCCTAACCTCAATTTTAAACGTTAACCGTTAACTCTAACGGCGATCCTTACCCTAACCCTAGCCGAAATCGTAAACGTAACCGTATCCCTTAGTCACAGCCATAACTGGAAAACCTAACCGTAATACTCAAACCCAATCGTACGCTCAAACCCTAACCGTAATGCAAAAACCTTAGCCTAAAGGCGTAACTCTACGCCGAAAATCGGGAACCATCAACCGGTACCCTAATCCTAACCCCAACGTAAAATGGAAGCCAAATGGATCAGATGTGATTATGGAGCTCCACAAAATAGCCCCAGTAAACAAACCCCCGCCACCTGTAATACGGGTCCTGGCTACCAACTGCGATCTAGCCCAAAAGACAAAACATCCAACTGTATTACCATTTGCACGCTTAACTGGAATTCACAGCCATACTTGTATTCCCTTCCCTTGAAGTGTCCGCTCAATCTGCAACTGTGACATAGCGACCGTCCATGCAGTATAATTTTCGTATTCACCACTGTGGCAGTGTCCTAATCTGCATCCGGAAAAGTCTATGCAATCGCTAAACTGAGCGTTGTTCTTATACTGGATCTGGTTCTTCGCGACACCCATCTCGAAGCCTTTACCGTAGCCCTCTTGTTCATCCCAAGTCTCCCCGCCGGTAGGAGAGCGGGTGTGCGATTCATAACGTCCCTTGGGATGGCAGGTATGGGGGGGGGGGGCAGCGGTCGGCCCTGCATACATCACCGCCAAAACACTTTGTATCAGACTGACTCTTAGCAGCCATCTATCAAGAGGTCACCCATGCCGTGGACAAGTCCTTCGTCCCACTATGGTGGGAAGCAATGATGGACTGAACGCCCACATTTAAAGACTGTTGTGTTCGGCTTCATTCACGTTGCTATTTATGTTTTGTTGTACGGTGAGTGCACTCTGCTGAGGGGATGCTCCATAGTAGTTTCGACCCTAGAGCGAGGCTGAAATTTGTACTCCGGACGGCCAGTCTCGCTATTCCCCAGTATTCGGTCGAAAAAGTTCACAAGTAAGTGTACTTGGGACTTCCTGTGCTACGACAGTTTCGAGTCACGTTTAGTAGAAGTTTAAACTAGAAATCAGCGAGAGGTAAGCTCTTTATCGTTCATTTATTTAGTATTACACTAGTTTATAGGTATATTTTCAAACCTCCTAATGTGCGGGCAGTTTGAAAATCACATTTTGAGCAAAAAGTCATATCCAAACCGCTTCTGGATCCAAAATGTCGTCTCGAAGCCCAACAAAAATATGCCTCGGTTGGCACTGGAGAGATTGCAAAAGGTCTTATATGAACCAAAGGTGATAGAAGACTGTAGTAAATCTGCTACAGAATGTGCGATTCATCATCAAGATTCACATGAGAGCCTCCAATTCATTAACTGCTAAACCTCAGTTTATGGTATAATTAAGGGGCGTTTCCGATTCAGTCTTCCTGAGTCCGGTTACATGGGGTGAACGAACTGGGTGTCTACTAGTGAGTAAATCAACTTGTAGTTTTCTTCCTCTTTTTGTTCAAAAACGCTAGCACGCCCAAGCCACTGAAGATGGGAAAGCCTACGTGGTCAGACTACAGCAGGTGGTTCTTTTCCCCCAGTCCATACAAAAAAGTGCAAGTTGCCCGCCTAGTCGGGGTATAATACTGCATTCCCTTTCTAGAGGATAGCTAGTTGCTCGTTGTCCTACTTCCCTCCCTCTCCTCCTTCCACTCTTCCTTATCCTTCTCCTGCTCGCCATCATCATGATCACCGTCAATCGTTGCTCTCAGTTATTACTCCACATGTGCTCTCCATTTACGTTCAATAACTGCTTAAAGTATATTTGCCGCACCATAGTTACCAACACTATTTCGGAGATAAAACGCACCCGCGTGCTAAAAACTGCTAGTTACCTCGCAGCCGAAATTGCGGGTATTGTGAATAATAACAGTTTTTGGTCCCTTCTTGTGGTGCTTGGGATCCGCATGCTTACGACAGTTCGACAGTCACAAACGATTACATCCATCACGAAGTGGGCCCAGCAGCGATGACTTATACCAGAGTTCGCTTATAGTTAAGCAGGCTTGCGCTCCATCCACCTCAGTCTCCTAGCTCAGCAACCTTGTTACGGTGACAAGGCAAGGTGGCGCCGACCTGAGGTGGGCGCGGGTGCGGTGAATGACGACAGTGAACAACCGGCCTACGCGTATCGCACACTGGTCTCCGCACTACAAGTAACGGGATACAATAAGGACTGCTTGTATCTCACACAGGTGAGAGGGTCATAAGGGCAGCAGTGAGAAGGAACTATCGCAATGTGATTCCCAGTTCTGAGAAAGGCTGACCTAACCCGCCGGTCAGCAACTTTCCAAGTCACGACTCTTCGTCCGCTGTGAAAGATCCAGGCGCGTCATATTCACTGAAGTGAGCAGCGTTCACCTACGCAGTGAGGTTGAATTTCCAGGTGTCGGTCTCAGTCCTTCCTATATCTCTCCCAGTCACCGGCCCACACTTCGTGCCTCCCAGCCAGCCGGTGATGGGATTTCGGCGCAGCGACTGACAACTCACAGAGACCGCCGACACATACCAAACACTGGATTGTCCATTTCAAGGATCAGACTGAGTTGACTTGACAACGCCATATGCAAATAAGAAGTTGAATATGGTCACTTGATCTGGCTAGCTCTGTGCATTTATTGACAAAACACGCAACTTACTGTTAGAAGTGAGAGTCTTGGGTGATTTATGCCGGCAGTCTGAGTTGCCACATATCTGAGATGGTGTCATAAGAGGTGCATCCAAAGAGGACTAACTTCTGGGAGTGGCTGTCATTTTTTTGCCAATGTTTCCGACAGGTTTGCGCGTCATATGTAGATCAAGATTTTAATACTTCATAAAATTTAACTATTCCCGAGATCCCTCGATGCCGAAGGAATTCAGCGGATTGCTGAAATTCGGCACCAGATTTGCGGAAGCAGATCTAAATTGACTTTTCAAGTGTAACATGGGATATTCGTAGAACTCGGAAACAAGTTTAATGGAGCCTGTGTGAATAGGGCTAATTCGGGTGGTTTCGAAGAGCCTCGTCCGTAGAGGCAACAGTTGTAATTTTCCAAAAATATATGGTAAAAGCTAACACGACGTTACAATATTTTTGTCTGCAACACTCGTTCAGTCCTAATCTAGGTTAATACTACCTGAATAATCCGAATTTCTGATAGCACATGCAGATCTTTCTGGTCGGACCGGGGAAAAAAGCACACGGAATAAAATCAACCGTTCGTACTCCTGAAGGAAGGCTTTTGTACTGCTTTTTCCTCTTAATGACATCTTAGTATGAGGCGCGTTTTATGCTAAGGTAGTTAAGTGATCCAAAACTTAGCATAGAGATAATTTTGTTGGGTATTTTTTGTTGTCGTATTTTCGGTGGCAAACAAAATGAAGGATAAAAATTCTTGGTAACAATCGGGAGATGGCACCCAAAATAATCCGTTACCTAGAAATAATACCTCTAACCGTGGACTCAAACGCCTTCAGGCTATATCAGCGGTTGCAGGCCTACTTTCGCGCACTACTTGGACTTTCCGCGACGGCCTAACATGGGCTGGCCGAACGAACATCGCAGGAGGTTACATGGACGATGGTCGCTATTACCCAACCTTCCCCATCGTTACACACATCTGTATATACGGCATGCATTCGCATTATGGCGGTTTATTACAAAACAAAATCACTCTTAAATAGGGTAAGTCTGCACAACATGGGACAGGAACAGTTCCCAGGCATCAGTCAAAGACACAGCATTGAGGCCAAACCAAAGACGATACTGTCCTTTGTCTATGTGGGCCCACACAGCTCGACCATATACAGGGCCCCTCTCGTGGAGTTTCCTTTTCAGTCTACTCCAGTATGCCTCAATGGCATTGGTGTTCCGTCAGGTGGTATGGTCTTTGAAGTTATTTGATTGCCTAACAGGGAAATGTAAATAACCTTCTAAGGGAAGACGATTATACGCCTTACACTCGTCCGTCACCACTATGCTGTCTTTGGCGACCCATTTTGTAATAACGGAACAGAGAGCGGTCCAACTTCGATTATTCACCTGTATAAATAAGGTTTTCTGTCAGCTAGTATCGTACATCCCCACCAGCCATCACCCATAAAGCCCCTATTACCCCCTGTCCCGTAAGCCAGGCTGTTATAGTTGGGCGGATTTTTTCGGGAGCCAGCTTTCGATTGTTACCAAATTCTTGTATCCATCTTGGAGACGCCAGTTTACCTAAAGTTTCAACAAATTATAGTATCAGTACATTTCAATCACCCTTGAAAAGCGTGTTAGTGTATAACGTTTACGTTAACTAAAAACCAGCCTGGAATAAATCACAAAATTATGTTTGTATCGTTTTTGTTCATCAAAAGCATCTTGATTGAAATTTTAGCCGGTAATTGAATATGAAGACAGTTTTTCCGGAATTGATTGTTCGAAAATAACCAGCAGTTTTGTTGCTATCAGCAAAACTAGTCAGAAAATACCTGGTAGTTAAAACGTTTAAAAGAAACCGTTTTTAGGACGTCCATCGCTTTGTGGCGTTAATTTTCTATTTCTCTAATAAGCCTATGGGATTTTCTAACGGCCCAGCTACCGTCACAAAAGTGACACTTTTTGACACACGTGTTTTAGCATGCTTAAATACCTGGGACAGCAGTTCTCTGAAAACAGGCCATCAGATTGACTGTTGCTTCCGTCTCTTAACTAGCTGATGAACTCATGCCCACTGGAATTAATGCACTTGACCCATCCGTTACGTCAAACAATTCCAGTGAAATTTATTGATCGCATCAGGCAAGTCATATATCATTCACGTATCCTGTTCGTCGACTCACCGAGGGAGTGAGCTCGAAACTCTGGCAGCTTTGACCGATCAGCGTTTGGCCAATGGAGAAGCAGCAGGTGAGCAAGTCCGTCCCGGCGACGCGACGCATCAGCCGGTAAACTGGCCAACCAGAGTCAACGTTTATTGCCACTTTGATATTCTCGCCCAATCAGGTGTCTCAGATGTGCGTTGAGTTCTTTAAGCTCAAGCAAGCATTCTAATCGGGCATCTGTAGAGCCGGCAATTTTTGGACTGACTTTTCAAAAAATCACTTATATCGACACTCTCCTTAGTCAACGAGCTAACGTGACTAGCAGCTGTTATAACAATGGTAGACGACTGGGTAATAAAGACGATGTATGCAACTAAGAGACGACGGAAGAACCCAAAAATGTAAGTCCTCCGGCAAAGTTTTTCGAATTCTTTCCTACTTTTGCAATCGGACAGTCTTATATTTTCGGCAACCAGTCAAAATATATTTTTAATTCACATTTTGCTAGTAGCCCTGGGCAAATCTCAAGAGTCATTTTGCTTCTTTTCAGGGTGGAGCCGTTTATTCATCCTCAGTTCACAGACATGTAAAGATCGATCTAAGTAATGAGACTTGTCTAGACACTAAGGGACATAGAAGGACAGCCACGAAATCTAAACACCGGGGGAAGAGTGTCTGTAGATGGGAAGGAAAGGTGCATTTTAATCCAACAAGTCGTCGGTATGCTGCATTGCAAGGGAACACCATAAGTCTCTTTTTGAAACTGGCTGAATTTATTTAGACGTCAACATCAATTTGAGAAGCGAACGCTAGTTACCAACACAGTTTTTTGCCAATTGTGTTAATTATACATGTATAATACCCTTCTAGTAGAATAATCGGACCTGAATGAACAAACTGATAGCCTCCAAGATAACTAGCACCAGGTTAGCTCCAATAAAATGCAACAGACCTTGCGCCATACAGTTTCAGAAAATTCAATGGATTTGTAGATTTCTTCAAATCACACGTTTCTGGAAACCTTTAGACAACCGAATTGAGAGGAAAAATTTTCCACCTCGCCTATCCAGAACTAAAGGCCAAAACCTCATGAATAATTATTGCAACAGCAATCAAAAGTAGAACTGAGACTGCTAGTTACATTTTAATTTGTCAGCCAAAAGCCCACAACCTTCTGCTCATGCCGAGTATGTAGGCTGAACCAGAGTCTCATCTTGAACCGACAATTTATACATTTTACCGTAAAATATGAAGCATCCAAAATAAAGGGTCGTATACTATGCAAACAGTAGACTTTTGCTTTCCGCTTTTGTAAATTCATTCAAAATTAGGTGCTTTAAAACACACGAACAAGATGTCCGGTTTCACACGGCACACTGAACACAAGGTGCATTTGACTCGCAGTCATAAAGGATGAACGATTGTGGTCGAACAGACCGAACAAGGTCTTTTACAAAAGATGCAGCCTATTTCTGCGTAACCAAGCAAAATATTCCTTGGGATTCAGACCTGAGATAGTTTTGGGAACCTTCTGCATGCAGTTTTCTTCCTGTTAGTTTTCCTAGGAATTTTAGTGCGGATTGATTGGTAAATATTAAAAGATAACTTGCGACAACATTGATAAGGAGCCTAGTGAGGCCCTCGTCTCGTGAAGACATCGGCAATCGCATCATTCATCATAAATATTCTTGGTGGCAACGCCATTACGCCAGTTCGCCGCCAACAGTGACGTCTCAGACTTGACTATTCTCAAAATAACACAGTCGATCTCAAGCCCCTGTTCTATTGGATTGTGATCGGAAAAGATGGCTGATTATTTCAAGAGTTTGCTTGAACCCTTTTGCAGCCCATTTGTCTTTGGATGCCCTTAGAGGCATCGAGACTAACTGGGTAAGCACTGAATGCATCCAAGCATTCAGGCATATATGGAGGTTATTCGGAAGCGCTTTCCCACATCAGCGCCTGTTTACTTTTGCAAAACTCGAAGCGCTTGCAGAGGCCAAACCTTCTACATCTTCATGGGTCTTAATTCGAGGACTCAGCGGTTTTGTACAGTTTCGTATCGGGTCGTGCCGAGCTTTCGATTGTATTTATGACTCACCGGGCTGAAATTATTGTCAGATGAACGGTATCAGTCCGATACTGGCAGTGTCAGACTGTTACACACCATGGAAGTATGGTCCAAAACAGATCATATAAAATAAGGCACTAGCATTCGGTTGATAAGCATCCTTAACTGAAAACCGCGTTGCCTAACCGATATGCATCATTACGGTTAGTTACAATGCTTGAACAAAATCATTTATATTTCCATGAACGTCTTTTTTGGACTCGGTACTAAAGTAAAGACATAGTTTAGTTTTTAATATTACGTACTAGACTTGTGAGATGTTACCATGCTTATTCGGGTACACTAATGTCGGCAGATGTAGCAAAGTCGACTGACAAGTTGGTAACATGGTTCAACTTCACTCGAGAATCATGGTCAGTAGATTGCGTTATGGGGGCAAGAGATAAAATGCACCTTGTAAGGTTGGAACACTTAAAACGATTAATGTCAGGTTGTTTCTGAAAATGAAAAAAAAACCTTTATTTACTCTCTTAATCCCAAACTGTCTTGCAAAAACCCGCGCCTCCCCGGTATCGAATATAGAAAAATTTGCAAAAACAAACACGAGGGACATTATTCGCCCTATCTAAGCAGACTATTTTTCAAACGTGATTAACCGACAAGGTTATGAGACAAAAGCCAGAGCGCTATCTTTTTAATTAAATTATTTTGCATGCTAAGATGCACTGGAGCCTCACTCTGGTAAAGCCCTTATATTCGAGAGAGTGCCTTCACATCCAAGCCTTCACACCAATAATTACGCACTTGAGGAACCAGATGTAGGTTGTAGCGCTTGACGCAATATTGGGGATCAAATACTTACCCGTCAAGCAGTGCTGATCGACCGAACTGGACTCACACGCGTGGCATAATTAGATCGTTGTCTTTCGCACCAAACAGACCGGGTTCAAACTCCACCCCTTTTATTTATTTTTTGACAACGCTTATCTGTCGGCGTAAAAATAAATACTAGCAGTGGTGTTAAATTCAAGATTTCTGAATGAAGGATGTCTGCAGGGAGGACTTTCAAGTCAACCACTTAAAATATGTAACAGTCCAAAAATGGTCCCCAGTACTTACCGTGAAAGTATTGGTAGTGGCTAAACTCCCCAAACCTCTTTTCTACTAAATTCTGAGTACATTGTCTATTGAAGCGGACTATGAGAGATTGGGAACTGATGTGGCCAGAAACCGAGTATCACCGGACAAACCCGAAGCACTGACCTTCTCCTCTCTTTCTTTATCTCTAAAATGTGAACGACGCTTCTGTTGGCTGTCTGAATTACCCGTAAATCCTTTTCTCTGCTATTCTGTCTGAATTGCATTTATGCGCGAATTGCAATGACAAGCTATACCAGGCTTGCCATGGCGATCCCAGCAGAAAGAACGATCGGACCGAAATACAGGCTCGATTTATATGCCAGGAACAGGGTACACAGATAACTCACACGACAGCGGAAGAATAACGGCGAACCACGTGTCTGGGCCTTTAGTTAGTACCTATGCTGTCAAGAATGGTGTATGGTACGGCCATGTTAAGGATTTTGCACGTCTGCCATGCCCTGATTCAGCAAACCACGGCCCTCGCAGTCTGCTGTGCTCTGTCAGTTCTCCGGCACCTGCTTCACTGTCGGTCAGAGCGCTAGCGCTCCCGCTTAGTACATAGGCCGTGTGCATAGTTGCCCAGTAATTTGTGTCATCTTCTCCTCATTCTGACCAATTTTTGTTGTTGGTTGATAACATGGTCATGTGTTCGTTGTGGACCAGAGAGTGTGGTGGTACGCTTAGGTACGGGTCCGGTCGTGCCAGTCACCTACTCTCTCTCCCGCCTCCGGTCTTCTTAACTATGTCTTGACACCGGGCCCAGGGAGGGGGTGGGCGGAGAGAGTGTGGTATATGCTGCGAAAGTCTACTTTCAATATAAAATAATTCACAAGTCACCGTGCCTGCGCTCACTTTGCTGTCGAGCACACGGCGGACATCACTAGACGCGACGGTTGAACTGTCCTCATGCCACCTATGTAAATGCCGCTGGCTGCCTGCTGGAAGTTCACGAATGTTGCGCGGTTATTCCACTGTGCCTGATGGTCTCAGGTGGACTGGTTCACTCCAAATTAACAGTTAATTTCTGGGACAATTGAAAAACTGCAAGTCTCAAAACTGTCAGGTGTATCCACTGTAGCCCAGTTAAACTACCTGATGCTAAAGTAAGAGGCCTGCGGCTCGAACCGGTCTAATAATCCTCGTTTTCTGTCTGTGAGAGAATTCTCACTTCCTGTGGTCCTTTGCTATAAAAAAGTGTTTATAATTATTGAAAAAAAAACACATTTGGCGGCGCCTATTATGTAATCACAACCTGGAACCATTTGTATTGCTAACGAGAGATACTAGATACACTTCTCAAAAAGCATGCTTTCAATAAAGCCGTCAGTTTCTGTCAGAGTCAGCTGCCTCCATGCCTTTGAGAGGAATTCGAGAGCTTTGGCGACACATAACGCTGTCATAATGTGTGCACTTTACAAGTAACAAATTCTCGTAAATGTTCTGCAAAATTAGTGCTTCGGAAGGATGCAGGAACTCGTAAGGAGGCAAATAGAAGCTCTGGTGAAAATTGGTTGGCTCGGATGATGTCAAAACAAAGACCTTTTTGACGAATGTACTGGAATTGTTTAGAATCTGCCTTCACCCCTCAGCATTTGGTCAGAAAAATTCTTACGTGTCTAGAATAAATCTCTTCTAGCGTTCCTCTAAAACTTTAATTTTTTAAACCCACCTGCCTCAGCGTCAATTCTCTGAACCTCTCCAGTCATTGGTAGTCAATTGAGCTACAATGATGCCCATGTTCGTGCTCCTACAGGCCACCAACCCTTCTTACTTTGCGATTAATGAGTATTTACAGAATTCGAACAAATGTGGTCCTGTGGAACGAATGTCCACAGTGGCAGGACGGACTGGAATAGATATTTCTGACTTATCAGTCGTCGGTAGCCTGACATGGTCCACTTCAACGTTTTCACAATCTGAGTCTGGAGCCCAGAATTTTTGTTCGTCGAGCTCTGAGTCAACGATTCTCTCGTCAAACTACAGGCTAGCAACCCCGTCGGAAGTGCCCCGCCTACTTGGGCTGTTTGTCGCTGCGCGATCTGACGCGAGGACTCCAGACAACATTGAAGACAAAAAGGAATGAACATATTTCCTGCCGCAATCGGATTGGTGGGGCATCACTTTGATTCAGACTCTCGGCTAACCGTAGTGGCGCCGTTCATAACCCAACAGCTGCGGCTCAGTTTTCATTTCTCGGTGGTGCATGCGAGGAACCTGGTTGTAATCGAACCACCAGACAACGGACCCGAACACTTGTCCACCTAGATGAGACTCCTGGCGTTGGAGTTGTATGAAGCCACGTGGCCTCGCTCTGGACTCGGGTTCGGGAAATTTCTGTGGCAGGGAGGGGGAGGTAGGAGGGGACGGGGAGGAGGTGTCTGCTGGTTTCACACGCCAAGGCATTGTTCTCTAATTTGACCACACTGCCAGATGGCCGCTGACGATAACATCGGCCGGGGGGGGGGCTGGTTGGATGGGCAACACACATACTGCAGCCCCAAAAATACAGCGTGCAGCCGTGAAGGAGATGAGGCGCTGGACATCGACTCTCTTCACAGAGGTGGGGAAGGCAGCTTGACGAGAGCGCAATAATCTAGTCCACGCGGTTGCGCCCCACAACTCCATGATAGCATCAGCGCGACTGTCCCCAAGTCAGGCGGGAGGGAACGAGTGGAGTTGGGAGACGTACTCGTCCTGCCCGCGGTTCTTCGGGCCACCAGTAGAGCTGCCAGGGAAGATGCTATCGTGGAAGCACACTGCCGCAGCCAGCTGGATTTTGCCGTCTGGTGTGGGCAAAATCTGTCACCTGGTGGAGGGGGGAGGGAGGGGGAGAAAATGTTGACCACAAGCTGCTGTCCCCACTCCATGAAGACCCCTTCCCTCCCTTTCATACGTATCCGAATAGCAATGTAACGGCGTGACCATCTGTGTTCAAAGAAGTTGCACGAATACCCAACTTGACTGTGGATGAACTGGTAGTTAGAGATCCCACTGGGAACTTTGTCGGAGAGCTTGATAAGTCGACACAGTATGGCCAGGCACATGCTCAACGAACTGGTTAACGGTGCCCCTGGTTCACGTGGTAGAGAGGGGGCGGAGTCATTGTAGTATTGGTTACCACGCTTATAGCTTCAGTAAACCGCTCCTAGGGGAGTCCGCAAGGCCCCACTAACTACAGTATATATGGTATTCCATCGTATCTTCCACCTTACTAGGAACTATTATTAGCAGCTAGAAGATCTGGATGCCTTTGCTGAACTTCCTAAAGGCCTTTTGCTTCTTCCTGAATACAATAAACGATCATCTCATAAGCACCAGAAAACCCAGCATGATGCAGACCCCTCCTTTTACAGTGTTTTGGCGTACGGTCTCCGTAAAATGAGGCTATGCTTTAATCATTTCTCTAGTCCCCCCCTCGGTTATCTACGTGACTCTACTTTTTAAGATCTCCCCACAAGGACAGTGAGCATCTGGCATTTGCACAGGACGCTGAGTTGGGGTTATATGATTGTTTTACGTTGCTATGGCCACAGTCCATTCGGGTCAAGAGGGGTGGCTCTCCTTTTTAAAAAATACTGACCGGTAGCGAAAACACCATCTGCCTGACCGGGTTGTAATGACCCTTCTCGAGGGGGGGGGTAGGGGTGGGATTAGCAACCCAAAGTAAATTCAGTTCTCAGGATAGTTATGTGAACAGATAATAGGTCTTTCCGGAGTCTTCTCGAGAACAAACCGTATGCTGGCCCTCATCCAGTCGAAACGAAGGGATTTGATCCGGGCTAGGTGGGTTGCCATCTAGCATGCATTTTAAGCTCCAGAAAGCGGCGGACTCTTTTTGCAAAACAGTCTCCTGAATAACGGGAATGGGGCTCCTCTGCTGCATTTGCCAATGACTTGCTGACGAAACTATTTTATAAGTAAAAAATAAGTCCCTTGGCGGTTGAAGGTCATACCCTATTCTTCATATTGGCGTTCATACCCAAAAACGCTTTGGGTTTGAATCCATCAGGTTGACGAGAATGGCGGAGACGGTGCATGAGTCGGGCTGTTAATTATGTGGGTCATTGTAGTCAGAATTAACGGGGCCTGATTCAATGACTCACCTAGGCATATTTTGGCGTTATTGAGGGCTCTGTATGCGTTCTTGAATGAAGAGAGCACAATAAATGCTGAATAATTGAACACCATCGAAATCCAGTAGACCGGCAGTTAAACCATACAGATATTGCATGACTCATGTAGGGCCTAGCAGAATTTCTGAAAAGTATGGGACAGAGGCACAGTTGAAAGGAGGGATTCTTCGCTGAGCCGTAAATTCCTCCAACTGACGGAAGAATGAAACACCCTAACAGAACTGAAATGTCTTGTAAACCGGATTTTAGAAAACATCAGCGTTTGCTAATCTTGGATGTACCTCTGCCGCAAGGGAGAGGCAGTTGGAGGAGTGTTTCTAAAGCCCCGAACGAGACAAGTTCGTCCTTTTACTTAGTACTCCTGGTGCCATAGCATAGACTACTATGCATTCGGTCGTGTCCCCATTATTTCCGTTTTGAATGGAAACCGAAATACTACGAGAATAATGTTCCTTTATGCATCTGAACATAACTCATCTCAGCCAATAGACTGTACACATGGGAGAGCTGGTATGGAATGTGACTATAGAGGGTGCCCCAGAATGCTCATGGACATAAAAAAATTCAAGGCGTTGGCCGCTAGGCAGCGATCCTGGGAGGCGGGAAGGGTGCTGAGAAAGATGATCAGGCTGTACGCCACCAATTCAATATTCTCTTCATGGATTTTGCGACCAACACTGAATCTGCAGTGCGTGTGTGTTTGTGCACATTTTTATAGTCAGACAGCCGTTTGTCTTGGTCAGGGTACGGATGACAGAAAATGACTTAAGCCTGGCCGAAACAATTGTTTCCACAGTTTCCCGTGTGTGCGTGGGTCCAATGCTGACAATTCGCATTTCTTGCCTGCTGCAGGTCATGTGGTGCCTGATTAGGGTGTATATGGGGAACACTCTGTAGGAATTTTAGGCCGCTGCATAGGTCCTGATTCACGTCGGGGTTGCCCCGCTCAGCCCCTACTGGGCACTTAAATCTCATCTGTACCTCTACGAGGCTGTGAAGAGAGAGAGAGAGAGAGAGAGAGAGAGAGAGACGATGATTGTTTCCTCTACGGAACCAGCAGGGGCCACCTCTCATGAAGTCCCTATTTTGCGGGGAATATCTGCATCATTATCGGCGCTCGCGTCGCCACATATCTAAGTGCTATGAAGGCGAAGAAATCCTACGAAGGTTTGCACACCGTCCCCCTTCTCGTGTGTCTGTTTATGCATGCCAGTCTCCGCAAACCATGGCACTCGCAGCCTGGTATGCGCTGGCAGTTCCCTGACACCTGGTTCCTTGCCGGTAGATGCGCTTGCGCTCCTTCTGGGTATACAGGTGGTGGGCAAGGCTGCCCAGTCATCTTCGCCCTTCTGACCCCCTGTTGGGGTGTTGCTGCTGTTGGTCAAAAAGCTGGTCATTGGCTGTGTGGACCAGGGAGTGTGGCGTGAAACGCCAAGGTAAGGAGTCGGCTGTGCCGCCCACTTGCGCCCTCCTCCGCCTACGGTCTTCTTGAGGTGCGACAGATGCTGCGCAAGTCTACACTAACTACAAACTAATTCACGCGCGAGTCGCCGGGTATGTCGCACTTTGCTTTGTAGCACACGGTGAGCCTCGTCGGCAACGACGATCGAACTGTCATATCGAAGACGAACAATTTTATTCCCCTCAGTGGCTTCAAGGCACGAGTAAACACAGACCGCGCCCGCTGACAAGGAATGCTTGGTCGTCACGGAGTAGGCTGATGCATTAGTAGCGGAATCTCCCTGTCGTGGACCTGCATAGAACACGACTGTCTGACTGTCATAACTGACGATGTCCACCGTGTGCTCCATAGTTAGATGGAGTAGGCACAGTGACCTGTAAGTCAATTCGTTTCTAGTGAGAGTAGATTTGCGCCGCATCTATCTCACTCTCTCCTCCCCCACATGGGCCCGCTGTTAACACATAGCTGAGAAGACCCGGGGCGGAAGAAAGAGTAGGTGACTGGTACGGCTGGACCCCCCACCTAAACGTATCACCCCACCCCCTGGTATACTAGGAACACTTGACCAGGATTTTAATCAACAACAGCACCATTATGGGCCAGAAAGACAACTAGGATGACTGGACAGCCATGCTCACGATCTCTATACCCAGCGGGAAAGCAAGCGCATCTGTTGGCAGGGAACCAGGTGCCATCACCGACACCGACTCTAACACTGTTGATCTCTCCTGCCCACATTGTCCCCGTGAATTTATCTCATGCATCGGCCTGGTCGGTCACTTGCGAATCCATCGCCTAGAGCACTGACTTGGACTCGCCACATCCGCCCCAACTGTCCCCGCACATTCCGCCACCACATGGACATAATAAGTCATATGCGCACTCATGGAAACCTGAGGTAGACAACCGCCGGCTAAAACACACCATCACGCCTTTTCCACCAGCACCTGCACCACACAACGACATCAGCCATCGCAAGCACTCGATTGTCACCTCCCGCGCAGGTGGGAAGTGTACTTCTCGACTCCTCCATGTGGCTCCTCTGCTGCATGTATGATTCGAGTCTGAGACTATTACGGTGTGACGAGCGCCGTGGCTTGGAAGACTGCCGACTGACGCCTCAACTCAGTCCACGTAGTCTGCCCAGTTTTGTGTGTTTGTATGGGGTGGCGGACTGATGGACCGAGTCAGACTGCAACGGCTTCATCCTAACGTGATCTTTGGCAATCCCACGCATGTGAGGAGTGTGTGTGTATTCTGTAGCCAGGGGCTCTCAGTCGATGACTGATTGGTTACCCAACCTTTGAAGAGTGATTGCCCAGATCCATGCAGGGCTGAATGTCACCCTTCTGGCCCCCATGGATTGTAAGAGCCTGCCATGCCATGATCAAAAAACCATGGCACTCGCAGTCTGGTGTGTGCTGGCAGTCCCCTGACGCCTGCACCAAACACAATCTCTTTGTCACCAAAACCATCTTTCGACTTTGCAATCACAAGAATACAACGTGGATACGTCCTTGATCTCGTCTGGAGGTGTGACTGTCGTTACGGGCTCTTGACAGTGGCGAAACTCAGTGCTGAATTCTGCACCGAGCACCACCTCGTCGTCTTAAATGAGAGACTGCAACCTAAAACACGCAGGACGATTCAAGGGAAAAGGATACCATGGAAGCTAAGCACGACAGTCCTAAACCCGACTGAATTTGCACGCCAGCTCTCCAACAAGATGAGCGCCGGCCTGGGTCACGCGAGACCCTGGAAGACTAAAGCATTGTGCGCAATTGACAGAGACTACGGAATGCCATCCAAGCCACTGCCGCTTAAATCACCGGACTTGCCCGCCGAAAACACCATAACTGCATTGGTGACAACGTTGACAAAACACAGTAACTGATGCTCGAGTAGGAACAGTTACATGACCTACACGAACAAAAGTATAGCTCAAAATAAAGTCGCACTCTTCCGCCATTGTTACCAAACTCAACAACCACTCAGGGTGATGCGAAATAACTGGCCGAACTGAAGCGCTTCGCACTCATCGAGGCCGCCGACGGTCTCCAACCCGCCGGAACTGCGCTGCTGCCCAGCTCAGGTGGAATAACCCCGTTGACGGAGCAATCGAAAACCATGGAGAATTAGGTCGGTCACTTTAGGTACGCTTCCAACCGTCCAGAGGAGGCGTCAGCAGACCTCCTCAAACGACTTCGATTGCCTGCGCTTCCTGTAGGAAACAATCAGAAAAGCACGATATGTATGCAGTGGAAAATCTCCCGTTGCCATATCATTTTTAACCTTAATTTACAGTGATGGCCGACATTAATTCATGAACAAACTTGCCTGGCCGTTCCAATGGGTGTGGTCACAAGGTCAAACCTTGCAGGATTTGAAGGACGCGAACATTTTCCTCCCATGCAAAATCAGAAGTAAATGGCAAATCTGCGACAGTCAGAGAGGAATCTCCTCCCTCAATACTGCTGACAAAATCTCAGACCGGTTAATACTCAGCCACCTGGAAGAAGGATCTCTTCCCGGAAAATTGATGTGGACTCCGAAAAAACCACGTGGGCACCAGTAAGATCCCCCCAACCTATTAACTACAGGAAAAAGTTCAATGAATGGGAATCAGCCTGTGCGCCACCCTCGTGGATCTCATCAAAGCCTTCAATACCGTTATCTGACACTGACCTTGGAACTAAACTGTAACTGCCACAAATAACTTGATCGACCAGTCGGTGGACAATTCTAGCAAAGCACTTGAGGCGGGTTAATTACGGTGGGGTGTGCGTGATTGCAATGGCTGACATCTAAGCCGGCACGAGGCTGAAGGAGGTTTATCAGATCTCACATAAATGAGTATCATAAAAACCTCACTAGGGAGACATTACAGTCGGATCGAGCATCCTCATCAGTTGGCAGCCTTCCAAGCGGCGGATGTTAACTCGTCCGGATAGATTAGAGGTGCGTTTAGTTGTCAATAGCGAGAAATTTAAACCTGGATCCAAACCGGATCGGATCCCTTACCTCCCCTTCTCCCATACACCAATATTTCCTTTGAGTCAAGCTGCCTGAGAATAAGAATGGAAGGGCAACGGTTAGCACGACATGAGCCTTTGCCTAGTGTGTGCCACATGCATATACGGAAATACATAACGACGCACAGATTCGGCAGTGCGGTTAACGCATGCCATGAGATAATGCGGGTCCGATCAGAAGTAAAACCACCTCGACAGAGCTCTCTTCTCTCCATGCGACCGAAGCATTGCGATGAGGAAGCATTCATCTGTCTCTTCCAGCATCACTTGCTGGCACTACTTTCAGTTCCTTGTCAGCTCAGTTGTCTTTAGTGGATAAAGACTTATATCCCCCTCAGGAAGTTTCCATATTCGTTTGCTTGAACTGTATGCTCTTGCCCGTTCCACTTATCCACTTAAGCGGTTGCGTAAACTTTGACATTTAGCATCGCGTAGGACAGATGCCATTTCGATTTGGGATGTGGTTTAAATACCGACATTTCGCAGTTCTTTCTGTGTCCTCGAGGACGTCTGGTTTTCATACTGCGATGTGGTTGTCGACGACTTGTTAACTGTATTTACTGATGGACTCTTTTTGCCCCTAAAATGTTGTGTACAGTAGACACTGCGTTTTTGTCCAAGCTACCTATTATCCGAGATCTAATTTCAGTATGATATATACAGGCTAAGAATATTCTTCATTTGCAAGACCCCAAAATTCTCGGTAGATGATCAGGAAGTAGGAGGTGGAGGAAACTTTCAAAGGGGTCTTTTGCTTTCTGAACCACGGCACTTTCCTACGGACAATCCTTAAATGTCGTTGCCATTCTTTGACATATTGCCACGATTTCATCCCCACTAGACAGAAGAGACTTATTTACTATTTCGTCTCATCAACTAGAGTAACGAATCCCCTCCAGGGAATTGGATACAAGCTCGAGGGAAGCATGGGCAGTGCCAAGTCCAACCCAAGTAAACGACATCGCGAACGCTTGAATGCCGAACTGGAACACTTGGCCAGTCTTCTACCCTTCGAACAGACTGTCATCGCCAAGCTGGACAAGCTCTCCATCCTGCGTTTGGCTGTCTCCTACCTCCGCATGAAGGGTTATTTCCAGGGTCAGTGAACGCCTTCCATCTTATACTTATTTGCCTAACTATGTTTAAGAACAAATCAGCTTAGGTAGTGATTAAAAATCTGAGCCTTTGTCTTAATTTTGTGAGCCCTTGCGCGAAATCGTCACAGAGCTGTGGCCTCGTACTCTTGAAGGTTCAAGTTCAGCTCTAAATCTGCCCACAAAACTCCTGTTTTAAGAACTTAGTGGCGGATTTATGCCTCCGTCCCGGTTACCGATTAATGCTCGGGGGTTTCTCTAAAATGGGCTTTTTCGAGGCACTGATGTCGGCTTATCTTTAAATTCCCATAAGTGTGGATGGATATCTTACGCACGCTGAAAAGATGTTGTCGATGGGAGGGGAGCGGAGCGCAAGTCTCACCACGGTTACCAAGGCGCTGTCCTCATATTACAAAAGCGGGTATGAGATAAGCCGTTAATTGCTCAAAAATCAGATGTCCACGTGCTGGTTGGACTGCCTGTCACAGTTGCAAGTCCTCTTACTTGCTGTTTTCGTAAAAGCATTTGGCATTAACTAGGTCCTTAAATCGAGACCTGTTGACAGTGCCGAAAGACTAGGCCGTATTCTGCTATGTCATTCTCAGCTAATGCAACCACATCTTCGGCACTAGTTAAAAGAAATTGTGTGGGAAAAATCAAGTAAACAGTAGTTGGAACTCGGATACGCTGAGTACTAAGGCAATATCTCAGTCATAACACCATGGGGTTCACTGAATCTCGATAATATTGGTGGTAAGTGCACTTAAACGGCACCCAATTAATGCTTATTCGCATGATTTGATGAGGTTTCGAGCACGGCTTCCTGATATTACACCAAAAGCGTCGGCATAGTCAGGATGACATGCAAATTTTTATTTACATTTCGGGTCGAAGACTGTTCAGGCGCACAGTTGGCATGGACGAGGAAACGAGGAGTGACTTGGAAGACTTCGCGCGCGCTGACTTGTGACCTACTTACAGTAAATGTCCTAACCCATGAAATGTCAACTGAACTTCTGAAATGCGTTTTCGACTCGAAAGGATTATTTAAGTGGGGGTGTAATACTGATCATCGTGCAGCAAAATCCCATGGTAATTCAGTTACTTCAGGATGCCGGCCTTTAAACGAACTTATTTCCGGCCGCATGTACAAATTACACTCTGTAAAAATGACTACTTAAATGATATGTATTTGTATCATTGATTTTCGACGCCCTTATAACTTCAAATATATTTAATAGAAAAAATGTACAAAATGTTGATTCATTTACTCATTTGGTAGAAAATTCCGTCTTCTTCAAGTTTGCTTCCTAAAAGAAAGGTATAATTTGGTTTTAAAAAGTTTCCAATTCCCGAATAATTTTCAGGCCAATCTGTCCTTACACTTGCATTCAGGGCTTCCGAACCACAAGCTGCATGTTTTCCGTGTACAGAAAATCGTACATTTCTATATGCTATTAAAAGGAGGTTCCATGGGGTTGGTAAAACTTTGCAGTGGACTTGAACCATATGGTATGCCTTAAAAGCAGCACTGGTAAGTGCAGAGGCACAATGTTTTATGAACGGACATTTCACGGGTTTAGAAAATCCCATAGGTAGAAACTTTTTTAAAGCCAAATTGTACCTTTCTTTTAGGGAGCAAACTTGAAGAAGACGGACTTTTTCTACCAAATGAGTAAAAGAACCAACATTTGGTGCACTTTTTCTATTAAATATATTTGAATTTATAAGGGCGTCGAAAATCAATGATACAAATACATACTATTTAAGTAGTCATTTTTACAGAGTGTGATTTGTACATGCGGCCGGAAAGAAGTTCGTTTAAAGGTCGGCATCCTGAAGTAACCGAATTACCATGGGATTTTGCTGCACGATGATCAATATTACAACCCCACTTAAATAATCCTTTGGAGTCGAAAACGCATTTCAGAATTTCGGTTGAAATTTCATGGGTTAGCATATCTGCTGTATGTTCATAGTTAGAATTTAGGAAAAAACTCTGGTGGTATTAAGTGGAGGCACAAAACGTTGTCTGTGTCGTCTGACAAGACAAATAACTGTTGCTCGAATATAAATTCTGTTGCGGAGTTCTCTGTATGAGCCAGGAGGACGACGGTGGGGTGAATGACCCCACTTAACTGTGGATACGTGCCTTGGCATGTATTTGCAGGCCGTCGCAGACATTACGCTGCCAACTACGGTTACTTCCCATGACCTTAAGCCTCAAACCCCTTTATTTATTTTCTGACTACTGTGCTCACTTCCTGCCATGCGAAAGCGTACGATAAGACCTTCGGCAGAAATCCGAACATTTTCTGTGTTTTCTTGCATTTCGTCAGCTTATTGCCTGGGATGCTGCCCCACTCCTAAAGCCGCCATTCCTATATGACACGGTCCACAATCTACGGACAGTAAAGTGGGGTCATTTACCCTACCATTGCTGAAGGGAGCGACCTCAAACGGAAACCCTCTCTGAATGCAATTTAGCAGACAGACGTAAAGTCTTTTTAGCATTTCGTTCGTAGGTCGAAAAGGCTTCTACCAGTGTCGTGTTATCATGGATAGCAGCTTGTCACATTCATCAAATGATCATATGCGTGAAACTGGATCCGCAGCAGGATGCGAAGGTCGCGCCTTTCAACTTTATATGACGATGTCCCCGCAAAAGGCACATTTTGGCGCACTTTAAGCATATCACTGCGTTGATGCCACTTAAACAAGGGGTTAAGTGAAATGTTTCTCACCCGATCGGCGCAACTTTTGGGAGCAACAAACTGCTCAACCCGGAAACGGAGATTGTTCGGTTATTAGGACTGTTGAATAGAATGCTTATCAGTAGTGGGTGAGGCGTTCATATATTCATGCCAGTCATCGGGGAAGGCTGTGACAGGTGGGTGTGGGTGGTGGAGGCTGGAAATGTTCGAATTCAACTGTTGTGCCCGTGTGTCTGAGCTCTCGACGATACTGCCGACATAAAACAACTCAACGTCTTCTACGAGTCGCAGCATAAATCAGCCAGTTTGTCGATGACAGCCATGAAGCAGACCAGACAGTTAATTCTAGTTACGGCTGTCTGCGTGTGAGCAAACTGGGATGAGG
>CACRXP010000080.1:1071231-1091721 GCA_902702965.1 Spirometra erinaceieuropaei
CAGTGAGGACATCCCCTCGAGCGCGTCCTCTAGGTCTCCCCCTCCTTCAGTGTTCTCATTTCGCCACCTATCCGCATGCCCAAGCGACGGCACTGTCGGAATGTGCGCTTTTGGCCGCAGACACGACGCCGCATCTCCAGCTAGATAACCCTTGCGGTAAGACACAGCCGCCAGGAGGGCCAGCGGGTTGAAGGTGGCTTGTAAACAGCCATAACTCAAACGTGGTCTCTTCTGTCGGTTAAATGTTCTTTTCAAATCAAAAAAACCTACCGCCCAGCAAACATCCTCACATGTGTCTCGGGGTTATAAACATGCAGATCGAAGGTCTTTTCGTACATTTGAAAGCGTACTTCGAAATATGAGTAACGACGCTGTTAGTAAGCGCGGAGACCTCTTCGTCATCTTCCCCCCTTCTTCTTCTTCTTAACGATATTTTTTAGTTTTCTAAATGCGCTTTCTGTCAAGTTGAATTCCAATTATAAAAATTTTTTACAACCACGTACTTTTCCTTGCATATCAGCGATTACGGCGTCCAAGTCTGCCTATTAAAACCGGTCCAGAGAAAATATCCAGGTGTATCCGCGCCATTGAGATGAGATAAAACTCCTACGTGTTCGCGTTATATCTCCATTTTCGTATCCCATTTCATAGTCGAATTTATTTGGCCATTGTAGTCTCGACTTGCCTCTCTCCGTTCCTCACCGCTGCTGAGATGCGTGGCTGAGCAGACCTTGGAACCTTTGCATAAAGTCTATGCTAGTTTTAGCACCCTTTGATGTCAGATCCTAGACCTGTTCTTCTGCTTTGTGTTTCCAGTACCTCCTGTCGATGAGTTCTCCCCCCACCCTCCTTGCTGCTTTTAAGCAAAAGCGGTTTGACTAGGTCGTCCACGTTAGTAGTATGGTGACAGCGACCTGATGAAGATATGACAAAACAGATAAATAGCAGAAGACTGTGTTATCATTGGAAAACCTAAATGCTGGCGTCCTGTGCTGTACGCTTATATGCTCTGTGGTTGTTAATACAGATAATGCTTTGATTCCTTTCAGCCCTGGGTCATGATCACCCGATAATGGAACATCGCCTAGTTTCCCATCTCTACCACTGCCCAATCGATATTACTGAAGTTGAGGGCGAAGCAAGTCTTCACGTAAGAAACCGTATTTTGTATGATTACCGTCTCTCTATCGTATTCCCACCAATTCAGAAATATCATCGACATATTCAAATTAAAATGCGTGAAACTGTTGGAGAAGAAGCGCGTGTGTGTCGCTGTCTTAACTCCGACCTGTTCGACATAAAAGTGTACAAGCGTCACTGGAGTAGCCGTTGTGTCAGGACGTATTAACTTTATTTATCCTAACGCCTATGCTTTTTATAAATCCTTAGGCTCTCAATGGCTTCATTTTCATCGTCTCCTGCGATGGAGAGGTATTTTCGGTGTGCAAGACCGTGGAACATTACCTGGGATTCCATCAGGTATTCAGGCGCCTCGTTTACTTCTGTTAGAATAATTTATTTGTTAACCCACTTGAAGCCCATTGCCGTTACCATTTTCGGGATGCACTCTTAACGCAAACACTACGACTACCAGCCAACAGTTCCCCTTTGTCCATCACATGCTGAAATAAAAAAACTGCGTGTCACTTAGGCCATAAAGGGGAGGGAAAGTGGGAAGGGGGAGAAATTCAAAGTCAGTTATTCGACGAATTAAGTGTGGTTCGTCAAGAGACAGAGGCGCTAAAAGGCGGGTTCGGTTCGACTTATTCAAGCACACCCCTGATAATAGTCGAGTTGACGGGGGTACCGGCAGAAGTCACACTCCTTCATGGACAGCTTTAAGACAATTAAGTGGCAAAAATTGTTCCAACTGTATCTTTTGCTTATCTAATGAGCACTTAGTTCTGCCACCATATCTATCTCTTTGAATCAAGTCGGTTAAAGGGAGGTTTCTGGAGATCAGCTGATACTTTTAGCAGTTTGGAATTTGTTTTCGGGAGAAAACCTACAAGGTTTATGCCTGCGTTCATACCAAATATCGCAAACACACAGACTTGCCAATTATATCCTCCGCAAACTTTAAAGGCCTATGGTGGTCGACTATTGTGAAGGCATAGTGACATTTTAAGAGATAGAGAGAGAAAGGCAATCTTTCCAACAACTTCCCCTACCGAATCAGCCCAGCTTCACTAAGTACTGACGGAATGCAGTCTAAATGAACTTTCCACACTCTACAGTGTGAGTTCGGGCAATATCTTTAAAGGTTAGTTCAGGATCTCTGACTTCTGAACTATGTTACCTAGTCTACCTTTTTAAGCACAAAGCGGAACATATGACCTTTTGGCTCTCTCTGTCGCTTAATTCACAACGAAAGAGCAGGAAAATGTTGGTGAACCCCAAGACCTCTGCGCCGGGTGGGTCGCGTTAAATTCATCTGAGGAAGTCAGCGAGGAGGCATGTTGTCGATTGCAGGGAGAGGTGGCCGAACTGAGTTCTTCCGCAATTACCTTCCATCCGCAGTTCTGATAATCGGTCCTATCTGTCTGTTGAGCTGACTGCACTTGACCCTTTTCTCTCTGAAGTGTAGGTCATGAGCACGTTTCGACCCACTAGCCTACTCGCTGTATCCATGGGAATTGAACTCTTTTAGTGTTTCACTGCCTTCGAGTTAGGGGACCTGCAGGGTAGTGGAAGATGTCTTGTTTAATTTCTGAGGAAATTAATGCGCGAACTTGGAGTAAATCTTTCGAAACGGGCCTTTTCAGGCACGCTCGAAATTTGGATATGAATATTTGAGCTGAAATCCATCAGCTACTGCGGAATAACCGCTTAATATTCACAAACCGCCAACAGGCAGCCAGTAGTATAGAACTGGGCAATGATTTACCGTACTAACAACACAGGTATTAGATAAAAGCCCATAGCTTTTAGCCCATGGGCTTTTAGTTAATGTCTGTGTTGTTAGTACGGTAAATCATTGCACAGTGGAAGATGTTTTCACTCAAATGACTTGAGTGAAAGGAAGAGTATAGATGGATACCGGTCATTCCTGAGCGTATGACATCCTGCAAGGAGTTTAGCGCGAGTTCTAGGATGTTCCCAAGCAAGTGTTCTCGGGCCTGCACTCCGACTTAGGGTAACCATGAACACACTGGATTACCAGTGGTAGGAAGAAGGACCTCGACCTAATGGCAGGATTGAAATTCTTTCTAATCCAAACATACAAACTCGCACATAAGTTCCATACCAAATAACCTGCTGCGTCAAAATGCATGTACAAGTTGCATAGAGAACTCGATGAATGTCAACTACCTCGACGAGTCTGAAGGGACTTGCGAAAATGAGCCCCTCAAAATAAATGTGAAGTGACGAGTTCCAAGTAATAGCATAGCGGACAAGAAATTTATTAGCCCGACACTTCGAAAGCATACGCGGACCCATCATCAGACTCTGACGATTGTGGGGATAGATGCCCGACACTCGATGACTCTAACGCAGTCTGCCAATCAGGGAGCACGCGGCCGAATGGCATCCAAGACCTACTAGTACTGCAGCCCCTGTGTTCCCTACATTCCTCTGGCGATTGACTAGAATGTAAATAATAAATGTCAGGCCAAGGAAACCCTTGCCCCGAAGACCGAGTGTACTATCCTCCCATCCGTTTGGCTTTCTATCACTAAATATCATGTTACAACGCCTCAAATTCGACAAAAAAGCTTCGCAATGGTCTCATCTCGTGCATCTTTCCTTTCCTAAACGCGTACATTTAGTAGTAAATGCGTTTTGCCCAAGAATTATGATTAAGTGAGTTTTACGGAAAGGGGAATAGTTACCTGCCCTTAGGTATACCAATTCAGTTCGACAGATAAGGAAGTGGTTCCCGCGATCGAGCAGCCTTATTCTTCTTGCTCACTCACACATACACCTAGAATTAAAACGTTCGCCTCCATTGGAGAGAGATATGCTCGAATTACCCTCTGGCACTCATCACGCGCACCTCGAAGGCTGACCGTTCACTTGACTTATTAACGTAGAGGCAGTGAACTTATTCTCATTCGGATTATTGACATAAGTGGATGGCTACGACCCCCTACGTCAGACTGCAGCGACATTCAGTTAGGCGGCCAAAGACCAGATATCCCTTGTCAGCCCCACCGCCACTATCTTGGAGTTTCACGCTCTACATGAAGGGCAATCACTTGGGTTGCGTGCAACGGGACGCAAAACAAACTTCAATTAGGTCCGTTTTGCATGAGAACAATAAGAGGAAAGACAAATCAAGCGGTCAGATACAGGGTGGGAGACGCTTTCGTGACGTCCTCCTCAGCAGTAACTAGACCACGCCCAGTTCATTAGTCGCAGTTGCAGGGCAAATGGACTCCGCTCAGACAGTGAGACTCACTCATGCCAACGATTTAGGAGGCCTTGTTAGTAGGTTTTGCACCTCATTGAAACCTTCAGGCACCGTATTTTAATTGTCAAGGGCCACGGAATGAACCTTATGGTTGAGTGGATTAATAATTTATCAGCTGGTCGTTAATGTTGACTCACTTATCTCCTATCTATGATTTGAACAAGCTCTCTGCTCAACCGCATGCTTTAGTCTCCAAGCCCATGGTTGTGATCAAAATCCCCACGTACGACAAGATTTTACTTTGATCATTCAAGTTCATTTCTAAACAAGGCTCCCTAGAGGACGTCAGTATTTCTCCGCGTTCGGTGGTAGAGGTTTAAGAGTGGCCCGTAAATCGGCCTTTCTATTGGCACAATAGACCGGCCGACTGTCTCCCACACAAAGCAGAATTAGTCGACTAATGAGCAACAGCCACTAGTCACCTCAGTGAAAGGTAAAAATCGAACTCTCGGTTAGTAATAGGGAGAAAAAGAGGAGGACTGGGCTGAAGGTCGCTGAGCACTGTACTTCGTGCGCGTGTGTGTGAGCGTGCCCTAGTACACCAGTGACAGGGTTTGCAGGGCGTTTAGGACGGTCGTAAAGAGATATTTATATATCACTGGCCAAGTATGACCATAAACTAGCCGATGTCCGCCCACTGTCCCTCCCCTTTCGTGCGACCAACTTGGACCTAAAGACCCCTAGGGGGAAGGTGGGACTAGGGGGAGAGGGGGGCATTTTAGAAGGACGCACCTGGACGGAGTGCTGGTGGAAGTGTTCTCACCTTGTCCCTTCTGCGTGTGGGCGGGTATGACGCCAGTAACTTCCACACAACTCAACGCTAGCCACCCTCCGCACTCACAACCCCCACCCTGACTTTTTCATTCCAGTTTAGGACCAGCACTACGTCGTCCCTCCGCTAAACGTTGCGTTTATCACTGCCACCTACCGAGCCCAGAAGGTGAAGAGCTCTCAGGTGCCGCGCCTGTCAAAATCAGTCCACAGTGGAAGCAAGAAAGTCCTGGGAGAGTAAAGACGCACACGCAGGACACCGGTGGGGTGCTTTGAAGACTGAAACTTCACTGACGAAGATTGAGTTGTTGGTAGCTCCCCGTCCCCCCGTGCCATTTGTGTTGCAAACGTCGCTCTGTCAGATGAACAAGCGAATTCATCCATGGCGCTAGGAGGCTAATAGAACTGAACTGACCTCGAAAAATGCTCGGCTAAATTGGCGCACCTCTAATTAAATGATAGAGACCACTGGCCTACCGGGGTAATTCTCGCTCGTAACGCCTATAACACCACTCAATCATATGATGTCACACAGGTTAGACTACGTATGCGATGTCGGAACTGTAGTCTTCCATTCAGCAAATCCCTTCCCATTAACTTTGGTGGATTTCTCACGACGGCCTTTGAGAAAGTCCATGTGTTAGATTTAGTGTGATTGGTTTCTTAAATCGAGAGTTTTGACTTCTCTTCCGGGTACAAGTGGTTAGGTGGACCCACACCTGAAAATACCTTCTTTTCAACCACGAATACGTAATCAGTAAGCAAATGAAGCCATTTGCCTCAATCCTTATATTAATGATGATGGCAGCATTCCTATTTCTTTCTCNAGTCGGACATTCTGCATCAGAGCGTTATGGAGCTTATTCATTCGGAGGACAGGGAGGAATTTCAGAGGCAACTTTCCTGGCAGGCAATGCTACCTGGCGAACACCGCAACCTCACATTGCAAGAAGTGATATCGCCAGGTGAGGACGTTGATCAATTTTATCAACTTCGGGATGAGTTGGCTGTCCGCCCACTACTAACAGCACTGCCTAAAGTCATTCTGCACTGTGGAAAATTCCACCAGGGTGCCGACGTTCCTTTCCTGCATCCATATGGCTGACCTAAAAGCAGGTTGTGCATAAATGGGTTGGCCACAGTCCAGTCTCACTACCCCTCCCTCGTCTACTTTCTTAAACGCCTCCAGCAACAGCAGAAGCAGCAGCCGTATTTTCATTAGCACTTGACGGCGGCGGTAACAGATAGATTCGGGCATTGAAGTAAGAAGGAAGGCGATTTAATGGCATGCCTAAAAAGCAACAGTTCTCCTTCTCCTCCCAATCTAGCCACCTGCACAGAGTCCATGCTCTAGCCCTCCTCCCACCCACCCACTGACTGCCAGCCTCCGCCTCGGAAACGACGAAGTTATTTTTCCGACGTAATGGACAGACTCATGCCCACACTTAGTATTGACCAATCAGAATCTAGGGGTCGTCAGCTGCTGCTACCCTCCCCCCGTCCTCCAAGGTTGTAAGAGGCTGCGCAGCCCTAGATCCTGGCAGGTTTGGTAGGGAAGGGGACGGTTAGAGGCGGGGCAGCAGGAGTTCGTAACCCTCTGCCTGATTCCTCCACTCGTTCTCGATGTCCGAAAACCATTAAGTGGTAGAAATCTACGGAGCATATTTGAAAGGCGGACAGGGTAAGGTAGTAGTTAAGTTATTTCTTCGAGAGGCCGAGGAAAAGAACCTAGTTAGTGCATGCGACAACCCGTAGTAGCTTGCAAATGAAAGATAGCCCGCTGGAGCAAATGTTTTACACTTTTTGACAATTCCGAGAGCATGGTCGACCGTCAGTTGGCAAAGCACTTAATTCAGGAAAAGTCACCATAATTTTAAGTGACTGGCTGAGCGAGTCAACTCTAGACCTGTCGATTTTTGTGTTTTTCGCATTCCCTGAGTGGTGGCTGCCGGGCGTGTTCGAGAACTGCCTATGTTTTCGTTCGCGAATAATTACCCTGATAATGCCAACTTTGTAACTTGAGCATACAAAAATTATTCATATTACCTATGGAAGTTGTTCAGAAGTGGTCATTAAGCGCCCACTGCCTTTCTGTCAAGCTCATTTTCTGGACTGGAGTGAAATGCCTTCCTTTAGTCCTACCTAACTGTTGGTACTGCTATGGAAACGCCGGTTCATTTTCTGCCTTTCTGTGGAGTAAACGACTGTACATTTTTTTTAGCAGCGTAGGAGAATGTTGAAGTAAATGTTCACGACAGAAGCAGTGCCTGTCTTGATAGTCGGAGATAACGTAAATGTTCAGTTCGGATGAACCCGTTTGAATAACTGCGTCAGAAACAATTATCTTGTGGATTCCATGCAACAGGGCTGAAAGGTTGATGCGGGTTCATTATGCACTTTGTACATATTTTTGTTATAAAAATTGGCGACTGATGCCGTGTTTCTCGACATACATGGAGGCAGCTCTGAGGAGGCTGTCAGGTGCCACTTAAGATAGAAACGAGTGCATCCACTCACTGTCAAGGATCAATGTGGAGAATCAAAGATACAACTATTCTTATAGATTAAAACCAAAACTGGCCCTTTTTGAAAAGACAGGGGTTTTGGCAATAGGAATTTCGATGGTAGAATAACTATCCGTGAATTATCATGAGAAGGACATTCACTGAGGAGGCTGCGGGATGTGCTCGTCCTGTTGTACCTGGAAGCTCAGGCTAGAGCCTCCCCCCAGTCGCATTACCATCAGCAATCATTCGGGAAGGAGTGCCGGCGACCGGGATGCCCGTTTCTGGCCTATTAACCGTCGTCAGCTAGCCATTTCCGTGACCTTGGACTCGAACCCGGGCTTCCTGAGCGTTGGATGCTAAGTTCTACGCTGTAACATTGAGTTACGGACCCGCTGTCCCGTTGGTCGCGGTCGGGAATTCGCCTATCTGGTGACCGTACATGCTTTCCGCGTCGCACTTTGAGGCTTAATTTAGAGCCCTTGTGGGCAGGCATGTAACAACCAGCAATGATGCAGAAAGGAGTATCGTCAAAGACGAGGGAGAATGGGATGATCAAGGATCCCATGTTCAAATCACAGTCTATCGAAATTTGAGACCGGTCATGGTCGACTGGCGACGGCCAATAGACCGGAAGTGACCATCTCGGCCTCGCTTGTATCTGTCGGCCTTATTTTCCACTTTTATAAATGTATCATTCCTGCTCCTCTCAAGCTTCACAGTTGAAACTTATCAGGACCGGAGCTACTGTCAAGATCCTCGTAGCCAGTACATTCAAGAGATACTGAGGAAAAAATACTTATCTCGTAAACCTACTGTGAGAATTTTCACAGGAGAATATGGTAATTGCCGTTGGTATCATATTCGTTAGCTTACATTTGCAAGACATTGAATTGTCCAATAAAAAATCAGAAGCGGGTCCGGTCCTGTACAAAAAACCTGGATTAGAAATTGTTAGTGATGAAGCGACAAATAGTAGCAGTAATATTTCACCCCGACCCTTTCTGATAAACGACAAAGTTTGCGTTCTTTGGCGACACGGTCGTCAGACAAAACTGGTTTCTGAGTCTGCACAACCTAATGCCGGACCGCAGACGAAGTAATGATTTGTAGACCTCGGCCGACAATTCGAAGAAGGCCAAGTTCAATGGCTACTTAAGTCTTAACAGTAGAATTTAACGCGTCCGAATGAGATGGTAACACCCCTTTTCAGGAGGGGCAGCAGAGGAAATCCCACAGCAAAAATTCTTGCTGCCAGTGTATTAGTCGCATCGTATTTTAATTGAGTCAGATGTATTTCCATTTCCTACCATTTTACACTAGTAGGACGCTGTCGGTCTTCAGTGAATCAAAGACTACAGAGCTTTGATGTTTTAAAAATAAAAAAATGCAAAGAGTTTTGTTTCCAAGCTTAAAATGGACGCTTTCTCTTTATTACGCAAGCTTACAGTCACCTGCTCCAACGATGCTTCACCGTCCGCTTTCGATGTCTACTGGACAACACTTCCGGCTTCATTGTAAGTTGATTACTCCTTAAATCTTTTCAGTGTGTGTAGTCAAGCATCATTCATTGATAGGGGTTGCCGCTAGAGATATGGAGATACTGTTTTCTGCTATCCGACTGCCTGTATGGGCTTTAGACCGGAGCTCAAAGGCAAAACCCCATCCCACCCGCCTTCCGTTCTGTAATCGGGAGAGGTCAGTTAACTTCCTCTTTAGGCGACTTTTAATTTTCCGCTTAATGACTTCACTAACATTCATTTAATTGCAATATGTACTAGTACAGAAAAGGGAAACCGCAAAGAAATGTCTCATTTTAATCCTTTTATGCTTATTCCACACCGGATGGCTCAAGCCCTCCATCGAGACCCCCTGTTAAAGATAGAAAAAAAAATCGAGCTCAGCAAACGCACACTTTCAGTCATCGGCAGTCAGACCTACACAATAGCATACGTCGCGATAGGGTAGTAGGTGAAAAACAGCCAATAAAAAGTGGGGGACTTTGGGAGTGCCTGGAAATGTCAACCAAGATGAAGGAGAAAGAGTGACTTAGTTCTGAAGTGAGGGGCAGCAGAAGGATGTCAGTGGGATGTAGTCGTGCTTCGCCATTCAGGCGCGACGTGATGTTGATGTGAACATGGGTGTTTGGTGTTCAGTGGGTCAGGGTAGCTGGAGGGCTTGGACAAACGCCTTCTGAGCATAGGGTTGGGTTGACTAAGCGTACAGTCACCGCGTCTGTCACCGAGAGCCTCCGCTGGTGTAGGAATTCGAGGCGTTTTGCCAGCAAGGTAGATGATCAGAAGGACTTTGTTGACATCTGTTCGATGGCTGCTGTCAACCAGGCAAGTCGCGATTGTGCTGTAGATGAATGTCACCATGCCTTAATGGAGCCAAACAGGATGAAGCCACCCCCCATCTGCTTGGATAGGCTATTAAAAAGCGCAGTAGTGGAAATCAGTGAGCCTCACCCTTGCCTGTATCAACGCAAACCGCCTGAGGATGAACAGGAGGCTAGCAACGGTGTTGAGACCACGACTATGAGAAGGACTGGGGTTAACTGGATGAAACTTCTTCGTACTGTCAAACCAGCTGCACTAGACTGGCACGCTCATAATTTTGCGAATTTGGCAAATTATTAATCTAAATGTTATTATTTACATGTACTCTTTGAGTTCCTAATCCAAGATCAAGCCGATTAGTGACAGAGGTTCGGCTAGAGGACCTATTGAGTAAGTCGCAAGGACTGGTACCCAGAAGGCCAGGGGAGTTGACTGCTTCGAGGCCACACTTAGGAACGGCTGTTACAAACATTATAGAGTGAAACCGCCACGAATGGGGCATGCTACGAAAGTCTGTTATGGTCGACTTAAAGTGCTGCAACAAAATGAGGAAGTGCTCGTCACCAAGCTCGAAAATGATTCTGGCCTTGTTTTAATGGACAAAAGTGATTGCGCTCTAATTGTCAAGTCAACCCTAGATGGTGAGATTAAAGCCGGAAAGAGATAGCAGAATATGGACCAAACCAAGGCCGTATAATAAAAACTCACAGTATGCCTTCAGGAAACGAAAGATAACGGTTCGTCTCAGCTCTCTCCCTATCAGCCGTGTTCGCTGGCTGTTTTTGACCTTTCGACGCGCTTCTGTGACGTATTATCGTTGAGCTGACCTGACAGGGAATAATCAAAATTGTGAGTTTGTCAGCCCTAACGTCTTTAGTATTCTCAATTACTGACTATTTTTTCATAACTGGATGTTCCCTGAGATACTTAGAGTGCAGTTTGGTAAGCTACTAAACATGAATGCAACTTCCGGAATATGCATTTTCCAGCAAATATATTATTTGTATGCAACCTTGCGGTGCATCACACGCAGTTTTCGTCCATATTTTTGACTGAAGTCACCCAAGTTTTATTGTCGAATTTTGAGCCACACATCGGAGAGAACTTAGGAGTCGTTTAAGATTATTTGCTATTTTAACTTTTTTTATGAATTACTGTACCAACTGTGTTCCAATTCAAATATTTGCACAATTTCTTAGCCTTTTCCTAAGTTGGTAGTTAAACTAAACGCCTTTTGACACCAATGAAAGCTTATGTTAAATTCCGGTGACATATTTGGGCTGATTTACCGAAAGACACCATAAAATGCCTGGAATCGCATAAAGGCAAACTCAGGAAGAGCGAAATTAATCCATCAGGATTTGTAGGAATTCGCCTTTGATGAACAACATGGCCAAAGCCAAGTACACGTCACGGACACGGATTCAGTCCGTACAATCTCATGCTGTGGCAATGCTTAGATTGGCTTAGTTAGACGGTATCACATAAAGGCTAGGTCGAAGGATTTTGTTTTATTCATTAGTGAACTCGTGCAATTCGACTGGAAATGCATGACTTTCAAAGAATTAGGTTGGACTCGGGAATAAGGAACGCATGTAATAGGGCATCCCTGTGTCAAATTCCAGAGGAGTTACACATTCTTCCGTCCTAAGCCTAATCCTAACTCTAACACTAATCCCCACAGTCCCAACCCTAACCCTCCCCGGAATTTGACGCAATGTCACCAGCAATACGGGGTGCCCATATTCCCGTGTTCTACAAATAAATGCTGCTATTAGCAGTAGAATGTTATTGCCGGATATAAGGGTAAAGTAAATTTGTACAGTTGACGGCAAAGGATCTTCGTGTTTCTTCGGTTAATAAGCATTAGCAGAAAAAACAGGGACAAGTTAAAATTGGATTCTATGAGAAAGCTGAAATAAGACTATCTTACATCGTGCTTAACCGTTGCATGAGTAACCGTTCCTTCGGAGGAGGCAACCATATTCTGAATGTGCCTAGTCCGGATTGAGTTAGTCTGTCACAGAAACTTTGGTCGGCAGCAACAGACCAACTTCGATATTGACAGAGTATCCAGATTCATATAAACACGCACCTAGTTTAGTGAACAACGTCCTGGATTCTTAAAGTGCCTTCTTTGCTCCTAACAGACCCTGGAAATCAGCGGCAGACTGCAACTGCTTCACGGTAATTCTCGAAGCTACCCGAATTCGAACAATAACAACAACAACACGCTAAATTCGGGCGCCACCCAATGTCCCACTCGAGGGTCAGGCGCTCAAGCAGGCGGTTCTCGTACCCCGGGAGATCCCGGAATTCTGCTGCAGGGGAGCTATGGCGCCTCTAGTATGGGACTCTTCGGGGTCTGTAGTCCCCTGGGTTCACTGCCTAGTCTGGACGGTTCACAGCGCGAGGCTTCCTTCAAGACAAAACACACCCTTGATCTCACCATCACAAGTATGGATTCGCGGTATGTCAACTGCAGTTTCTTTTGACAGTCGCGTGAGGTACTAGAGTGCAGAAGCAACGATAAACAAGCAGTGCAGTTAGTAGACAGGGGTTGACATGGCCCGCCCAACTTCAGTGACAGACCTTTCCACTAGAAGTGCAAAAATAAGTGCTTCCCAACCCTGCTCTTCCCCAAAACCAAGGGGACTCTTGTTTCGCCAAAGCAGGCGTAAACACATGACCTTAATGCTGGAGTTTCCGTATCTGAGAGCTGTATGCAGTCAATGTTCACAGCTGGAAGTCGTCCATACGTCTCAATTCGAGTGGTGATCATGAGTTCATTAGCATCTTAGCGAGGACTAGGAGTTTCGGAAGAGTAGTGAATGTGCATCAGGCACATGATATAGCCTGAAATTTTCAATCAACAATAACTTTAAGAACATACCACAGATCTAGAAACTCGCCTCATTTGAAAAAGGTGCTCCCCGAGGAGGTCGGGCCGATGCCCCTATTTACTGAATTATCGCAACTACGCCGGTCCGCCTAAGAATTAATCGATCTTTTCCTCCCGACACATAGGACGCCTTATCTTCGGTCTGAGCGAATGTGCTACTGCTGGAACCGTTTGATTACTTTACTGTTTCGGATGTTGTTGAGCGGTCATACCTGCAAATTACCTGCCCACTTAGTCGAATTCAATAAAAACTTAGTCATGAAGCCACAATTTGCTCTCTACACATGTACATCAAAGATTAACGTCCCAAGGTCAAAATAACATATGATATTACATAAACCCAAATGTCCTTATGATTCTTGAGTTCATTTTATTCAAGTCGTGATGTTGGAAGCTCACTCCCTAAGTTCCAGCAAGTAAATCTAGCTCAATATTCTCTCTCACCTAGTACAGCTTATCCAAATCTGCATACCATAATTCGCAACAAGTTTTCCCATTGCTAACGTCGGACATTGGAAAGACAGAAATAATGAGTAAGGGCTGTTAAATAGTATCACAAATAATATATGTAGTAGCAGGGCGATGGAGGAAGGAGTCACGAGTTTGTTGGTTTCGAAATTCTTGACGAGCAATTAATAGAGTCCTGCCAACTGTTTGCAGCTCGTTTTCACCAAACATCTTGTTTTTTTCCTTTTTCAGCGCACAAGCGCTCTTTTACTTCTCGGGGAAGGAGAACTCAAAAGTAAAAGTTTACGATCTCATTCATCCAGACGATCTTCAGTACGTGGCTAAAGGACATAGTGAAGGTGAGGTATGAACGTTTCATTTGCACCCGCACAAGAACTTAACTGTGAGCCAAAACTTGGAATAAAATTCGCACAGTTAGGCAGTTTTATTCCTGGAACAGGAATAGAAATTTCGTCCTGCACAGTAGGAGACCATACTTAAAATTTAGTCACTAGATTAAAAATCAGTTTAAGCTTATGCTTTGCAGTCCGGCTGTTAATAGGCAATCAAGTCGTTGGTGAGAGAAGAGGTTTAACTAGGGAAAGGACAGAAACAGTTTACAAACTAGCTTGACTGATCCAGAGCGTTAAGCGGCAAGCCCCATTAGAATTAGTCGATGAGAGGAAACAGATTGGGAATAGAGACTTTCAGAGCAACAAAAAGTAACTGTCACTTCGTTCGCTGTAGTTTGTGAAACTGGTTCGATTGGTCTTCTCGCTCACCGATGGCTGTCTAAAAATGGTAACTGGATCTGGTTGCAATCGCGGCTCAAAGTTGTTTACAAGAACAGCAAAAAGGACCGCATCATCGCAATTCATCGAAAACTTGAGTAAGTTGCTGTGTGCTCTCTCCCCCCCTCCCCCGATCATTTTATTTTAATCAGTTATGAAACAAGGTCCTAATCTATAACTTCCTTTTTGCATTATATGTTACTTTTAGTGAGTCGGAGGGCAACGAACTGTACTATCGACGCAATTCCGAGTATAAACTCCCGTTCCCACTGCTGGAACCGGAGACGCTGCTTTCAGAGGACGATGTTTCAGAGTTCTGTACCGGCACGGCAGTTGAGAGCACAAATACTGCCACCACCGCCTCCACACAACAACATTCTCCAGACAGCTCTAAAGCCTCTACCTACAGGGAGATTAAATCCATTTACCTGGATGAGATTCACGAAACAACAGATACGACCACACACGACGTAACAGGGCCGAACAGGCGGAAGCTCTGGGAAGGATTTCCTATCTCTTCAATATCTGCCTCGCAGAAGGAGGCCTGTGAGACGGCCTCAAGACTGACAACTCCAAAAATAGACACTCCAGGCTCAACAAACAACCACACTCGCAATGGTGGTCTTGGTAGTGGTGGAAACCATCATCGTCGTTTCCGCAACCAACTGAAGAACTACCTGCAAACTACGAGACGTCGTAAACCCCAGTTAAAATCAGCAACCTCAAATAAGGCCGGTCGACCTGTCCCTCCCTATGGTGTGCGAGGCACTAAGCAGGTTGGCGACGCTGATAACGGCAGTAGCAACAGCTGGTACGCTTACCGAAACCTTCTTACGCGTAATCCCGCTCTAGGATTTTTCGGAGTGACGAGAAATTCCACCCGAAATCCACCCACTGTACAGACAGCAGATTCACGCCTCTCAGAGTACTCTCTCTTCCACCAAAATTATGCCTCCTCATGTGGGTATCCAGGTCAATTGGTTCGAGGATACGAAGCTGGCCAAGCGTCATCTCGAGTCTGGGATTTGGAGACACACGGAGGTGCGCGGCGGAAACGAGAAGTCGACTTCGATCTTAGTGCCGCCGGAGTAATGTCGGTGATGACGGGGGATCAGCAAGCTCTCGGCTACTCCGCCATGCATCCTCAGTATAATCCCCTAGTTCACGGCATGAATGGCGACTACAGTTCAGCCTATGAGGCTTATTCTGCGGCGGTGGCGGCCGCAGCCGTAGTCGCCGCAGCCAGTGGACAGAACCAGCAGGAATACGGTTGTAATGGTTCCGTAGGCCGATCCCCCGACTCGGAGACACTTCAGGTCGAGCGTCTCTACGAAGGGGCGGCGCGCGTTATCCACAGTCCGCACACCACCGCCACCTACTCCGGTTCTGGAATGGAGCCGGTGAAGGAGACGCTGTTGGGCCAAGGATATCCCTTACAGCAGGCCAGCCTTGCTCCTCTCTCTTCTAAGGCTGAACTTAGTGTGGGAGCCTTCAGTGACTATCAGAGCATGATCACCCACCATGGACAGAAACCAGAGGGTCTAGAGTACCGAAAGCTGGAAGCTGAAAGAGAGTTGGTGTCCAAGCTAGGTATTGCCGGCGGCGGTCAATTCCAGTCCTTGCGTCTCTCCACTGCCTCCCCTTCGGCTTCGGCCACTCTCTCTGCTTCAGTCACGGCGGCTGTCGCTGATCAAGTGATTGATGCGGACAGCGAGGCTCTGCGATTATTTAAGGTAAATGGAAGATCATCGCAGCCCTGGTTTTCAAATCTTGGATCGTTTGCCTCAAACTCGGGACACGGAGAGAACGAACAGGGGCTTTATTCTCACTTTCCTGCCTCAACGTCCGATAGCACACCAAGAGATGCGTCCTGGTAAGCTGTACTTCCTTTCCCTTACCCTAAATTCATCATACAAACTATTCCACCATGATCGTCACTGGGATTAAGCTGCGAAAGATAGTTTGACTGCGGATGCATTAGAACGTTCTGGACATTTTCAGAGTGTTCCTGGAGAGGAACTGAAAAAAGGAAACTATAAACAACAACATGTGTGCTTCCTTGACCATGAAAAAATGGCTGCATGGAGTTTTTGTTCAGTAGTAGGCTAGCATTCGAGAATACTTCCTGTATTGCATCGTGTTCATAGGATCGAGAAAACCCCTATTTAGCCAGTTGTTGTTGAACAGAGTATAATACTTAGTTAAGAATTTACTCAAGTGAGGCCAGATGCCTTTACTTAGAGGTATAACACGGTAATTTACAAACTAGTATGAATGCTTGAGAAGGATATACGATCAGGATGCGTGGGCCGATAGAACTCGTACCATGAGCATATGTAATAGAACAAAATTTTTTACCTGGCAGAAGCTTATCCATGGTCACATTCCGCAGCATCCCAACTGACAAATTTCAGTTTGGTTAAGCAAGAAAGACGAAGATTAGGGAGACCGGAATGGTCATTTCTAGCTGACAGGTCGAATCCAGTCGGCCATACCCAAACCCCGGACTTCCGGAGGCCTCCGATTTCAACTCAGACAAACTTTTAGTTGAACACTCTAAGTTGAATGCCCTGTCAGCCGAGTCACCGAGACCACACCGCGTCAGTTGCGATCGCGATTACCCGAAATCACGTGGATTACGCACTTCACTGTTATGCGGAAGGAATCTAACATGCCTGGGACTTGAAAGCATGTCTGATGTGCATGACATCTGGAGATGCAAGTCTGACATTTTTTGTTCCATTTTTATGCTGAGCAGACATATTATGCGGCTCCGAGCATGTTTTCCTTTGTCCACTACTGGGACAGGAAATCTGTATTGAAAAGAGCACGGATTGCTTTCATGTTCGCTCCCGGCAGAACACGGGAACAGGAACGTCCCGCAATACAGGCGGCCCTGCGCTAAATTCCAGCGAAATTATTACTAGGGTTGAAGTTATGGCTAGGATCAGGGCTAAGTTGAAGGTTAGGGTCACGATCAGGGTTTCGCTTTGCGTTTGGATCAATGTTAGGGTTAGGACACGGAAACAGGTAGTTGCCTAGAATTTAGTGCAAGATCCCCTGTATTCCGGGGGGTGTTCCCATTTCCGTGGCCTTCCGGGGGCACGTAAGATATCCTCACCATGAAAAAAGTTTGTTTAAAAACGAAAATAGGATCTGTTATGCGTGACGAATTGCGTTCATCAGCCAGCTATGATTCTGTTATCTGCTTCTTACAGTCGATTCCATCTCATCTAACTTTCAGTTACTTTCCCGAGCTGTCAAACCACAATATCTACAGTGACAGCCTGCTTCCCTGGAGCCATTTTGAGAACCGGGTAAGTACAATCATAATTTCGGGGTTAAAGGTAGGTGTTTCGCTGTTTCAAGATTACGAGTCATTCCAATGGATGATATTTTTGGAGATTAGGCTCCTCATGCGCAAGTAATATGGTAGTAAATCATATTAGGGATTGAATATGAGACCAAGCAAATTCGACACTTTAGAATACGAATACGGACCTTAAACGTCATTTTTAGAAAGTTTACGTAATTTTTGACCGAAACCGGTCGTTTTCTCATTTGTTACAGAGCAGTCCAAGCCAGAAAACACAATCAGCTTGCATCCAGTTATAAATGAATCGGTTTTTAAAGGCGTGTTTTAAATGTACTCTGTTTCTTTTACTTGCATAACAGCAGACCATCTGCATCGACGACGGAAGTTTATGCGATACAGCCAGATACCAGCTGGGCTTCACAGCAACCACGTAGACAAGGGTTGTTGACTCGCAGGTCTGCTTGCGTCGCGTAAACAAGGCTGGAGAAGATGAGGAACACGACTGATCTGGTTCTCCAAGTGGGTATAGCCAGTGAGGTTCATGTGCAATATATTCGACTTAAAGGCTGCATCCAGTTTATGTACATTCCACACAGTGATCATTCTATCAACCTGCCTATTTTCTTCCACTCACCTCAAATAAACCGTTATCTTACAAGTCGCTTTTTGACCAAGTATTTTCGACATTTTCTTCGTGCCCAGGGGATCGATAAACAGCCTTTTCCGGAAGGTATGCCCATTATTGGGTTAACTTATATTAATGTCAATAGTAGTGAAAATGCGATTCCCGGGTGGCATATAGTTCTTTAGACGAACTATCCGCAGCAATTTAGTACGGATGTTAGAGGTTGTGGATGAGAAGCATTCCAACCGTTCTAGGCAAGTCATATTGCAGTTGAATGTGATCCACGAGACCGATTAATTTCTTGACTCGGGTCTGTTTTTATCTGCCGAAATTAGTCCAACCGGGCCTATTTGCGTTCAGAAGCGTTTAACTTAAGTTCTCAAATTTACGATAAGGCAGGGCGGGAAGAAAATTAGAAAAAGTGTGCTTATACTTGGTACGCAGAAAATTAAGACAGAGAGAGCAAGGGAGAATTTATCGAAGTGTTCAAAAATAACCGAAGTTTGTAATCCATTTTATGCTATGCAGTACTCGACATAACGAAAAAAATGCACGGAAATGTATGAAACATCTCTACTCACTCGGAAACCGGCCAAGACTCCCAATTAGTAATGAAAGAATGTGGGCTAAGTGCAAACACAGGGGGCATCTTAAAAGGGATGTTACATTGTTTAGAAATGGCAAATTTTTAGAAAGGCGGAAATGCCGAAAACGCCAGAAATCGTTCCAACTGAGCCAACTTGAGTTTTAGAACTGCATACAGTCTCTAAATGCAAACAAATGGGCAAATAAAACAACACAAGTGAAGCGTTCGAAAGCAGTCTTTCAGTACAGTTTGCACCTAAACGTCTCCTTAAATAGTTAATGTCAGGTATGGGGGTTGGCCAACGGCCTGCAATTTGAGTATAGATACCAAAACGGTTTCACGAAATCTGACTGTGATTTTCTTGTTGTTGCATTACTTGAAATACGGTTAGTTAAAGCAAAGAGGGTCTCGCTTGATTCCACCGGCTGGGCCGTCACGGGAACAAAATTCCTCATAAGGTCACATGCTGACAGGCCGATCAGTGACTAGGGCATTTGAATAGAATGATCAGATGCAATCATAAACATACCATCAGGAGAACTTTTCCTCCGTAAAATTGCCCTGTATTTGTTGGTGACAGTGAAGACCGTTGAGTTTCGGCATCCTTGAAATGTCAGTGAGCATTCTACGATTTTCAGCGTCTTCAATCAACTGCCCCCAAATAAAGACTCTAGGTCCGACTTTTTAAAACTAATAAAGCGTCTGGTCTTCAACAAATAACCTGCTTGTTCACATCTTGTTTCACCTGAGTAACGCTGAATAAGGTGTCAATTTTCAGGTGCTACAGGTTTTCGGTAATACTCTCACGTTTAGATTACTCTCGTGTCGTAGAAAAGCACAAGTGCATGCGCAACTTCGTTTAGGGCGGCTACTAAGGTAGGCAATTGTCCGAGTATATGCTGACGTAGATTTCTGCTCAACTGTGTAAAAGATTTGTCTGATACAGTTACCTATGTGCATATTCTGCTTAGAAACAGGGCATTTTCTGTAACGGGTTTGGCAACTACGCAAAATAAACAAAGTTTTAGGTTGAATGGCCGTACCGACAAGGATAAGAGAGATTGGGATGGTCAATTCTAACTTATTGGCCGTTTTCAGCCGGTCATATCCAACCCTGAGGTGTGTAACCCCTGGATCTCGATCCCATAACCTGTTGGTTAGAAGTCGAACGCCTCTAACCACTGAGCCACGAGGTCATTGTCTTGTCGGTTGCGGTCGGGAAAATACAATGGTCGCGCACCGATCGCGTTGCGGGACGCACTCGTTCAGTCGTGCCTTGGGGCGCTCTCTCGAGCCCCACCAGCAGCCTCACAGCGCCGCGTAATATGGCCAGAATAACATTAGCGACAAAGACAAGGGCGATTGATGTGACCATTTCCGGTTCATTAGTTATCGTCATTCAGCCACGTTCAGCCCTAGGATGTGCAATACCTGGCGCTCAAGCGTTTGTCTTCTAACTAACAGGTTGCCGGATCGAGCCCCAGGTGTTGCACATCTCGGGATCGGGCATGGCTGGCTGACGATGGCTAATAAGCCAGAACTAGTCAGTTAAATCCCTCTTATCTATGCCGCTAATGTTATTCTGCCTATATTATGCGCCGCTGTGCGGCTACTGGCGGGGCTCGAGAAAGCCCCAAGGCACGACGGGATGAGTGAGTTCCGCAACGCGATTGGTGAGCACGCCTCTACCAAAGACTTAGGTGCTCAAAAATGATCATCGGAATTCCCGACACCACCTTTTTACGAGTTTGTTCACATAATGTACGTCTACAGGAAGACCTATGCAATACAGAGG
>CACRXP010000080.1:1094993-1122108 GCA_902702965.1 Spirometra erinaceieuropaei
AAAATTCGATGATCTTGGCGGAATACGGAGACACGACGGTAAGGGCATAACTGCACTATGACCGTTGCTGTAACCACCTGACCTGAGGCCCCGACCAACAGCATTCACATTTTAGCTAAGGCTGCCTGTCCAGCTGCGTTCTAATAAGCAGTCGACTTAGAAACTGCCAAGCTCACTTTTTAACAGGTGTTTCTGGCAGACTGGAATAACCCGACTGACCCAATCGTGACAAAGTCGATGGTCTTAGCGGAAAAGATTTAATGGGATTATTGAAATCTGTCCAAAACACTTAAAAAAATACTGTTCGGCACAGCTGAGACAAGGAGGAATTTTACTCTACACTTGGGTGCGGACCAACGGCAGACCAGGAAGCAGCTGATCAAGTGGAAAACGGGAAGTTAACTTGAGTGGCCTGTTGGTTCTACGAGTGCAGGAAAGCAGACTCCCCGCGATTTGTATGACTGACTGCACCGCATGAGGTCCCTTAAGGACTGAACACTTCAGGAGGGACCAGAGGAGCTCCAGAGGAACCAAGCAGGCACACGACAGCGCCACTTCACATGCTCGCAATCAGCCGTCATCCGTCCTCATGTCATCATGTCAACCATCGCTGGACCTGTACAGCTGAAGCATCCACCCATCAGTCAGGGTTGGGGCGGAGGAGGACATGCCAGAAGTCTCTATTAGTTCACGGTATATCAGATTAAATTGTGAGAGATGCGACTCCCAACAGAACGTGCCTTTCGAGAACACATGCAACCCACCTTTGTTGGAGTCCAGGGTGACCTGAGATGTTCAAATTCAAGAACGAATAAATGGTAAAGTCGTGACTTGGATGCGCGAAATAAGTGGCAATGAAAGAGTTTCTGAGCCACACATTAACTTCCATCTGGTCACTCCCGAATTTAAGCATTATGACGCGACATCGCGGCTTCGTCACCGTCACATAGCGACCCTCAGTTGTGCATAACGACTCCTTCAGTTTCCCATCTGTCTGACAATATTAAAAAGGACAAACGCGCATTTGACGCGCAAACGAAGCCACGTGAGGCTGTTTTGATGACTCAAAGCAACAGCGCATTTTGCCAGAACCGAATGCAGTCAACTCTAGCCCGTTGGGGGGCTGAACCAACCGAGTGCAACACCACAGTGTGCGCCGGCAGGTTGCCGGCCGATTCTATCGCAACCTCATGTGCGCACACAGCCATCTGGATCTCAGTGCCGCTGGGAGAGGACAGGAAGACGAAGGGGGGGATGGGGGAAGGGTGGGTTGGAAGTGCGGTTGCGGCGACGACGGCTGGGGGTGGGCAGGCGGGGACACCTTCCCATGAATTTTTTCGAGCGGTCGGTGCGCTCGCTGTAGGAGAGCGAGATACGATCTGATGAATGAAAGTCCACGTGCTGGTTTTATGAGTAGCAGCAGGACGCTGGAGCAAAGGGGCCATTTTGTTTAACTGTCTTCTTCTATTCAGCTATTGTCCACGCTGGCCGGGAAATCGCTGGGGGAACAATAATACGACAGGTTCCCTTGAGCTCTAATTGCTACCTGAATACGGCGCCCTGGTGTACACCCCAATGGACCACCGCTACTGCGTAAGTGAGCAAGATCCTAGACTAGATATCAGGCCGAAGTTTTAGAAGGAACCTATTGCTTTGCTTTACTAAAGCAGTGAATGCCTCTTCGACCTGGGAAGTAACGCTGCACTCAGTTACCCCTTCTATATTTAACTGTGCTGGTATTTTCCACTGTTATGCCGGGCTAACTGTCCATCGTTCCGGTCACGTAAAACACCGATGATAACTTTCCCCGCTCTGACAACCTGAGAAGACCACTGCAGAGTCACTACAGTATAGTCCCTAATTTCCGCGAAAACGTGATTCATTGTGCGCGTGCCAGACGTGTGTGGCACACGCAGACGGACTGTCCAACTCGGTCAGTCCTTGCACCCGATTCCACCCACCCGGTCACCTTGACAATGCCCTGTCATCGGAGTCTGGTGGGTGAGAAGGGAGAGGGGGAGAAAGAGGAGTAGATGCTACACAAGCTTACCGTCACTATGAACGAATTCATTCGCAAGTCACCACCGCAGTATCCACCATAGTGTGGGGCATACCGTGGACATTGTCATCTGCAACTGTCGAACTTACACGGTGAATGGTTTGAAAGCGCTGAACAAATTAACCCATCAGAGGCATAATCACTCATATATAGGGAGATAATCGGACCTGTTTTAGGCAACCTAGACAAACAGGAACCCAGGTTCTGATCGACTTGAACTCTTATTGTCTGTTCGCAGATAGAAATTTTAATTCATCCGATGGGAAACCACTGGAAGCTCTTATTGGTTGCTACATGAAAAAACGGTCAGAATTAATTCTAGCGACTCTTTCCTATCACGTTAACAAATAGATGACTCCACAGTACCATTCCATTAGTCAATCTGACGATGTTTGACTGCAAGTGAGCATGCGAGCAACGATTAAAAACGAATTCGTAAGTCAGCTTCATGCCAGAATACAGACACTGTCCGAGAAATTAGAGTGGGTTTTACTATTGGAGATGCAGTAGCACAGCTCTGCGCGCGTTCGCAGAAAAGAGATTAACTCGTTGCCATTGCCGGTCCGCACATCATTCACAGGATAACTTTTTATCTTTCTAATGCATACTTCCGCAGTCCTGAATGGCAAATGCCATCACAAAGTGAGGAAACTCAGTCGCCAACTTCCCTTATTGACTTTCCACAGCATCTGTTCATGGGTCAGTGCCTTATCGATTCATTCATTGCACACGCGATAGTTCGACCGCCGTGACCAACGGTGCCCACCGTGTGCTCCACAGCAAGGTGAGAGCAGGAACGGTGACTTGTGCGTAAATAAGTTTATAGTTGTAGTAGACTTGCGCAGTGTCTGCCGCACCCAATCCTCCCCCACCTGTGCTCACTGTCAAGACAGAGTCAAGAAAACCGAGGGCGGGAGATGGTGCAGGTGACTGGCACTGCGAAACCCCGCACCTGGGTGTGCCACCACACCCCCTGGTCCACAGCATACACGAAGCAGGATTTTATATCACAAAACAAGTAGGGGGGAGGGTGGCACACGTCCCAATGGACACGGCGTGCACCTGCACATGAGCTAGCCACTACAACCCGGTGTTGGCACTTGTTATGGGTGTACATTCCCAATAACGCCCACCGGACTCCGATCTAACGCCTGTTTTGGTCGAACGTATCTACCGCGCAGCACGTCTTAGAAGCAACGTTCAGTTGTTTCGAGTCTTCATATCCTTATTCAAGTGGCCTGGCAGTCGGCCTCCAAGGACAGATGTTCTTCGTTGACTGGCTCACCGGCAGCACGATCTGCGCATCTCAGACTCGCACCGGCCAGGATGTTCCAACAAGCGTTCGCCATCAGCCTTTTCTTCGTCCTGCTCGGAAGAAAGCTATTTTACCAAAGCTGCCTCTCTAAACTGTGATTCTGGAACAAATGCTTGTAGGCCACTGCTGTTAACTTCAGTCCCATAAAACTAATAAACGCAATAACACTTGCCAACGCTGAGACTCGCAATCCTTCATACACTCAAACAAGGAGCATAAAGCACTTTTGTTGGATGTGCAAACCGCTTCAGTTTAAAGCTTGGGCACTCTTTCCCTCGGCTGCACAGCTCCCTGAGACGACTGACCAAATGACGGAGGTGCGCGACTGTCCAAGTTCTCAATTCTTCTGGTTCCTCTTACGTGATTGGTATGACACAGCAATGCCGGCGCAAGCTCTCCCTAAAACTTTAGGTAGTTCATAAATTGTCCAGGACGTCACGCCCTCCTGCACTCCCCGTATTTTTCTCTCATAGTAAACACTCGTTCGTATCTTACCGACTCCCCATCCTCTCCTTCCATGTCTTAAACGCAAAGTAGAGCAAACCAGATGAAAATGTCAGCCAAAAACTCATACAGCTAATCTTTCCGTCATGGCCTGCGACAACAGAACCCGCAGACGTCTTATCGTTGATATTGCGGCCCAGACCAAGGTCCTTTCACGTCCTTCTGAAAACCGTCACAGCCCTTTCTCTGGTTAGATCTTCGAGACCGTCAACAACCTCGTTTGCTCAATTACGGCCTTTTGTCCCGCCTACCCCAATCCATTCATCGTTCACACTAGCCCCATTGTCGCTTCCCTTGAATCACTGTTGTTGATGACATCCTTCGTACGCTTCTCGGGTAAATCCTTCTTCATGTGAATTTCTCCCTTCAATTGTCGACGATGCAGACAGAACGAAAATGGTGCCATACACCTAGTCACACCTGTTCCGTCCTTGTAGGCATTTAGTAAACTTTCCTCCCTGAATTCATATCACGTGTCCATATCGGAGACTTCCCAGCCCGTGCCTCAGCCTCAGCCTACAACAACTCAACGGCCATCCACTTTCGCCAGAACCTTGTCACAGTATGAGTCCGCCAGACTCTCCATCCTCCTCACAGTCCTGTCATTCTGCACTTGATGGCGTGGTGACAACCGTAGCTGGGTTCTAACATAATCAGTAAAGATAAATTGTACGCCAGTCCAAACTTGAGCTTTTCCCTGGTATGGGTTATCCACTTCGATGGCTGAGGACTATTGCCTTGCGACATCTATCATACTTCCAATTTCCGGATTGGAGGCCAGGTGTCCTTTCACAAAATTGTCCTCCAATAAGGCACTGATAAAAATGGTGCCAGCACTTTGCTAATATTTTGCGCTATAGTGATTAAACTGATCTAAGTCAGTGGTTTTTGCTAATTTCACATGCCCAAGGCAGGCGGCGTGAAGCGACGCCCAGGAGTTATGGTAAAGTAAAATGCGTAGGTGACGTATGATAATGCATTAGACGTCCACTACGTGTGGTACGGCTTTGAGAACCGACTGAGGGAACAGGGAAGAAGATGAAGTGATAGCGAGGGCAGAGGAAAGAGAACCAGGCAGGTCGTGATTAATATGGTACAGCCGGTGACGTGGTCATGACTGTCTCGAGGCCGTCAGTTTTGTTTGAGAACGCTACCACAATTCCTGTTGGCGCAGTTCTCAACATCACTTCGCAGGTCTGACCTAACATTTCACTTCCTTTGCTAACACCTTTCCGTCTACGGAGACTCGGTAAAGAAAGACCAGTCCAGATCTCCTTACCATTTGTCGTATTGTCAAGCACTGTCGTCCCTTGCCAGATGGTTATGAATTTATTGTTTTTGTTGAACGTAAGTCGTTGATAATTCCTCTCTGGTTTCATTCGGTTAGATACAACCGTACACAAATCAGCTAACTAGGATACTTTCCCCCAGTTTGCCTCGGGCAGTCACCGCGTCAACAAGTAGAAAAGTGGAATGCCCGACGCCTATTGTCCATCTGCCTAACTGCCCTACAACTACAGCGTCTGAAGAACGACTGTTAGGTTTTCCCAGCGACAGTCGCATTTCTGACCTCAAAATAAAATTTGTCCATACCACCATAAATAGAGACTTTTTCTCCTTAACGTTTAAGTCCTTTGTCATCGTGCGTACAGGTCCACCGGTATCACTCAGCCAGTGGTCCAAGCGACGCCGAAACTAGCAACTAAGCATTTCGCTTGACCTAGCATAGACAAAGGTCGCAAGGACAGGATATGTGAGTGCCTGAGCCGCCAGTGCAGCGAGGTTCATCAGCAAAAAAAATAGTGCTGAGTGGCCATCTTCCTAGGCCCCGGCGTTCAGTTCAACCACGCGTGTATGGATATTTCAGGCGCTCTGCCCCTACCAAGGGGCGACTCGTACTTGCTGACCTTCGTCGATCTGATCGTCAGTTATCCCGAGACGACCCCCTGTGGAATATTAGGTAGCATTCGTGGTCACAGATTTTCCTGGTGGATTAATAGCCTGTCTTCGGCGTCCCTTCTGGACGTCGCTTCACGTCAACATTCAGCCTAAGATAATTATATCGGAACCAAGATTCCCCAAGCAAAATAATTCTACCAAGGATTAGAAATTTTCCAAAGTTTGAATGATGAACTTCCGGCCTCTTTCGGTCACGCCAATTTAAAGTTGTAAGCAAAATTCACTGACTTGAATCGGTTTAGCCAATATAGCGCGAAATCATAGCGAAGCGCTGACGCCATTTTGCTCATGGCCTTACAAGAAAACACTTTTGTGTAAGGACACATTCCTCCAATCCTGTAAATCGACGTTTGTGAAGTTTACTGTTATTCAATATCCATTCCCAGTTACTCCTGGTTGTACCCTATCTCGAAATAAACGCGGCAGTGGTGCTAGAAGCGACACTGGCAACCCATTCGCGTTCGACCTAAATGCCCCCCAGTGGAACAAATTCTGTTTGTAAGGCGATTCTGGTTGCTGTCTGTTGCACTCTTTATTGTCTGTATGGCGTCGTGTTTTTCTCGTAAATCTAGCAGCTGATTAAGATTTCTTCATTTTTTCGCAAGAACACAATATATTTTTAATCAGTTGGTAGGGTCTCCGGCTGATCAAAGTCCACCAGTTCCATCTCCCTTCCAACCTAAGGATGGTCACTCCACTGACACTTTTCAGTCAATCTACTGACCTCCTAGGACCTTATTGAAGTAGTCGCACGATATATGGAATAATGTGAACCGCCCCCGTCCAATCGAAATCACAAATGACCAGGTATTCGAGGATTGGCTAGGGCAGGATCCGCTTGTTGCTATGACAGCTGATGACAAAATTGCCCTAAAATGAGGACAAATTGGTCGAGTTTCATAATTGTCTCTCATGAAACGTTTTGATCGAAAAAGTGGCGCAATTATTTTTAATCATATGATGTCAATTAAAACCATGGACTTGGGGCCATACTTCCTTCGAATCTGGACAACACGGCATGTGGTCTCGGTCGACCAATAATGAGGTTCCTTAATGATTCCGTTTAAACAGAAAGTGGCTTCACACGTGAAAGGGGTCCTCTGAATGTCCTCCATTGATGGAAAACGCTGAGAGCCAATCAGCGCACCACAGTTGATCCTCTGTGGACGGCATTCGTAAAGGTGGAACATTTCCGGTAAGCCGTCAAAGGATCATTTGCTGTTCTTCTGCACTTGCACAACAGCGTTGACACTCGCATCATCAGTTGAACTGTATCATGGTGTCTGTTTTCAAAATTTTGTACAGCTCGCCCCGAACCGAATTACAAATAGCTGGCCTCCTCAAATGATTAGAACTGAACTTTCCTGTAACCTCCTGAGATTTCCGACCTCATTATGTATAAAAAAACTGCCGGTCAGATCCTCTCGTCAATGGCCACTTTTGTCCTTTCGCCACTAACTTATGCGTGCTGTTGTTGTTGTTTCGCCCCCAGTCATTTCGGTTAACCAAATTGCTGCTACTGTCATGTCAGGCACTGGGTGCATTGCTTTGGTGCTGAAAGCTGTCCCCCCTATCGATCCACGTCGAAAAGACGTGGCGCTCCAGTGCAGCGCTATCAACAAACCATCTAATGGACAGGTATTTGCCGAGATGACTAAGGCCGGGTGGATTTTGGGCGTACGGTAAGTTCAGTTAACCAAAAGAGTTAGCGAAGGTTTTGCTAGTATTAAACAGGGTGACATGGCGATAAGTATTGCACACTTAGATTCCTTTTTTTGCTTGCAGAGATATACCATGCTGGTGTCCTTGAATTATTGGTGAAGTTGACCCTAACAGCGCAGTCCCTGGAACAGTGAGGTCAATCTATGGAGAATTTGGATGCCACCATACTCGAAGACTAGTGCTGGAATTGAGTCGATGTCTGAGATTTTTCACTGTGGATCTACTCTACCACACTCATCCCAGTCGTCCACACGGACGGCGTCAACTCGAACGAAAGTACACCTTTCTACTGTCGAGCTACCCAAACAAACAGTAAATTCCCCGGTATGCGAAACCTCCCAGACATCCTTCACGAATGAAAGTAAGAAGTTGAGTACGAGCCTTGGTACGCCACGATGACTGATGTTTTGTATCGATGCGCACTGACCAAGTGCTGACAAATAGTCCAGACCCTGCCATGTGTCTTTTTGAAGACCTACGATACGAACTTCCGAAAGCTCACTGACAAGCCGCTTATGTACTAAGTCAAATTAAAATTTTGATTAATTTCAGCCAGACGATTTCCGTAGTTCGCATTTTTTGGCTTCGTTCACCGAACAATCGCGACCGGGGTGAACTGCTTCAGAAGTTTGACAATATGATCACCTACTCCACAGAGAGTCGAGATTATTCTAATGTCTTTTGGCAGCCCAAAATTCGCTGCTCAAAATGGGTAGAAAGATAAACACTGTCAACTACTTCGTCAGATAACTTTAATAGCGTCTAAGTCAGTGCACTCGTTTTGTAAAATAGGAGACAGTGGAGCTACGCTGATTGGTGGATCGCTTGCACTCTCATAGTTCGAGTTCGAGGCTCGGATGTTCCACACTTCAGGCTTGGGTATGGCTGGCTGACGACGGCTAATAAGCCAGAAATGACCATTGCAGTCTCCCTTGTCTTTGTCGGTAATACTATTCTGACTTCCATAGTTGCCGATAAATCACTTTCCTCTTCAGTTTTTTATCTGATAGTTAAGCGGACTCAATTTTTTAAAATGCGTAGCAGTGCTCCCGGTCATGTTGTAGTGATTGCCTTGATAAGTCTGCATCGTTAATCCCCAACAATGCCTGGGTAACGGCTATCCGAAATGGAGGAAGTCAAACAAACTTAACGAGGAAAGTGCATAGTCTATCTTCAGCCATAAGATCCGTTAGCATCTCTGCTGCACCATCTAGCCAATTGTTTATGATGAGACCGCAACAGCCCCAGCCATATCTGTTGATTAAAGGAGCAAAGCTTAAAAAATGCCATGTTCTCGTCGGATTTTTGATCTTACCAATCCGTTGACCCAAGTTACCCTCCTTTCGGATTTTGACGGTCACCGGCACTGTGAGGCATTACAAACATGAAGTTTATTGGAATACTGGTCGTTAGTCCAGCCATGTAGACGCAGTATTCACATGCGGAAATTGTGGTTATACTTGCTTCAGAGGATGTTTTGAGTTAGGAATGGCCCCAATAAGGAAGTGAAAAAAACGATGCATTTCAGAATTCACGTCCATTTATGCTACCACTGGTGTGCTAATGTGCTTACTCAATTTATCTCCCTTAACGATGTTTTTGTAGATCTATAACGTGATTTTACTTCGGAGGTGCTGCTCTGAGGTCCGGGGAAACGTCCTGCGTCGCTAGCCCGTTCAAGATAATCCGATCCCGGGCATGTGTGGCTTTAAATAAGAAAATGAAACCGTACATGAGTCACCTGGTCGAGAGCGGTTTAAGACTGTACTTATAAAACAGCACAAAGTATGGGCCATTAAAACATCGTGATCAAACGGCAGTCTAGTAATGCGCGTTCAGACGACATCTGGTGTCATCCTGATTTCTGATGGCAACATTTTAATGAAGATTGAACAGTAGGCCAAATCAGAAAAAACGCAAATTTTCCAAAGTAACATCATAAGCGTGTTTAAGGAATATATTTGGCATGTACATCCACACAAACCTGGGACTTTAGAGGTAATCTGTTTAGCGTGCAGGGATAAATTAATTGTATTTGTATAACCCAAACCAAGTTTTTACTGATTTTCTGTCTATTAGGCCAGAAATGCCCATTCCGGTCTCCCTTGTCTTTACTGGTAATCCTATTCTGTCCACAAAATGTTTGTTGAAAAAGTATGGATGAATGGTTCTCTGAACTAAAGATTAGGAGATGGCACTTTGTAAATGAAGGTGACACTTTCCACTGATTACTCCAATCGTTTAACTTCGTGAAGTCTGTCTTGATTATCCTATATATATCTGCAACCGACAATTTGTCATATGCACATGCGAGTTTCAGGTCTCCTGCCTGTAAATGGCTTTTCTGATGTTTATATGAAAGAAAAGTCAAGTATGTATATGGAAAATAGGAGGCCTAGTATGATAAATAGAAGAATAGAAGAAGAAGCTTCTGAAACTGCTATCCGGCATCGGTTTGGGGATAGGACTCAAGAAACTCGAAAAAGAGATGGCGCATCCAATGGTGCATAATTTTAATAAGTTACGTTTGTGGGGAACTCTGTCAAAGCTGTTTCGGGCTTAATTATGATGTAGTTTCTGTATTTTCATCATATCTACAGCTGGAAATGAATTTTAAGTATATGAGATGGCGGGATTGTCATAAATTTCTAGGTAAAAAGGTAGGCTAAGTAGGGCGTATGTGATCGGCACTTTTCAAATTACTTAACAGCTAATTATGGTTTTTTCGAGAATTTTAATGATGGTCAGCGTTCTAAGGGCATCAACATAGTTTTGATTATCCGGTCGACTTCAACTGTTTACAACCAGGTACATGTTGGCGTATTTCGAAATGAGTGGACACATCGTATCCTACTGAGAAAATGCGAATAGTTTAGAAAAAAGAATTAGGGCGTATTTCATGTGGCCAATTATGCACGGAGATTACATCCGTCCCATACGGGGTCAAGTTTGGGAATGTCACCACGGCTGTTTTAACGGTTTCTTCACTAAAACAAGCCTGCTGCGACTAAATTTTTTAGTTCTTTTATTTGTCCGATCTGTCTACCCTCACTTGTGTTTCATAAGTTTACTACGTCTCTGTCGGCTGTAATTACTCTCCTATGCCTGTAATAATCATTGAGGCCTGGATTTTCAGCGGTCATTCACATGCATTTTGAAGATTCGGGCTACTTATTTGAGGGATTATAATGCGCGCGTACTAGAGCTAGAACACCCTTCATTTATAGATTATTAGTTACTTCACATATTTCAGTAATCCTTCGGTGTGGACAAGTAACTAACGGAAGAATCGCACAACTGTTATTTTTTAGCTTTTAATTCTTTACATTTAACATCATCATTTTTAAATGATGGTCTTCTTATCAGTGTCGGGGGATGTAGTCAGGACAAAACAGGCAAGTTAATTAATTCGTTGGGGATGCTGTTCCAATGTATGATATCCAGTTTTGAGCACTGATTTAGTTGTTCCCAGATTCCTCGTCGAGTCTTCGAATATTTTTCGAGAGACCTGTAGTGAATACATACATGTTTACTAGGAAACATATTTGAAGTTATAAGAGCATTTAAAATCAATGTGAAAACTTTCGCACTACTTGGGTTACCATTTTTACCACATGCGGTTTTAATAGGCTGCCAAAAAGAAGTGTGCTCAAAACCCGGCATTCTCGCGAATACGAAATACCATGGGATCATGCCGCACGATAATCAATATTACAACCCTACCTAAGCAATCCTTTTTAATCGAAAACGCCTTTCAGAATTTCGGTTAGCACTTTATGAGATTGGCCATTCATTGTACGTGTGCACGCACTCATCAATCATACGTAGATTTTTTCTCTACGTCATCTTACCTTTTTCATTTAAATTACCTTTCTGCTTGTAGAAATAAGTCGTGGCAACCTTCTCCAAGACCAGGAGATCAGTCCTTTTTGGAATATTAACCCACTGCCTAAGTTACTAGCCCTGAAGTTCTATTTACCGCGTTTATAACTTTTGTCTTTCGCCTCCCTGGAAGCCGAGAAGCACAGAGTTTGCAGATTTCGAGTCAGTACTTTGTGCCTATCTTTTGGACAGCTGTTGGGCTGTTTTGACGAACTGCTGCAGGCATGGGGGCAAAAAAGCGTCATCCCTGGGTTCTATTTACTGTATCTCGGTGAAAACCTTTTTGCGGACTTGATATGGACAAGTTTGCGATGGAAAACGGTGATCATTCCACTGGCACATGGTTTGCCATTAAACCAAAAACACCTACTTCGTCTGAGCTTGGAAACTGCACGTTCCAGATTGGATATGTTCCCTAGGCGATCCTGGTGGTCATAATGAAGATACTCATTCCACAAGGATTAGATCGTCCCTGAGAGCCTTGTGCTTCGCAGTGCATCCTTGCGTATCATATCTTAAACGACGTTTACTATAACTGGCCGCGAAACTTGAAGGAGGCCGCTGCACATATTATGGCATTCTTTCTTTCGTAGATAGTGAGAATTTAACGGAATTCGAGCGAGAACACCCGGCTTGATTTCTTTTCATCGAAATCATCTTGGTCTAGACCTTTTGTTTGTCCGGGTACCTCGTCGGAAGAAGTTAATTGTCTCCCAGAATACCCTGATTTTATGCTCATTTTCTTATTCCTCAATGTGCATATGCTTCAAACGAGTCTTTTGAATGTTGGCCAGTTATATCCAAGACTTCGCCTTCTTCAGCAAGCCTGGGACTAGCTGCCTGAAAACGTTATTTCAATGAATCCGTATCTTTATCCATGCAGTTGCATTAAAGAAACAAGTTATCAGTAGAAGCTTTCGAAATGCACCACATTCAACTTCTTTGTCTCCAACTAGTCCCCGTGATTTTTGATGAAAACTGACATTAGGTTTTGCCAATGTCATCGTTTGTCGGTTAAAAAACAGTCGATGGCTGGGTCTACGTCGATAATTTTGTATTCATGGCGAATTTCAGTAGATGAAGCCTACTGGTGTTGTAGTAGTCCACTCCATTCTCTCCGACGTACCTTTTTTAGGCAAGGTCCGTACTTGTCCGGACATCGATGTCTTTCAAAATCGTTTGTGCGTCTGCGGGCAGCATTAACCCAAAAATGCGTCAATGGTCCAACAGAGTTTTCCAGGAGTCCATTACAGTTGATACTGTTGGCACCATGGGCGCTCACCAAGATGATAACTTTCTCAAGGCGGTACCTTCCTGCAGTGAGTCGTTCGTGGATTTCATTCGATAAGCCGGACAATTTCCTGTAATACACACTCCAAATTCGTAACGATCCAACTTGTAGGAGAACAAAAGGAAAAGTATTATCATGTTGCAGTTTTCCTAGAGTTTTCTTGTTCGGAAGAGCAGGGGTCACCAGGGGCGGCGATGTCGCACTATGTCTGGAAAGGCTTCAAACATTAATGGTTGCTGTCACTTTCCATTTATGCATGTCAGTGGCTTTCTGGTCCTACTGAAAGTTGGTTCTGTCAACGTCATTAAGTTAATCGTATTAGAAACGGAGACCTGGGGCGTTGTTACATTAGGATATGTCATGCCATAGTATAGTGTTTGATCAAAATTGGATTTTATCTCCCGGCTTCTACACTCTCTGATGATGTTTACATTCGGCATCTAGGTAAACTATTGAAAGTTTTTCGTTTTTGTTCATTTAATGCATCCTGATAGCCCAATGTTTAAAAAAGCATGTGTCGACGACAGCTTCCACGTCCTGTATTAGCCAAGATGGGCATCAATTCTTGTCCCTTGTGACCGTAATGCAATTGCAACATCCTAAGGCAATTCTCTTTTTTTTCGGCAAACAGAAACACCCAGAAATTTTTATGCTTTCCAGCGCATATGACCGATCCTAGCTTTTTATATCCTTTGGAAGAATTGACTTTAAGGGCAGGATAGTGCTACCTTGGCCGCATAGGTGGCTGTTTGCGTATGCTCTATCGATTAGATTTTGTTTTGTAGCAGCCACTAAGTTTCTCTACAGTTGTCACCGAAATAGTCTTGTCTTCGTTCGCTTTCAACTTTTTATTGTACTCGTAACTTTCCGCCTATTTTCCTCGCTTACCGCTGGAACTGCCGTTACCTCAAAACAGATTTCCACTTCGTCGGTTGGGGACTGATGTTCTGTCCATACATACTAACTCGGCCGTTGGCACCCATCTACAGTAATTTACCGAAGGATATACTACTGAACGCGAATGGAAATGGAACTGACAGCAAGATTATGCCCAACACACCGATACCCTACTCATCGCGTTAAAGCATCCATTCTGAAGACCTATTATACGTTCCCAAGCATTTAAATAGCCTTTTGTCACAAGTACCATGCTTTTAACCTGGTTAACAGCCGATGTTGTTTAGACGTCGTATGGCAATTTCTGGCGCCCGTTAAAGCTGACGTGATAAAAAGAAACTTCTTCGAAAATGGGACAAAACTTTTTATATCAACCCTATAGGTGCCTTCGCCTGTGACTAATTTTGCTTTCAACGACCGTTAGAACGCATTTAGAAAATGTATTGTCGGCCTCATCCCGATAGTTTTCCGTGACCCTGCGCTTTAGAAGAAACGTAGCAACAGACAACAAAAATCGTCTGACAGCTCCAGACTCTGTCATCCACGTAAGTGTGCCGTTAAACATTTAGGGAACCAATCATCTTACAGGGCTGATTGTAATATATTTGTGGAACAAGAAGTGTGGGTTTCAATATAGCCGCCAAGTGCAGACGGTTCGTAAGAGTTTGTTGACGGAGGAGAAAGGACATGGTGAATAGGAGCTGCAGATTCATTAGTGCTTGCGAGGGGACGGGCACCGGCAATCCCATCGACAATAGGACACACCAACCGTAACCTGGATCCCCGCGAAAGATACCCTACACCATCAGTTTTGCAGGCGCGTCAAATTCCGCGGTACGATATAATCCAACACAACCGTGGAATTAGGAACGATATTGATTCAAATGCCAGGGTTGTTTAAGACGCATGTTGATTATGTAAGAAATTAAAGGGCTAACTAAAATATGAACAAAGCACAACCTAAATACACGTTTTTTACTAGCAATGAAGCTGAGGACGGCCATATGAAGCGGTATTTTTCAGATACCTACTTGTTTTTGTTGACTGTTGTTCGGTTTTCCCATGAAATTATCCTCGATAATATTGATGACTTTCAGGATTTATCTATACAGTCATCTCGAGATGACTTTGCTTGCCTTCATCTGGACGGCTGCCTATGATAACAATCAATTATTTTTTGTGGCTTCCATTTTCCGATTTAGTTTTGCTTTTACTTCTTCTTCCAGGTACTGAAAGAATAATTACCTGACTACTGAGCAGTTTGCAGCTACTGACTGACTAACTTTATAAGTATATTCTAAGGTCACTCAAGATGTCTGCAGCGAGGAATTTTCTTGGAGAGGATTTAATATATTCATAAATGAATGTAACGCATCCTTAGAGAGAAAGAAGCCCACGTGACTAAAAAAGCCTTGCTCTTCATTCCGAATCATAATTAGTTTGCCTCGCCTGTTTTCGTCCAAGAACTCCTCCCAGAAAATTCGCCCATCTTACTTTACTTAAATTTCGGTTCATAACGTTTTTCAACCACAAATTGCAAAATCATTTGCGAGTGTATCAGAATCATCGGCGATGCACATTCTGCATAACTTTTACTACTCAACTTAGAATCAGAATTGTGTCCCGGAATTTCTGAAAAAGTTGGAGTAGCCCATTTGGGCGCAAAGGCGTTGGGATGGTCCCCGTGCTCGTCGTGCTAATTATAACCGGTATATCTGTTTTCGGTTTCCCTGAGTACTGTTTCGAAATGTTTCAATGCGCCTAACCTCCTTCACATGTTGGCAACTTCTCCTGACGGTAGTAGTTATTTTACTATGTTCTTCATTCATAAGACTTTATGCACCCAGTCGGCAAACTATGTCTAGGCAATATCATGTAGATGTCTCTTTTGGAGCTGTGTATACGGAATATATATATGTACATTAGCTGTCGAACCGGTACCCAGTAGCTTTTGATTTTTCGAGATGTTTCAGGAACTTCTGAGGCGGGACGTTACTCATTACGCACACATCTTTTCTTACTTAACACTACACCCATACTTTCTTTTGTTCCTCCAAAATTTGTCTTTATTATATCTTCTGACCCTCGTAACCTTAAATTGTATGTGTAATTTAAACGTCTATCTTATAAGATAGACGTTTAAATTACACGGGAGTTAGTTGTGGGGATGGAGGCCATTTTCTCGAAGACGCTATCTGATTGTTTACTTCAGGATTATAATAGTTTTAGAAATTTTGAAATAACCTTGCCTGTCAAGTTTGGTGGGATTTTTTGTGGACCCGTTGGACAAAGTTATCAAGCGTCCTTCTGAGTCACTTTGTGAAGGCAGACTTCAGGTTTGATAGTCTGACGTTGCCATTAGCATTTCAGACAGCAACCACCTCCACAAATCGACAGTTGCACAATTGATGGTCTGCGTGCTCATTATAGGTTCATATATTTTCGAACGGCATAGACCGCCCTTAGGTTTTCGACCTTTTGAATTAACGTTCAAATAGCGCGTAAAATATACGCTTAACGACGTCGTCCAGTGTGTGCTCGCTGAAGCATGCGAGAAAGGCGGCCTAGTGCGTCGGTTAGTGAATAAATGGGTAACCTACCAGTTGATCCTGGAATCCGGTGTCTTCCAGTTTTGCACTTTATTGCCGGAATTCTAGTGGTGTCCGTAGGGCCGGACTACGGGATTCCTAGGCGACTACAGTTGTGATTGTTCTGGCCGATGCCACTTGACCACTGTTTGATTTTATTCCTCTGGACGCCTTAAGGTTTCAATTCATTCTATTTTATTCGTCATTTTGAAGTTTTCCCCTCCCTGCGTCATAACCTATATAGTACGTGGAATACGAAAATGCATTACGTGCTCCCGATACAAATGAAGCCTGAAACTGTCTTCAACTCTATCCTTAGATGCGTGAGAAACAATTCAGCCCGCCTGGTGCATCTTCAAGTAGTGTTCACTCCTTTTATTCACTGCTGCATGTATTGCTATAATAAGTGGTGGTTTGTCGAATGTTATAACTGTCCCTCGCTACAAAACAGTCCTCTACCCTAAGGAGATAACTTTGCGTGGATTTATTTGGAAATTAGTATACTTTCTCATGCAGTCACACCACAGGCGAGCCATATGAATCGAATGTTTTTTCCGCAAAATATGTACGCGTTTCGGATTTATGCTGACAAATCAGTTTCTCACCCTTGGGACTCAAACGGATGTTATGTTTTGGTCCTTTACACCAGGCGTTGTGCTTATTCTTGTTCTGCTTGCTCTCGTCTGCGCCTACGGATGTCGTGGAAAAAGCTCGCGAAGACGTCCTTTCGCTTCCGTGTTAGCAACCCCAAGCGTTGAAAGTAAGCTCTGCCTTTGGTAGCTTTATTGCCCATGGAACCCTTTCACATTGGTCGGCGCGTCTTTTTATCTCACTTAACTTATTAACATGATTTACCTTAAAGCCGTCAACAGTTTATGCGCACTTGTTGTTGAGTAGTTTTATTTTTTTTCCTCTGGCCTGATCGTTTTCTACAATTGTTGTTTCCCCATTAGTTTTTGATCAAACGGCGACAGTAAAAAATAAAAACGCCCAATTAAGTAAGCCTGGTAATTATCTAGTGTATTCTAGATTAATTATTTAGGAAATCCTGCTGGAGCAATCAGACTACTGCATCAGGTTTGGTAGATCCAATAGGCTGCAATAGGCTAGGTGGGTAACTTGACTGAAATGTAACTAAACTCGTACCTCCTGGCGTGGCCTCGTAACTCAGGTGGCCAGAGCGTTGGTTGTACTCAAGCCTCCCTCTTGCTGTTGTAGGTTCGAATTCTACCGAGGTTGCTAAGTTTGCTACAGATGGGTCAAATGAATTGCTAAAAATCTACCAAAACATCTGCTTAACTTAATAACGTTTACTATTTGACCTCCCCCCGAATGCTTAATAAAACGCAGGGCTCATAACTGCTTCCGGATCTCGGCTTTGGATCGTATTTTTTTCTGTTACAGGCATTCCTGTTTATTGTCGGGGAGACTATCGCCAGTGAGACAGTAACAACATTTAAAGGGATTAATGTCGTTTTTGCAGAAGTGGTTGTGTTTAGCTGCCAGCTGTACTGATTTAACAGTAAGTGACTGAGTCATGGGCACTTTGAATTACGACGCGCATCTACTAACCTGCGAACGAGGTATCTTGTTGTCCAGTGCGCGTTCCCGTAGTTAACCGTGTCACGCATTTCTTAACTCACTGTGGGTCCCTGATATAATGGTATGAGCAGAAAACTCACGAAAACTGTTTGAAGCCAAAATTCGGATACCTTGACAGTCCAGTAATTGTGTTTTTTTTTGGGGAGGCGGGAGGCGGAGCAGTCCGAGTAGGATTGGGACGTGCCCATCCAACTACGCTTTCCGTTATATAGGCGAGCTGAACTTAAACCATGTGCGCTCTCATCCGGCAAAGTGGGTCTTTGATTCATGAGAATGCTAGGCCTTAGTGTTATAAGCCAAACTAGCCGCCTACTGTATTTTAACCAAATACTATATTAATAGTCCCAAATAGTCGGCTTTTGGAGGTTAGAAGCCCTTGTTTCTAAATGTCACCACGGGTGGACGAATTTAGACATTGTTCGGCGTTTTCCTTTTTGCATAAAAAGAATTAGTCAACGAAGGGTAACGCCCGAATTTTGACTGGGTTACTATTTGAAATATGTGACCTATGCCGGCTGAGCAATGACCCACAGATGGTGACACACCTTCAACAGAATAAAAAAATAGTAAATGGCACTGACTTTTTTAATCGGAGTCTGACCAGCATCGCTGTTACTAACAGTTGGCGCACAAATTTGTCAGTTTCATGAGTAAAAGAATGCGGAACCATCAATAGGACTGAGCAAAATCCTTTTTCGCAATCGGACGGCTGTAGAAAGTCGTTTTTTGGGGTTTATGGTGTGATGTGGAGCAGTTTCTAGTGCGAGCAACCTAATGTACCCTGTGCCAGTCATAATGGTCTCGAGGTAACCTATAACGTTGGCGATTGGATATATTTTGTCAATAAAATAGACAAACTTAAGGTAGTCGTTCATTTAGAAAACGTGTTAATATGCGGGCTGGGGCCGCCGAACTCCTGTTCGTGCAAAAAACCCTGTCTACCGAAGTGTGGCAGCCACGTCTGCCAGCCGGATCGATTTCGTCACGACTGTCTATTTTGGCTGTTTATCACTAATTTAGGTGGTGCGCTAACCACCAAAAGATTGGTGAAGCACATTATCCATACAGACATGAGGAAATCACTGCTCCCCGTTATCAAGTGAGTGCTACGGTTGACTTTTAGGCTTCATCTTCTTCATGTTATCGCGACTGTGCAACCTTTGGGTTTGGTAACACGAGTTTCCAAGACCAATGTGTAGGTCTATAGTTGATTTTCACTGTCTACAGACCTCGGTTTCTTCAACCAGGGAGCCGATTTATTGTTCAAATGGTGGGGTAGCACACTGCAAGGCCACCTGGACTTCTTTGACTGGGAAACGCCAAGACTAATGGACACGCATCACACCCAGGAACTTGATTCTGCATTAATTGCGAAGCTGTGCTGATTTCTGCACGTTACTCCCCTGGAGCAGTCATATGCAAAGTAAGTAGAATTTTTTGATCGAAAATTACGCATTCTCGGTCATAAATGAAAACAGTCGGTTTCGGTAACCACCTGCCTGCCAGCCCGACTTCCCCAAGACATGCAAACAGTTATCCATTCTTAGTCACAAAGTTTTCAAGTTCTGCATGTGTGCTGATTGATCTCAGATGGTGCTGATCCTACTTTTATCCCTCGAACCCAGGTGGCGTCGGTGTTACAGGCGGCGAGGCTTGCAAGACTTTTGCACTTGTCCCATCGCACAACAAGAGAGAAGATGAACATGTACTCTATGCCGAAATGCTTCCTGTTTTGGTAATTTCATCGCTAATTGCTAGATGTAGGTTTGGTCCCTTCCGTCCGTGCAATCTGAGCTCCGACTTTGGCGTAGCAAGACAGAGACATCGCATCTCCGAAGCATATTCGGCCTCTGCTTACTCGGTAGTTCTAACCCGTGCATGCGTTGGAAATCTTATCTGTATGTACACAGTCTGGTAATTGGCAGTTACTAGAGGAGCACCACGAGCCTAACAAAATGCCTCTGAATGAAGTACTTATTATTACATCTCGTCGTTCATGATCAATATTAAAGTGCTACGCTTACTGAGGGCTCGTGTAGAATAAGTGTCTGTGATTGGCGGAAACTAAAGTGGATGGCCGCTCTTAAGGCCCCTATAACGGATACTCAACATGCCGCTAAGTCTTTTGTCGTTACGCTACACATGACCAACTAGAACACGAAGTTTGTCGGAATTTCTGACGTGACCGTGATTGTCCAGGGACATATCAAAGCAGACTTCCCCGAGCACAGCTATTACAAAGCCTGTTGTTGCCACTCATTTGCTCAGCACAAAAGTTTCTTAACATCCATTCTGTTCGTTAACTGACGGCTATTCCCGCATCGTCTCTCCCCGGAAGTGGCGATTTTCCACATCCTGATAATTATATGCTCGCGGTAATATTTGGACCGTGGATCTCGCTCCAACTACTTCCCTTACAACCTTCCCGTTGTCGCTTAATCATGTTTCACGGATATAACAAATGTCTATTTTTAGGCCCATATTAGTACCGTGAAGACGGCTTCCTGGTCATATTTTATGGAGGGTTTGAATGTCAGGGGCCATGGTGCTGATACATGGTGGATATCTGCCCACGGTTCCTAATTCATGCTACTCTACGCGTGCCAGGAGTCAATTTAGAGGTCCTGCAGGAACGCTAGCTATCTGGTCGGTAGTGAGCTTTTGTCCTCTGTGTATGCACTTTTTTCTTAAAGCCCAGTCGAAGAGCACCAAATCGTCGTCTCTATTAGCGGACGAGTTGCTACCTACGCCACGCGTGCCCGCGAGAGAACATGTGCAGTGGAAATAACTATCAAACTGCTACCACGTTTCTATCGCTGGCTGTTTACACGATCAGTGACGGATCCCGTCCTGATCTTGCGCGGATAGCGGCCTGTTCAGGCTGAAACGTCGCGCCTAAAGAAGGGACTGCTGGACGTGCGTGCGCCGCTGAACCTTTCCAATCAATTGCCTTTTGAAAGCAACGCGGTTTCTAACTTCCACACATTGACAGTGCGAAATTTCAGCCCTACCTATTCCAAAAACACCGTTGCCAGGCCAAACTAGTACACTTATCAATAAAATGAAACGATAGGACGTGGGTAGTTCGTACAAAAAAACCATTGATGCGAGACGGCATTGGGCCAATGACCCTCATAATCGGTTTTTGGTTTTAGACCTCTCAAATTCAAAAATTAGTCCTGCCAGCAACGTAAATTAATTGATATTCCTTTACTTCTGGCGCGCAGGATGCACTCATTGTACCAATAGCGACAATTCTGTTAGGCTTGTAAAGGAAACATTTTCCGTTCATTCAAATATGTTTGAGCTAGCAGAGCTACATGCAGAACTCTTCATAAGTTCGTTAAAGGACTGTTCGTTTGCCTATTTACACTTATCAAAGAATGCGAACTTTAGCGCATTCGGGGACATTACACAGCATATGCTGTTGCTAATGGGTAAGGACTTGTTGTAGGTAATCGTGGTATGCAATTCGGCATTCATAAAAAATGGCACGGTCTGGTTTCCTTTTATTTACGGGACTGGTGTTGGCGGTCCCCATTCCACTACGTTCGAAAAACTCTGGGGCCGAAGGAAAAACCTCGATGGTCTAGGCTTGTACCTTCTCACTTGGTCTTATACGGGTTTACACGTAGCCGGTTTGTGTCAGCTAGCTCAAAGACGTCTTCCGGCTTGGACGAACGACCATAAATGCCAAGGGTTCAGGTCCGAATGTACCGTAGTTGTCTGTAAAGAAGACGGAATGGACCTAACTCACTCCACCCACGCGGACAGGACATAATCTTAAAAACAGTCATCATCTTCATTGTCCTAGTAGGACATCTTGTCATAGTGACTATGAATTATGCCAAATGACCAGCACATTATCAAAGACATGCAAAACATCCCTTTTTCTACCCTCCGCCCCTTGCTAGCCCCAGTCACGCTTTTAGAAATGACATCAGTTTGCCTGTCACTTGCAATGACTCAGTGCCTGTTTGTTAGGGAATTAAGTTAAGACTCTCTGTGACTAATACATTTACCGCTTCGCGTTTTTTGCGATCAAAGTGCTTAACTTCATGGGTAAATAGCTGACAATGAGGTCACCCATGTTGATTTCTTCTTTTCTACTTATTCGGTAAGGCTTAATATATCCTATTAATTTATGTTTGATAATCAGGTCCTATTTCGTAGGTTTTATGGCAGATTTCAAATAATTCATTTTGATCCAGCGGTGAAAAACTCGGCGCCTCGGTGGGATTCGGCCGCAAGACAGCAAGGGGAAGACTTTATTACAGTCAACGATCTAGCCACCTGAGCTACGAGGCCCCACCGGACGACGCGAGTTTAATTACATTTTGGTTAAGTTTACCCGCCCAACCTACTGCAACGTCTTGTTCCACCAAATCTGATGCAGTAAGTTGACTGCCCAAGCGGGATTTCCTAAGTAATTCACCTAGAATCCACCAGATGACTACCAGGCCCGCGTAGTCAATGGGTGTTTTGGCAGATTTTAAATAATCAATTTTGACACAACTGGGTAACTTGGCCCAAATGTGGTTAAACTCACGTCTCCCGGTGGGATCTCACAGCTCAGGTGGCTAAGTCGTTGGCTGTAATAAAGCCTTCCCCTTGCTTTCGTGGGTTCGAATCCCACCGGAACGCCGAGTTTTTCACAGTTGGGTCACAATTAATTATCTGAAATCTGCCAAAACATCTATGAATTACGTGATCCTGATAGTCATCTGGTGGATTCTAGGTGAATTACTTAGGAAATCCTGTTTGGGCAGTCAACTTACTGTATCAGATTTGGTGGTACAAGACGTTGCAGGAAGTCGTTCGGGTAAACTCGACCAAATGTGATTGAACTCGCGTCGTCCAGTGGGGCCTCGTAGCTCAGGTGGCTAAAGCGTTGGCTGTACTAAAGCCTCCCCATGCTGTCGTGGGTTCGAATCCCACCGAGGCGCCAGGTCATATTTGTTGTATGCAGTTAGTACAGCCACTTCCGCTAACTTCATTTAGATCTCATTTACGCAAGATTCTGTGTTCGCCAATGCTGTGCCCAGGTTGCCGGTTGTCAGGTCATTGTTTCACTGGATTCCTGAACGTATTAATTTTCCTATGGCTTTTATTCTATCTACAAACTACTCCTCTGGCGCCAGCGCACCAGCTAATCTCGTAGCACTGAAACTGCGCAAAGAGCACACACCGTACTTTGAAGGTTTCGTCTGAATGCAACCGCTTGATTTTTGAGTACAACTTTATGACATCCTTCCTATCCTGAAAGATGGCTGTTCCTTGCGAATATCGTTACGAATCCTGATCGAAATATTCGAACACTCTTGGCTTAGGCCGAATTAGCTAATTGTGTTTGCTGCATCATTAGCTCCTTTTTGTGGCTGCAACGGCAACACCCAACACGTCCTCCACTTTCGGCACGCATTTGAGACCAAGGAAAGTCTCATCGAACACTTCTTCAACTTCTTGAACGCAGACTACAGCATTCATCCACTCACTCCCCTCCCCTAATTTCTGGCGCATTTGGGAAAGATGGTCATTGTAAATTACGATAGGCGAGCTATTAGTTCCTCATCGGTAACGAACTCGTCGGTCACAATTGACAAGGGGTTTAGTGGCAAGCATAGACAAGGGCCTAAAACTCGCAACCTTTCTCTGCATTATGAACTCAGGAGGACCTGTTGGGAGGGGAACCCGATCGTTGGAAGGTTATTTTTACTCCCTTAAGGTTTCGTATCAACCATTTCGAATCAACCACCTGAGACAGCAGCAGATGGAGGTAGCGGACCCAGAACGGGTGCAGTGTTCATAGGATGTGGTTACACAGCCTCCAACACATGTTAAAATTAATAGCCCATGCATTCATCACAGGCGTTCTTACTAGCTGCGATAATTGCCTGGCCGTCCACATCACTGTCGTTAATAATCGCGATTTCATTGCCGGTGTTGGTGACTGGCTGGGCTATTTTAGTCACCGATACTGGCAGTGAAAGCAGCGTCCTCCCACGCACTTCTTGCTTTGCCAAATACTCTGTCCGAACAAATTATCGTCCTGTCCCTCTCTCTCTCGTTATGTATTCAGAGTCCCTGCGCTCAGATTAAATTTTCCTGACGCTTTCGCGTAAAACGATGTTAGCGAAGCCACCATAGTAACGATTTTTCCTTTGCATATTCATCCTCCCTGTTTCCAAAACGCTCTTAAAGGGCGCTGCCTGTTACTGTCAAATATACTGACCTACACTGAAATATCAGCAATTCTAAGCAGGCGGATAGATAGGGAATTGTTATACCATCTTTCTGGACTTCAATAGGGTCCCTGACACAGACAGCCCTCAGTTAAATCAGAAAAACCACATACACGGTGTGGACGGTGGAGCAGCCAAAAGGGATGAAGGGTGTCCGAACAAAAGAGCCTTCGGCGAACGCATTCGAGACTCTAAATCTACCCATTTGCAAATGATCGACAATTGAGAAGAAGGAGATGCGATCAGTGGAACAACAACCTTATTCGCCAGGTCTTTGGGCTTCTTACTCGGACCTATCAGAAAAGACAGCTACAAATAGAGGTACTGAACTCACAAGGGACGAAGTTTACCTAGTGTGCAGTTGTCGTGCCGCCACGTGCCTATCACAATTAACGGCCCTCGAATTCCTCGCCGACGGTCTAACTTGATGCGATGCTCGCTTGTTCTCTCGCATCTAATCACTATTGTTTATTCTTGGCCATTTATCTCTCTGATATGTCACAGAAAGCGGTGTGCGCCTGTACCCTTCCTGCGTAGCCCATAACCCCACCCAACAATGAATGCTAAAGAGGAAAGGTGGCTACACTTGTTTATAGACTGCCGATCGGAGAACTATGACTCAAGCACCTCGCGACTCACGCGCTTGCCATCCCTTACGTGAGTTTCGGCCTCTTCGACCTTGAAAGTGTGCCCGGGTCCTGTCGAATGGGCAGCGATCTGAGAGCTTGTGTCACTCCTCCCTCCCCCCCTCCTCCTCCTCCTTCTCCTCTGCTGTTGTATGTTCGACCATCTACGTCCTCCGACTCAGTTACTCTGCTCGTGGTGACGAAACCAGCTCTGATAAGCGACTCCAGACGTCTCCTGGCAGGACAGTGAATCCTTCGGCCTCGCTGCTTGACGCCTTTAGTTGCCTCTGGTCTGTGTACAACCGCAGCTCCAAAGGGGTGCGAGAAGTCGGCTGACGGCCTCCGAGACTTTCCTAGCGTACGAGAGCGCTCGCCAAAATTTGAAGTCGGTTGGATTTGGTTCCTCGTCTGGTTTGTGCATGCGCCGGTTGACAAAATGGCGCAGATAAACACTCGCTCTGGACACCCTTCGCAGGTATTGCAATTCAACAACCGTGTCCACATAATGAGCCCCAAATTTCGGTTTGTGGTGCTAGAAGACCAGTAACCCTAACCGTTACAGGACCGCCTTAACTATGAGTCCCGGAATCGATGAACCTAATTATCTGCCAGAAGACCTAGTCCTCATTTCAAGAAATGTGTTGACAATCTGACTGTGGGGCCCGAACCACCAGTCGGAAGCTTAGGACGTCAAATCGACCAGTTTTGGCAGTTCAGATGCCAAATTTTCCTCTTTTCAGCTACTGCCTGGAACTTGCCTTTTCTCGCATATTGGTGGTGAAGTTTGTTACTAATAGGCATACCGATATCACTTTTTTTCGATTTTGAAGTTTCACCTGGTATTTGAGCTTTGTTTACATTAATCGGAGCAGGTTTTGCAGGAAAACATAATGACTGAAAAAATCGCCTTTTCAGCCAAGGCGCTTTAACCAGGTACACGCTGTCAGGCACGAGGACTGGCAGTAGCCTTTTCACTATGCCTCGCCTCTAACTGATTTTGTACCACCTCCCTCTAGTCCCATCGCTTTTCATGCTCGCTCGAGCCTATCTGATTTCCCCACCGTCGTGCTCATCACAGGGTAGTAGATTGAACCTCGGTTCTTCCACTCGGAACTCTTAGCTGTTTCCGAGAAATCGATGATGATCTATATGATTTTTTGACCATACTTCAGCCCTGCAACTGCCGGAATCTGTCGTCCGACCGCCACCCTTCAATCCAAGCTACGCACCCACTCCTGTTCTGGGTCGCGCATTTGAGCCTTCGGCTGATAGTGGAAGGACTTTTTCCTCGTCAGTGACCACTGCATCTTCCGCGCTCCTAACCTCCAGCGCTACAGCATCATCCGCCATCCAATCACACGCTCCTAGCGCTCCGCCGGACTCTTTCCCACCCTGTAAGCATTTCAACTAATGCTGCTGCTGTCACGCCCCCCCCCCCTTTTTGCCTTTTTGACTTTAAAAGTAGGTGCTATCCTGCTGTGACGTGATAACCATTTCCGTGTCCGAGTAATAGCCAACAGCTAAACGTCTATTTATTCTGTGCCCAGAATTGGTTACTCAGATGGAACAGGGCTCTTCTCCCTCCGTCGCGCCTCCCGACATGATCTTTTTTTACTCCATCATCGGTGCAAATTTCGCAGTCTACAAGTCGCTAGTCGTTGTCATCATGGACTTGGAGTCCAGAACTCCTAGAGTGCTTACTTGCACATGTCTGATCTTCCAGTTGAACTAATCTCGCTATCTCTAGTGCTCAGTCTGCATTCCCGTACTACCCGGTCTCTGCTATCAAAGATTAGAACTCCGACAACTGCTATCTAGTTAACGAATCCCTCTCAAACCGCACAGTCTCTTGACTCGAGTCCTAACCTCGTCTTTATTATCCTTTTACCTGCGGTCTCAGCTGGCCAATTCAGACGAAGCTGTGAAGGGTTGATTTCGCGGACAAATTCACCATTTTGCCGACGGATCTTATGGCCTAACCGTCTATAGTAAACCTTTTGAATGGATGGCCAACAAGAGTCCTCGCCGGTCGAATTCAAAACACGACTTCTTAGTCAACATCGTAGTATCCACTGGGGGCGCAGGTAGTCAAACTTCTCAGCAGTGCGCAAGAGCCACGCTTTGCACTTGTAGAGCAGAGTGACCTTGCCAGTAGACCTGCACTGAGCCTTGCAGCAAGACCTTAGGCAATTCCATATCCAGCAAAAACTGTTGCGTCCACGCTTTATTTTCTCCTACCACCTTCATCCTTTCTGGTCCAGACGGCAGGTATGAGAACCCGGCAATTGCGTCAATACTCTCATCACCCGCGATAAAGAAGGTGATTTGTAAAAAAAAGCCATGCAGTAGTACTCGGGTTTCCAGAGCTTACGGTTTCAAGACCCAGTTCAGGATTGTGGTGCCGATGTCGTCGGAGTGAGGCAATGCC
>CACRXP010000080.1:1122326-1134069 GCA_902702965.1 Spirometra erinaceieuropaei
GAATTTCGTAGGTTTCTCTTTTTATTGTGCATGTACTCCAGGGGATTCTTAGACAGTGGGTAATTTGAACATAGACAAAGTTTTTGCGTCACTCACGTAAACTCCCTCCTACTCGCAGTCCTTTCGACGGTTTATAAAACCTGACAGGCTATCGATGCGTCTCATCCCTGCCGAATATTCTTGATTGCAACAGACAGATCATGAACCTTAGCTCAGTGACCAGACACTGTCATCTTTGTGTGGGCCAGTTGTCTCTCCCTCTGCAGCCTTGAGAATGCGTATAACCATTTTAAACGCCTAGAGGGACGGTGACAGTCTGCAAGCTCATGGGGAGTAAGTTTTTTGAATGACAGTGGTGTCTGCTCCTAACCTCCTTCCGTTGCATCCTTTTTATCGCCTTAACGCATGCTTGCCATACAGCCTTCACGATATTCCGGTACCGATGAGACTCTCATAGGAGTTACCGTTCTCCGATCTGTCCAAAGAAATGGGGGGCTCATAACGGCAAATAGGCCAAGATGCCATTCCATTTTCTCTCGCCCACACATATCGATTGGTGATGCGGCCCTCTTCACGGGTCTTGTTGCACTGACTGTTATCTAGGCGCATTCGTATGTCGCCTCCACACACACATCTTGGTTACGTCATCTGCTGGTAATGAAGATACTCTCGTTGAAGCTCTTACAACTCTCGAAAATCGGACCCGACAAGGTGCTGTACTTTTTCATTTAATCCGCTGCTCTCAAGCTTTCTCGCCTATCCAGGGTTAGTTACCGCGGCCAAAATCAACGATGGTCATAATCATCAGGTTTGTGTGATGGGACGAGGACTTTGATGGGTATGCGCACTATTTATCCACGGGGCAATTGCGAGCCCCAAATGTGCGTCCGCCACAGGGGCACATCGGAAAGCTTTGAACGCTGGCAGCCCTTTTCCGTGGCATTCTAGTCTTGCGTTCATTGCTGCTTCTTTTTGGCCTCCTGTCGTCGATTGAGAGCAATCAAAGGGATCGCTGAGTAGCGTCTATTAAGCCAGTGTCACAGTTATTAAGATGCATCCTCCTTCTTATACGACCCCAGGGGTGTGAGACCCGATTCCGGTCTACACCCAACGCGTAGGTCCGTGTTCCATCAGGCGTGACTACTCACCCTGTCCTCATGAGAGGCTTGTAATTTCTATCGACTCAGCCACTCTTCACCTCTACCAGCATCTTAATCGACTCTCTGACGTCCTCTCTCGAGCCTAGTTTTTATTTCACTCTAAGGTCACTAGTCCGTAAGGCATGAAGGCACTCCGACTTTTTGATCCGGCTCATGAGATTAGAGGGGCTTTGGTCGTGCGCAGAACAGCCGGCCACCGATTTTTCTGAGGTGAGCCTAGCGTTCTACACTCACCATTGCTTGAACTCTGTCGATAGGTGACCTAAAAAAGAACAGGAAGGTTCGTCTTCCGCCTGGAAGAAGCCCACTGTGTACCCTCGGGAGTGGGCGTAAGACGGCGACTTGCGCGTGAATTGGTTTATAGTGGGGCAGACTTAGGATGTATCTACCTCCCTACCCACCTGGTTCCGACAACAGTGTCAGGAAGACTGGAGACGGACTTAGGCTCACTGACTGATAAAATTAAGCAGCCTATCTGCGCGTTCCACACACGGCCCGGTCTCTGTCGCATGTACCGAGCATTCATGAGGGCGGCTCGAGTCTCACGTCAGTGGGAGTACCAGAGAGGTCACATTTAGGGGGCAAGTAAGACTGACTCTAATTCCTGAGAAGGAACGGATTATCCCGTAAATTCACAGCCTTCCGGGCCACGACTCTTAAGATGCCAGATTTATGGTAGTTCTGCCAGTTTTTGGAACCCACGCTGCAAACTCAGCTGGTATTTTCTTTCTTTTCCCACTGGAATGAGGCCTGCCCTCTTTGTACCTCTTCTTCAGGCGTTATCCTGGCGTCCCCTCCCTTCCACACGCGCATTTGCATGGCCTTAGCACAACATGTGCATGATTGTGCCCTATGCTGGTGGCGCCGTCCTAGGGTTGATCGCTGAGATGGGCTGACACGAGGACTGGTGCTACCTTGCACCTCCTACCGCATTTCCTGCCTGACCAAGACGTTACGGTAGCCCTTAATCTGTTGTAGCCTCCTTTCAAAGCTAAATTCGACAGTCTAGTAGGTAAATCGCAGGAACTTACAGCCGGTGCAACTAGTAGTTCGTTTATCGATTGACTGTCTCTTCTACAAAGCCATTAGTTGGATACATCCTATAAATATGAACTTGTTCTCGGTTTCATCACACGAGGTCCGACCCACCGACTCGTATGCCATACCCAGACTAACTTTTTTCGGTCGATAATTGGAAAAAAGACCGAAACTCGGGTTTTTTTCAAGTAACGTCTTTTCAGTATATGCAATCCTAGTTACCCAACCGAAGTGGCATCAGGTACAATCTGATCTAGTGTTCGACAAGGCTGCATCGTACCGCCCTTTATGTTCAATTACGCCATTGAGTGGATTTTCGGAAGGGCCCCACGTGGCTCTGACGGCGTTGAGTGTGCATCCGGACGCCAGCTGACTGATATAGTCTACGCTGACGATACCGCTGCTGACGAATATACAGGGTGAAGACGACATTGCCTCCCAAATCGATACTGCCCCCAGGGTTTTCTCAATCCTTTGCAAGTGACTATGGACCCGACGCGGCATCTCCATCGCCACGAATATCCGAGTGTACTGTCCATCCGTCCGGTCAGTCCCTCTCTATGGTTGTGAATGTTGGGCCATACGCGTGGAAGATGAGAAAGGACTAAAAGTATTTGACCACCGCTGCCTGAGGACTATCCATCGAGTGAAGTGCACTGAATTCGTCTCAAATGAGATAGTACGCAATTTCTGCAACTACATCGTGAGAATATCTCAGGCCATCCAGAAAAGACGATTAAGGTGGTTGAGTACGCTCTCTGTTTTCCGCCTCACGAGCTCAGTTATACTGCTCTCGATTCGGTGCCGTAACCTGCCTAGAGGCGTCGAAGAGGAGGTCAACTCAAGACCTGGTCCGACACGGTTCGTTAAGACACGAAAGTGGTTCTTGGACCTTCGATCTTCGGTCTCAGTCACTGGAGAAGAGCTATCCAGATCCTCTGTCAAATGATCACGCCCGAAGAGGTACAATGTGGGACATCATCTAGACTGGCCAGATCAGGTGTGATTACAGTCGCACCAATTAGAAGTGAGTACAGCCGTGGAACCTCGAAACGGTGTGCCGATGGGTAGATGTGGCGTTCACCTTCGAATTTAGGGGCGATAGGAACCATCTCTGCGGCAAGCCACCCCATGCAAACCGTTGTCCGGCGAGTCTTGACTGGTTTTTGGGCCGGCCGAGGAGCAGTGGTCTGTGCTCTAGCTAGACTTGCCACGGTCCACTGGTGCGGAAAGTGGGATTTTCCTGTTCAGGAACAACGAACGAATCTGCTAATGAACTGTTTGTTTGGGTAGAAACTAACCTTGTTTTCTGAAAATGGTAGCTTACCCGCGGTCTCTGTAGTGTTTTCGCTCATACAGGTTTGCGTTTGGACCCGTTTTGCCACCCCCAGCTCCCCGTTTGTCTGACCAGGATTTTTCGAACTGGCAGCCATGCCAACGCCAAATTGGGCAGATCTATTTCTTCTGTACCTTTCCTTTTAAACTGCGCATTTAACTGGTATTTGCATTTTCATAACTAGGACGCAACAATTCTCTCTACCTAGTTAATCACCTGTCTGCTCAGCATTCGGTCCCTAAATTTTTCAAATTTATTTAGCAGAACGGACTACTCTATTGTTCGGGAGCTTTCATTGCCTCCCTTCTCATTGCGTCAGATTGCGTTGCTCAGTGGGAAATAATCGTCGTTCCATGGCGGCCCGTAGCACCTCGCGGTTGTTGGCGTTCTCTCTGTCGAAGCACATATTACACTCCCCTTATTTATCAATCGCCGGACGCTTCCTACCTATCAAGTTTTTTGGATTATCGATTTGCTACTACTAACGCCTCTCGCTCACAGTGGTCGGCGTAGGGTGGCAGAGAGAATTGATTGGCTCTAGGCGTTCAGCGTCGTTGAGATTGCTGAACCTTATTCAGTCTTGTCAATCGGCTTACGAAAGTTTGAATAGTATGGTTTCCTTATAGATCCATCCTTACCTTATGAATACCCGACAACACTAAGGTGCCGTTCGTGTATTGTCCTCGAAACTGTTTATTCTTTCTGCCGATTATTACACATCCATCCTTCCTTTCCGCCTCTAGCCTACGATGAGGTGTTGGCCGCCGCCAACAAATATCCTGTCCTCAACTCGCCTTCACACAATCCGGACCCGATTGCATCCACGCACCGCAAGATAACACGCTAGGTTGGAGAAGGCCTGCGCTCCTCGGAATAACTGTAACTTTCCGCTGCGACAACCACCCCAGCCACCGGTTATTACGTCCAGAACCACATTTGAAAATGAATGCTTAAGGGGGTTTCAGTGTTATTGCTCTTCCTCTTATCCAGATCTCGTTAATAGGCTTCTTGTTGCGCTTCCTCCGCCCTTCTTTTTAAGCCACTTTTTCTTCCCATCCCCAACCGACCAATCAAAACCTGACACTCACGCTGGGGCGCACCTTTGAGTGCCGACTTCGTCGTCATTGGTGAAGGAAAACAGGCCTTCCGTAGCCTATTTTTGCATTTATTACATGCTTTTTACATCTTTTTGATTCTATATATTTCTCCCTCAACTTTTTTTCTAATCGGAAAAAACATGGTCACTACTGCAGCCTTTCTTTTCGAGTAAGGGACGGGTGTGATGCAGTCCAAATCCGGCCTCGATATTTGGCCGGGAGTCACTTAGAGCGCTAGCCATTAAGGAGCGATTTCACTAGCTAACTGTAGATGAAGCTTCCAGCACGCCCGTATTTCCCGACCAGTGTACTCTGAAGTCGTCCGTGAAGTTTGCCGAGCGTGAGATTCATTAACCCGGCGATGTCGCCCCTCCTTGATTTAATTCCATCAGTGCAAGGCTAATAGGTGGTTGGGGTTGATTTGAATAATTTAACTGATCTCATCATGGACAACAACAGAAGAGGGGGGTTTTTCCCCTTTCCGTAGCGAGTTCAAATCACGCGAAGGTCGTCTAGTTTTTCACAGCCGGGCCAGTTAAAGTATTTACTTTTATATTTTGCTGCCATTTGGCAGGCGCCTTAATGGAGAGTTGGTTATCTTAGGATCCTAACCCGGGTACCCCGTTGAGAAAAGCAACGCTTCTCGCCTTGCCGTACAACTGTTTATTGGCACTCAACTGAATGAAAATTTGGTCAGGATGGGCTTTCGCCCCTTTATTTTTGACTTTTTCCTTGCAATACGCAAATAACATGTGGTGTACGCAGTTTTCAGTCGCGAGTGAGACGTCTGTTCCCGATAATTAACCTGGAACCGCGTCTTATCCGTCCACTCGGAGCCACAATTTAGAGTTCGGAATCTCGGATTTACACGGCACATAGACGGCATCTGTAATGTGAAGCAACTGAAAAGTATGAATAATTTATCATGCTACCAGCACAGGGTCCAGACACGCGTGTTTCACCGGTACTGTGGCGTTGCGTGACGCATCAGCCAAACGTTCCCTGTGTGCTTTCTGGTGCATAAACCCCGGTTTCCAGTTTTAATTTGATTGGGGTAAATCCTTTGTAACAAGGCTTTTTAGGCTCACCTCGTAGGTTGGTATGAATATTTGTGCTGGAATACATCAGCTACTGCGGGATAACCGCGGTGGTGTCTGCCTTGAAGACTCGTGGGTTTATCTTCGTTGTTGTATCTGGATCAACGAAACAAGCTTGTCCACGAGTTGAGGGCAGCCGTATCTACAAGGTCCGAATGCATTAAGTCGATGTGTGATGCTTTTCTCGCTGGTCGGCTGTTGCACTGTTTTAACTGTCGCATCTACGAAAGGCGGATTATTGAGATCGACATTGGTGTCCGCATAAGGAAATCCGCTGATATCTTCTTTGCAGATCGTGGATGGGTGGTTGAAAACACCATGGAATTGAGCAGCCCAGCGCTCCAGGACCTGGGACTTCTCCATCAGTTGGGTTTATACATCTGGGTTGAACTATGGCTAAATATTATTGGCTTGAGAGCCCTAAACTGTCCGACTGACACGAAGAAATTTTTCATTTCACCACGGATGGAATATCCGTGGATTTTTTCAGTTTTACGAGTCGACCAGTCGTTCTATACCTCAGTCTCTGCTGCACTAGGCGTCGCATTGAAATCATGCGGTTCTCTTGCTGCTGGTAGGTATCCTGTGCTTCACATTGCAGATCTCTACATTGTTTTCATCAGGCCATTCCTGCTGCTGACGACGTGCGTGGTCGAGGCCTTCTATCTCGATTGCCTGAATGGCATCCCATAGTCTCATTCATTGGGTTTCAACACTGGTATGCGCCTCCAGGGTTTGCAGTTCATGCAGCTTTTAAGATCCGATCGGCGTTTAGCGCATCAAGCAATGCCGTATTGAAGTCACCTGGTGTTAAATTAACTCCCAATCGCCTGCGCGGTTACAGTCGCAGCCCCATCTTGACGATGACGTGGCGGTGATCCGTCCAGCAGTTAACACCGTACATCTCCTTAGTCACGAGTATATCACGCTGGTCACGCCTCTGAACTAGGACGTAGTCCAGTAGACGTCAGTGATGCGAACAGGGCTGCATCCACGTCGCCTTCTTTCGCATCGGAACACGGGAGAAGGTGCTGTTAAAGAGGAGATTGTGTTCAGTACAAGCCTGTAGACGAAGGAGGCCACTCCTATTGCGGCTGCCGATCCCGTAGCAGTCGCAGTTGCTGGCGGGCATGTACTTCTTCGCGAACTTGTCCTTCACGTCATCGGAACCGGGCGTTGATGACCGTTCCGAATTTGTTTTCTTAGAGTTCTAGCCTTATGGTCATGAGACGGTTGTTGACTCCCTGTGGTAGACAGGACAGATATATCACGACGTCAGTCCTGATGGTGAAGGAGAATCCGGCTTATCGTCGCTCTACCCTTGGGCGTCGGCTCCAGAAGGCATATCTGGCACCCTGCTCCGAGAAGCGTGTCTGACCGGGAGCCAAATGTCCACATCACAGGGAGCCAATTCACTGGGGATCATAACCGTCCTCCTTTAGGGCGGTCTGCCATTCGAACGCCAGAAAAGGGAACGGACATTCAAGACTGCCAGAATGAGCAGTGTCACTTTGACAGTCTGTGGAGAGTCACGAGATCGGGGGCAGGAGTAACTGTTGACGTTTCCAACCGTATTTTCGGCGTCCACAAGCCGCGGTCAGCTTGCCAACCGTGTGTTTTGCCAACAATGTTTAGGGCTCCTTTTCTAGCATAGGGGCTGATGAGTCAAACCAGATGGTTGTCGTACCCCACTGTTGGACACGTCTTTCGGCTAGCGTGAAAACGACATGAATTAGTACGGGCGGCCTACGGGATCGCATGTCGCCCTTTCCGTGTGACTTTTTGTTTGGGGCTGGGGAGGGGGTTTGGCATTAATTCTCATTGGGCCGTATGCCGCAATACTGAACAGTACTCCCAATTTTCATAAAACCAATCGAAGCGGGGATTCGGCAACTTGCTGTTTTTTTTCCAAGCTTCCACTAGCAGCATTCGGCAACCAACGGGCGAACTTTTCGCTTGTTGCCAGATAGAGCTGTAGAACTATCATACCGTCTCTGGTCCATGTTCCGTTACATTTGGCTCCCCGCTATTATCCTCCGTGCTTTGTTCTCTGTCTATATCTAGTCCTGCCAGGTGAATGCTCCTGCTAGTCGAGGTCTTACCACTTGACGGAAAGCATGGACTTCGTGGTAAAAAGCTGCCTCCACGTTGAAACGATGCAGCGCCCATTTGGCAAGATTTAACAACCTGGTTAATGGACAGGACATTTCCCAAATGGCCAAGACGCATGCGTGCGGGCGCACGAATGTGTGCACATAAGTGTCTGCTGCGTGGACTTATCTCATAGTCTAGGTTAAGGTGACACCATACTAACAGCCTATAGACCTTGAATATACTGATGTACTCCTACTTCGCACAAAATTTCTCCGGAAATTAAAAAGTGACAATTATCTCATAGTTCAGAGAATTAGAACATGCAGGGACTTCTTCCTGAACACAAAGCCGATTCGGAGAACTCCGGGGAACATCCGGTGTGGTGTTCGTGAGGCAGCAGTTGGAAGAAAGATGAGAGAAAGGGAGGACCAATTTCCGTAGAACCTTCGTTGACATTAACACAAAACTGAAACGGAATTGAGGGAGTGGTGGTGCAATTCGGATGCCCAGAATTGTTTGCGCTGATGGTCGGGTAACTTTGCGATGGATTGGTGCTATTCGTCACGGTCAACTAATCAGTCTCGGAAGCCGGTGTGGTAAATGGGATGAGGCGGGGTTGCCTACGTATTCTAACTCTGTTCATCCTCAAGTATTGCTTCAGGCTTAAGAGCTCTTAGCGAGACCGACAGCTTGGAATTAGCCGTAACTGTCAAGCGAAGTCTTCCCACATTTAATTCATCCGAGTCGAAAGGAAAGCATCCATGATTAGCTTACACGGGCGTTCATTTTGAGATTGTTGCATATTCGAAAACAGTCTAAACGGGCATGCAATGAACTCGCACCCCTTTGCTGATTGGGTGTAGCAATTTGGGGCTGATATACAACACAAAGGAAACACCGAATATATCGATACGACAGTCGACAGACACGGTGTTTCAAAATTAAAGTCGGGGAGACAGCTGTCAGAGAACAGCCTTTGCCGTGAAAAATAACGTACAGGCAGCTCAGAAAATAGCCAGAGGGATAATGCCTGCAAGCTACGGTCGAATGAGCCGCGTAGCGAAAGTCGATGATCGAAGGCCAAGTTTTCGATTGACATCGAGCTAGCCGTCGCGTCCGCCATGCTAATCAACAGTGGTGATCTAGCCGCAGTCCAGATGCAACAAGCTAGTCTAGAAACCAAACAGGTCAGGGACACTCACTTGAAAAGACATCTAGTCACCACAGAGAGAGAGAGAGAGAGAGAGAGAGAGAGAGAGGGAGAGAGAGAGAGAGAGAGAGAGAGAGAGAGAGAGGAGAGAAGAATTCGCTTTATTTGGAAGTATAGATTCAAAATTTTCATCTAGGCGACAGACGACATAAAGGGGGTTAGTTCGAGCCTGAAAATGAGTAAGGAAGCGATCTGGTAAATGATTTTGTTGTCAACTTCGAGTAGTGCAAGTAGGAAAATTGGTAAGGGTGGTTGATATGGAGTACTTTTGTGAAGGAGAATTTACTATAAATAACGATGTGGAAGGGAAAGTTAAAGAGGTTAACGTAACAGCTAAAGATGACTATTGGATACATCCGGAGGAGTATTTGGTACGGCAGTCCCGAGACGGTTTGCGCTGACAGCTTCTTCCCCGTCACCATGGTCAATGTGGGTGGTCTTTATATCGCCAGCGGAAACCGAAAGGAGCTGTTTTACGTCGGCTATGGTGTCCAACGCACCCAGGTCACATCGAACTAAACACGAATACAAGTTGGTGAATCTTCCTTGAGGTGACACTGGTGAGGTAAACCGGTGAAATACTGATCGAAATATTTTTATATGCTTAGACCGACAAAGTGGAGAGGTTCGAGGTGATGATGTGAGAAAGAGGAAGGACTTACGAGAACTGATTTATTGAACTGCTGACTTTACGGAGAGTTGAGTTGGCTAACCATTGCCAAAGCGCTAAATTGTACTCGTGTTTGTGCATGGAATGACACAGGGCTTGATAAGATGCAGGATGACCAAGACGTCCCTCGATGGATTTGGCATATGAATGCCACCACTTGACTGTGGCGCGTTCTGTCCTTGGGCTGCACCGGCCCAAGACGGTCGCTCCCTGAAGATCGGAGGTGTGTGATCCGTTTCATCATATGCGTTGCAAACTGAGAGTTCATGTCCAGCCCCCGAGTTTTCAGTTTGTGCTCATGTAGACGGGTCTGCGATTTCCGTCCGGCTTCCAAACGTGGTTGCAGCCCCATCATTGCAAATTGTTTTGTACGCAACTGTTGTGACTTCGGTTAATGACAGCGTGTGCTTGGGCAGCATCAAACGGAGACGAAACACTGCCTGGGGTCGAGTGACTATGCCTGCTCTGGCAACTTGCAACAGTCAGTAAACCTCCCCCGGGACTTTTTTATGTAGGATAATGATCCATGAGAATTTCAACTGCTGTTCTTTTGGCCATCGTTTGTTCCTCGGCACCTGACTTGCTCGATAAAGTGGTTTGGATACCTATCGACTTCGAAAAGGTTCTGAAGGTATAGTTGTTTGGCTCGTGTGTCTGTTGGCGTGCTACAGCGTGTTTCAGCTCTTTGGAATAGAGTGCACCACTTCTATCACTGTTTGATTTTGTGCATTCAACGCTTTAACAGTGGCGAGTCGACCATACTCTCCGAGGCGTCAGCAATTCATTAAATCTGTTCCAATGAGTTCTTCCCCTTAGAACGCTTTTATAAACTTTCAACTGGAAAATACTACTTAGTGATGTTTCAAAACTGATTGACAGGAGGCATAATTCTAACGCTATTCTTTCTTTTCTCATTTGGTAGGAAATCACATTGTCTTCATATTTTCTGCCCGAAGAAAGTGCATATCAAGGTTTTAAAAGTTTCCAAATTCCCGACTAATTTTCAGCCTGATCTGTCATCGCATCAGCGTTTAGCAATTTCAGTCTACAAGGTGCACGCTTTCCGCGCAAGGAAAATCATATACTCCTCTATGCCTTTAAGAAGATACCACATTGAGTTCATGAAACTTTGCAGTGGATCCGGACTGTGTTGTACATTTGATGAGGAGCACTAGTACACGGACATGTGCGGTCTTCATGCATGGAAATCGCATAATGATGTTAGTAGGTTGATTTATATAGCTATCAACACCGATGGACAGGCTGCACGCTACGAAGTAATTTTGTCACTTCTCACTTTTCCTCAGGTTGAAAAATGCGCAGTCAAAAAACCAGTATACATACGTGCCAGTCTGCTCTGCACTCTCCCAGGTAATATGTTATATTTTAGAGCGTGTTGAAAAATAGCGGCCGGTGTAGCATGAAGTACGGTCCGTCCCCAGCATGCTCTTGGTACTATCGAGACCTCTGTGCTTTATCGATTTTTGCTGGTCCTTTTAAAGGCGAGACACAGGCATGAAGCGGCAAACTGAATTCCGACCAGGGGCTGCGCTCGCGGATCTTAGCTGTCAGATGCTCGCCGGTGGCATTGATGGAGTCGTTCTTGTCTGCGCACTGGCAGCATTTGCAGCTGCCCAGAAGGATGTAGGTGTGCGTGGAGGCGCGCTCTCCAGCACGCTGCGATTCGACGGCCCCGTCCTTCACGAGGGCTTACTGGGTGGCATGATGAGCCTGGACTGTGCCGTGAGTGAGGAGGCTCAACAGTTCCTCGCCAAGAAAGTCCGCAGCGGTCACGCTGCTGGAGCTAGCAGCCTCAGGTGGGTGCATCGGAACTGGGACCAAGTCATCGACCCCTGGGGTGGGGACGGTCGCAGAAGTTATCTGGCAACCAAGCCCTCAGAAGAGGTGGAGGGGACGCAGGAAACGGACGGCCGGTACTCGAGGCCATCCCCAAGCCTGATGGGAACCAGTCTTCGCATTATCGGCCTCAACCCAACCGACACGGGAGTTTATGCCTGCGTTTATATGAATTTCAACGCCT
>CACRXP010000080.1:1140619-1185066 GCA_902702965.1 Spirometra erinaceieuropaei
TCAAAAGAAGAGTATAATTTGGTTTTAAAAAAGTTTCTAATTGTGAGATTTTTTAATACCGTTAAATGGCCGTTCATGAAACGTCATGAATCTGCATTTACGAATGTGGCTTGTAAAGTTAACAATATTGCCCAAATCCACTGCTTAATTTTATGAACCTCATATGGTCTCCTCTTAACACCGTAGAGAAATGCATGGTTTCCCGTACACGGAAAATATACAGCATGTAGTTCTGAAACCCTGAATGCAAGTGTAACAGCAGGTCGGGTTCAAAATTATACGGGAATTAGAAAAGTTTTTTAAAACCGAATTATACTCTTCTTTTGAGTATGAAATTGGAAGAAGACGTATTTTTCTACCGAATAAGTAAAAGAGTGAATATTTTTATGCATGCTTTCCATGAAATATAATTGAATTTTCAGGGGCATCCAAAATCAATGAGAAAATTGCATGCTACTTAAGTAGTCATTTTTTGCAGAGTACAGATCTTGCGTGCAGCTGAAAATAAATTCTTTAGAAAGCTGACACTCTGTGGTAACTGGATCATTATAGATTTATGCTGCATCGTGATTAGTTTTACAACACTACTTAATTTATCTTTTCGAAACGAGAACGCATTTCGAAATTTTGGTTGATATTTCATGAGTTAGCCATGTGTTACCCTTTTATTTACTAACGCATAGGCCCTGGATGGAAGTCATTCAGTAGAGGCTAGTTCGGTGGAATTCTAAGCATGCACTAGACTCGATGTTAATAATCTAAACCTTGTGGACACATCGGCAGCGACCGGGTCCTCCATGCCCACGGAAAGCCAGAATTGATGAAGATGACGTTTACCAATCATCACCTTCAAAAACGGACAGAACCCTATGAATAGGAAGCCAAGGGGTCGAAAAGGGGACGTAGAAGTATCACGTCTAAATCCAGTCGGATGGTCACGATTATCCCCCCTATTCATGAAGCCATTACGTAAAATTCTTGCATGAAGAAGATAATTTCTTTAGACATGAGGCTTAAAATTACAGAGACGAATGAGCAAATAAATGGACTGAGGGAATCAACCCAGACCAAACGCGTGCGTCTGATCAACAAGTCTTCTTACATAACTTGACAACCTTTACAAATGGTCTGCAGTCATCCGAGCCGCAAATACTCCAAGTTGCCTTCCGACCCGTTATTGCTGGATGATATTAAAGGCGTCTGGCATGGATATGGGCTATGCCGCTGGACATGGAAGTCTGCGGTGTTTAGAGCCAACTTATGAAAAACCTTTCACCTTAGCTGTAAACCTCTGAAAAAGGGCCGGTAAGATGTGGGTATGTAGCCCCACCTGACGGGAACAATACTGTTGGGGTTAGGGATTATGGTTACAGTTGGGGGTTGCGGTTAGGGTTAGGGCAACTATTTCTCAAACACTCAAAGTACAACCGCGCATTCCCAATAGCTTTCCTTTTGCATACAACTACTTTATCTCGTCGCCTGTGCGTTCCCCAACCCCACCTGTAAAAATCCCTATTACCACCGGTCCCGTATTATAGGTGGGGCAACATAACCACATCTGACCAAAGGACCGTACTCAGTGGGAGAATAAGATCCCACTTGTGATCTTCACGAAAGTGGATCGTCAAATCGTAAGCAGCAACTAGACACCATCTTAGTAGCCCGCTGAGACGACAGTTCATGGTCGATGGCTCTTAATCATCTTCCAGGAGACCTCAACATAATTCCCAAGCAAGTACTGCTTGCGATGCTCTTTTGCTGTCCTGGGAGGAATTTAGTGCGGTTTGCTTTTGGCGGCAGTCTAGCCAGAGCGAGCCGGTTTCCCATTGCTCAGAGCGCAAAAGAGACCCCTCCGTGACTGCCTAATTAATACCTCCTCGCTGATGACCTCCCAATCATTCAGCCGACTGTCACGCAAACATTCTCCTCGCGGGACTGGCACTGCGTCATCTGGACAGATCCTTTATCCGCCTCGGCTGGAAGTTTACACCGCGCGGTCAGGAGCCGCCCAGTCCACCTAAGGATCGATTTGACCTCACACCCTGGGACCTGCGCCCGCCTAGCATTGTGTGTCGTGGGCCGCCCAGTGATTGTCCACTATCCGACACTTCGACTGAAACCAATTCTGACAGCGAGTTCAACGACGGCACTGGTGTGGAGGGCGACGAGGACAACCTGGTAAAGGACTTGCTGGAGGCTCACAACCAGGCTGTTCAGCGCTGGTGGAAGGCGCGTTGGCTGCTTCTGTTTGCCGACCAGGAACTGGCTTCGGGCACTTGGCAGTGTTGGCTTGAAGGCCTGGATCTTGAGGGCTGGTCACCGGGCAGGCCACGGGAACTGACTCGCGTGGTGCTGGCGGAGATGAGAATTTTTGTCACCTCGCATGAACCCTTCAGTTGGAGGAACACAGTGGAGGCCTGGAGAGTGTTGGCCGTCATTACTTCGCCACTTTGTTACCTCCTCTTCTACCTACTGGTGGGCATCGCATGGGCTGGCTCAAATCGTTGGAGACGCCTGCTGTACCACGCTCCTCCCACCAGAGGCAGGAAGAAGCAACGGCAGGAGACTGACGAGGAGTTGGAAGAGCGCAGGAGAACATGGAGCGAGGGCGTCCCCAAAGCCTACAATTTCGATCCCAAGGCTTACTTGGATGACTTTTTAACCAGTGAGGGCATTAATGTCAGTGCCAAGAGATGGAGGAAAAAGTAAGGAGTAGCTTTGCTCCCCCCGCCTCGCTAATACAGTTCAAACATACAAAAGTACGACACCAACATAAACAACTGTCTAATGTTGACATGCGCGCCTAGATCAGGCCCTGAAATGGGCAGTTCTTTACACGAAAGATACATCTGTCAGCCTACGCAAACGCTGGCGAGACCTCAGAGGTCGGACCAGCTTTGTAAGGACGTAGTCAGAAGTGTATGAAGGCATGTGCCGTAGCTAATTTGCATCCGTTTCCCTGTGGCCATGCAACTGGATTTTTAATTACCTTTCGAAATGCGACTGCGTGCGAGGGCTTTAGACTGAAATGCTCGAGCAAAAGGAAGTGTCTGCGTCCCCTCTTGGAAGCGCGATAGAACGGTCTACGCTACTCCAATGCACCTGCGAAGACTTCCGATCGCAGTTGACGGGATGTGGACTGGCGGTCTGGGTGGTAGATCGTCTGGGTCAGTCACCAATTGGACCCCAATTAAAACTCAAACTTTCCCAAACCTATGGTCGCAGTGTGGTTGGCTGAAAATAACCTGGAATTGGTGGACCGATGGTCTATATAATTGGAAAAACTCAGTTGCTTGTAAGTGACGTCCGGTGATCTGACCTGACTGTAGGACAGAATGCGGACGTTCCGTTTTGTTTGGAGCCCCGCTTTAGGGTCTTTGTAAACAGTCACATAGAACCGAACAAAACAACTAGTTCATCTAATGAAGCATTCAGTTCAATGGCCAGCTGGATCCCAGTTGCTTCCCCTGGTCTGTGGTTGTGGGACGGCTGTCTTACGACAGCAAATACGCTGTAGGAGGCCATTCCAGTTCTCGGTTTTTTGCTTTTAATACTTTCGGGGTACTAATCATTAAGTAGACCCAACTGCGAAAGACTCGGCGGCCTCAGTAGGGTTTAAATCCACGGCAGCAGGATCAAGGCTTGAGTACAGTAAATACTGATCGCCTTACTTACGAGGCCCCGACCGAGAGCCATGACTTTGACCACATTTAGGTCAAATTGCCTGCCTGACCTAGTGCAACGCATGGAATCCACTAATTCTGACGCAGTAAGCAGACTGTCCAAGCAGGATTTCCTGAACAATTAATTTAGAATCCACCAGACGACCGCTGGGCGCACTAAATGATGTTTTTGTTTATTAATCGCTCGTCACAATTAGTTCATCTGTAGTTGTCATAGACTGGAGTTGATAGACAAGACTGAGCACCCGTATACCACCTCAAAAGCACAACAGATAAGAGAACACCAACCCCACGTAACTTACAGGCTTCGTGGTCTCCAGTCACGCACCAAAATAAGTTTGCTTATAAAGACCTTCGGCCAAGTTAGAATTGCATATCTTGAGGGAACTATGATAATTCTGGCGCTGGGCACCAGGCGCATCATACCGTTCGTTTACTATCACTTAAAAAGTCAGACCTATAGGGACTCGTCACTGTAAAGAAAGGCACTAGCTGACAGAGAGACTAATACTTCGTGACGTCCTGGGTGCGAAGCACCAGACCCTTGAAACTATTTATAGTCGTAAGTATTCAGACATGATATCGAAGCGTCCATATGATTGGGGCATGTGACCAGAGGACAGACGAAATCAAAACAGCACTCCTATCGCACAGAGGCCACGTGGTTATATCGGTATGTTGCGTACACGACCGGCAAGGGCGCGCACATAAAGTAGAAGACACGGAGAAACCATCCTCTGAAAACCCTCCATCGAATGAGTGCGCAACCAGCTAATGGCGAACGTTAGTTGGGATGGGTATTTGGGTTGCGGCAACAAGGTTGGTACGGAAGCTAATCGACAACTACCAAAGGCCGAGTGACGTGGGTCCTGCATGAGGTTAGTTACTAGCAACGGTAACCAGGGGGACGATTGGAAAATGCGTGAGCTAGTGTGATCTCCTGACGATCGAGCCTTTGTAAGGGCGTTGGCAGCCGCATGAGCTCGGGATAGTACAGGCAGGCAGAAAATCAGTGGTATCAAATCTGAAGGGGAGGCAGATACTCCAAGATTCCAGGACCTCTGCAATGTTAATTGGTAAAGCACGAGGTGTTCTCACTGACGATACAGTTCTGAATTCGGGTAGTAAGAAGCAGTTGCGATTGCGAATCCGTCCAGCCTGGCTAGAAGAGGCCCTTTTTCTGGCCAGATATCGGTTGCTGTTATAGGTAAAAGGGTGGGCCAGTGTGCTTTGAGCGCTTATAAATTCCTCGTCAACGGACTTGCCGAGTCAACGCTCCGGTAACATATGGCGAACTAAATGACTGAAGTGGTTATTCCTAGTAATGAAAAGTAAACTTGCGGAGCGCAGATGGGTATAGCGCTGACTTGAGTGACTGTTACATAACTTACAGAAAGCACAGACCTTTGTATAAAACTACGGAATATTTGGTCCAAGGAAAAAACTGCAGAGCAATTACTGTCGTCTGATCCGGTGGGGGGAAGAGAAACTGCAGGACAGAGGCAAGAGGTGGAAATGATCAGGTGCTCAAAAATACCGTCTCCGCAAGATGGTGCCGTACAATGGCCAGGCAGCAGCAGCGGCAGCACAGATGATAAGGGAAGTAGACACTTGAATGACCACGCCATCACCCTAACCCATTTGACGCAGTGGAATCGGGGTGGTGCTATTTTACTATCCCAGCTAGTTCCAGGTCCTCTGTGCCGAAACAAGAATTCAAGAAAGAGGAGACTTTCGAAGCGCCGACTTCACTCACCCCCTTACAAATTCTCCATCTTCCATTGGCCGGACTGGTCGGCCAGGCGGTTATGCTCCGTCTCTCCTGTGTGCCGTACGCGATCTGGACACTCAACCTGCAGAAATAAGTCTACACTCGCGTGGGCATCACATCACAATTAAGGGGGCGCAGCAAACTGGCACACACTCTAGAGGATTCCGTTAGGCCATCTGTTGTCAATCCCTTACGAGGCGGAAACGAAGTGTTGGGTGAGTCTGCATCCATCGGGTCGGACGAGTTAGGACACAGTGGTTAACCCGACACAAGACCTCTGTTTAGCCATGCCAAAACACGGCTGCTCAGTCCGTTTTCTACACACCCGGTTAAAGCGCCTTGAAGGCAGCAAGAGTAGATTGACCACTGCGCGCAGTCAGGCATTTGGCACGACTGTCACTTCCTTAAAACCATTAGCACAGCAGTCGGACAGAAACAGGAAAAGACACAAAAAGACAAGAATGTATATGCAAATTTACATGATCTACAGAACCTCAGAAGAGGATGTTTTGGGTTAAATGATCAAGTGACGGTTTTCACGACCAAAGATGCCGGCCGACTGTGTCTTCTTCCTTGTCGAAGGAGAGGAAACACAAGAAGGGGGAAAATCCGTTCTAGACGCTCTCCATCAGTGTGGACTTCAGCTGGAGGTCAACGTCGGGCTGCCACGTACAGCAGTTAGTTAAGGGTCAACAGGCAGAGGGATACAAAGTGCGCGAGCCCAAATCACTGCAAACAAGCGTACACATAGGACGGATATACCCCTGCTGAGACCTCTTTAAGTACTAAAAACCTGGAATTTCCCACAAGGATGCCCCTATCCTAGTCGTCTAGTTAAAAAAAATTAGTAAAGACTCATGCCCCAAACAAGGATCGAACTTCCGTGCGAACAGGATAAGGCTAACTTACATGGGCTGTAAAAAGGAGCTAAAAAGAGTCAAGTGAAAAAGCATTTAAAAAGTCCTGAAGCAGTCCAAAGTTCTACAGCTCCCCATATTCACAGATATGACGATAGCAACAGTAACAGAAAGAAGAAACGCTGGATCACCTGCCAGGAAGCTGAAACATGGACAGTACCCACGTGGGTGTTCAATAGAACAACTACTAATATCATGATTACCACAACAAGGGTTCTTCCTGAGGGCATAAAAAATAAGTAGACTGTGATTAGAACGCGATATTGTTTAAGGAATTCATACAAAGGACCAGTTTTAAAGGAGGTGACGACAGGGTACGAGAATGAGGACCACTCGGTTAACAGGTGGCCTTGCGCAAGACCCCAGGGAGGTTGGGGTTAAAGCTAGGACGCGTGAACAGGCACCTGCTGGGACTTAGCGTAAACCCACTTGTAGTACGGGAGAGTCCTTATTCCCGTGCTTAACCGAGCAAGCAACTGGATCCAATCTACAGTTGGTGGCGTATCTCTGGAATTTGGTAACCGAAACTTTGAAATGTCTTTTCTAATAGAAAGGATTATTTAGGTGGGATTGTAGGGCCCGCTATCATGCGGCATAATTGCAAGATATTTTAGTCACACCACTACATCGGTCTTCGGAAGTGTTTTTTTCCGGTCACCTGGAAAAACTAAATTCGGTAAAATATGGCTACTTAATTAATTTGCATTTTCTTATTGATTTCCGACACCCTTCTAAATTTAAACATGTCTTTTAAAAAAACATGCACGAAATATCCTCTCTCTACTCATTTGCTAACAAATTACGTCTCTAAATTTCATACTACAGAAATTAGCTTAAGGTTTAAAGAAGTCTCAATTATGTGATTCTTGAAGAACTTGAGATGTCCATTTAGATAGGACCGTATCTGTCCGTTTATTAACGCCCTTCTTTCAAAATTAAAAAATCCTTCTGAGTAGATTTCGAAGACAGATTTTAATACTCTATAATACACGTTTGGATTTATAAAGGGATCGAAAATCGATGGGAAGATTGTCTATTACATAAATAGTCCTTTCCTTTCCATGTGCGGTCTTAGCAGGCGGCCGGCATTCGAGCATGACTGAAATACCTTTGAATTATGCCACACGATAACCAACATTACAACCCCATCTAAGTAACCCTTTCTAATCGAAAACACATTTCAGAAGCCCGCCTAGCAGTCCCCCTGATAAGTCCCCCACCGTATATCATTACAAACATAAAATCTACCTAAGAAGTTATGGAAACAAAGCAACTTGCCGACAGAGTTTCAGGCAAAAGGAGTAACAAAAAAGGAAAAGGATATCATCGACCGAGGAGATCGAAGGTCCCAGTGCCAATCCGAGTGGGGTTGCCCACAATGATGCTCTCAGTGACGCCTACGAAGGTAAGGAAACAGTGTCAGCAGTGGCAACGATAAAAATAGTAGCATTTATCTTAACAGTTTTGGTGGTTGCTTTATAGGATGGCATTGGTCTTCCTACAATCCAGATGCTGTGAGGTGAAAGGCAACTTTAGGCTCGGCGTCTTCAATGGTGCGCCTGTTTTCCGTGGGAGGTGGGGGGCTGGTGGCCAAACTGCTTCTAGATTTTTCTTCTCCTCGGGCAGCCATAAGGTCTGAAGGACGTTTCATCAGTTATCGTGGATGTGGTTTACCAAGTGGCGCCAGACAGAACATATTTGAGTTCTCGACTTGTTGCATGCGAGCCAGTCTAACGTGTTTGTTACGGACCACAACCCCGGACATCTCACATGGCTTTCCACCCTTCCTCTTGCACAACAGCAGCTTACTATGTAGTAGTTCAGGAATTTTGTACGTGCGCTACATTCCCCGGTCATCAGGGATCCGTTCTTAAGGTGATGATCTCGGCCTTTGCGGTCTCTCTTTTCTCCAGGATGTCTGATTGTACGACTTGATCCTTCTGGGATATGCCCAGAAACGGGATTAGGCTACATATATGAAGTCGTTCGAGTAGGTTGGGGTGTTTTGTGGGGCGGGATTTGTTAGATGTGACATATTTCTCGTGCTACCAGTGTTTCTGAGACTTTAGTCGGTTCTCCGTCGTCAAATAATTCGGCGCATAACATGAATTTGAAGTTTCAATAACTCGCCGGCCTCAGGTTGAGCAATTTTGTTCTTGCTATGCAGCCTCGGTTTTTTAAAGAATGTCTGGAGGATTCAACAACTGCCTCCGTTGCTAGTTAGCAGCTCCAAGGAGGGGAGGGGGAGGGTGAATGAGCATTTGTTGAGGGTGGTTGATCCGTTGTCACCGCATCCGCATCGTATGGACGTGTTGTCAGGCCTTTTCCTTTCGATTTGCCGAAGTTCATTGCGGTTACCTTGTCCTGGCTCTTGTCTAGTTAGTAGCGTATAACTTTGAACGCCAGAGGAATGTCGATGTGGCCGCTTTTGGGGACGGCAACTGACAACCACGTCCATAATGCAATCCACGCTATATCTGAACTTCCCCAGTCCAAAAATGGTCGTCCTTGTACATCGAAACTGTGGACAGTTTCTTTAACTAGAGTTGCAAATTGAGGGCTTGGATCTAGTCTCCGTTTATCTAATTTATGCTCGAGTAGGTGGGTACGTAATTTTTAGCCGATTTCACAAACGCAGTTGCGGTCTCTATCATGGTAACATATTTTGTAGTCAACTACATAGATTTCTCTGAGCAGCGGTGTGTTGTCGGGTTGCAGCACATGGTGACGAACTGTGACAAATGGTCTACGGCCAACGGTCCCTAACGTTAGGCTGAAGCAGTCAACAGACCGCTCCAGGTGACTCCCTTGATGTAGGGAATGGCTTTCGAGATTTCAGACTGTCACGCCACTGGAACTCTTAAATTAACCAGTTTGGGTGCATTTTCTTCGCAACCCGTGTCCAGGAGCCACAAGAGGAGGTCATTGAGGGCAGCGAGTCTGCGCGCCTTGCAAAGAAACGAAATAGGCCGTATCCCATCCTACAAGCAGGATAGATGAACTCCACTCCCACGTGACTTGATATTTCTGAGATCAGCTGAGAGGACGTGGGCATATGGCCTAAATGGTACAGCAGACGACCCAAGCGCGGTGACCAGCCAACCGGGTTCACTCTTCAGGGATTCGCGGTCTGAGGTATAGTTGGCCCATTAAGGGAGCTAAACCAGAAATGGTTCTGCTCGTAGCATTTCATACCGCCAGATGTGTCGGGTAAAAACATGCAAACGTGGAAAGCCAAGGTAAGATGAACAATACACCGAAACCTGCAGCCAGCGGCTATTTTATGCATTGGATTCTGCAGCGGCCGTGACAACGCAGTCTAGGATCGGTCTCGATGTTCTCAGTGGAACAAATAAGAGCGTTAGAGGACAAACCATAACGTGCTTCGTCGGGAGTTCAACGTGCTGGTCTGGTTGTTGGTATTCGGTTTCTTGCGGATCCTGTGCGCTGTGGTGGACATTTCTATTCACCGTGGCATGCTGGCTAGAGGTTTTCCATCAGACGCGGTTGGCCATAGAAGAGCCGGCCAAACTGCATAGAGCACATTTTCCCAGTCAGACAAAAGGGACATTTAAGTGTAGTTCTGCTACTTATAGTTCAGATAGGAAGGTTGTGAACAGTGTAACAATTTTTTGATTTCGGACCACCGACAGGAAATTACCATCCAGCCCTCTGACACAGCTCCTTGGGTTTACAGGGATGTTTCTCTCAGCGCCATGCCCCGTCGACAAGCCCAGCAGGGCACTCAGGTCATAGCTCTCCATTTGGCAAAAGGTGAGTCGGGCTGAGATGAGCTGGACGCGGTTTTGCGAGAGCCAGGTACAGGAATCGTTTTCTATAGATCCTACACTTGAAGCTTAGCGTTCCCGTCCGCCTCTGGTACATCGGGACTGCGTCAATTGAAGCGTCATGGCAAAGATTGCTCGAGGCTATAGGCGAGAATTACGTGTAAGGAGGCTAACTCGACGAGCGCCTTCCACCGCCCGAGAGGCTACCCCGAATGCTATGAATGACGGCCAGTGAATAGTACTGGGACGAAAGGTCATCGCTGGTGGAGGGCGAGGCGGCTACTGGTTGGGCAATGCTCTCACACCAGCCAAAACGGAGGATGACAAGGTAAAAATGGAAGAGCTAGTACAGGAGATAAGTTCAGCGTTCACCTGTCAGGTTGTCATCTTGCGCGTGGTAGGCAGCCTCAAAGAGATGGTCCCCAGTCCTTTCAAACTAGAGGAAAATAAATGACAGTGAGAAGTAGGCAGACCGTTGGCAGGTACATAAATTGAGCTGTTGCACTAGTCCCTAATGCGTGTCATATGTGTGTGCATGGTACACGTCAGGTGGCGGTTTTACATCAAGTCAGCTACCGCGTCCGATATCGTCCGCAATGAGCTTGACGCAGAGGCGTCACTCACATAGGATGGGAAAGGAGAAAAGACAGCGCGACTGAGCCAGTATACGCAGCCTCAACTAAAATAAATATGCTGTGTTGCAAACTGGCATGGCGCGCTTTAAAGTGGTGGCTCGGATGGTTGCCGGCAGAGGTGTTAACTCGGTTCCCTGTGCCAGATTGCAATGCAGCCTCTGTGAAAAAGCATCCTCGATGGGAGCTCCGGGACCCAATTGGGGCCTGGTTGGCGTCGGTACCAGCGTGTGTGTAGCACGCGTTGGGCTGCACTCGGTCTCGGCTACATCTTTATCAACCTCGTCTTGCCAATGGGACGCGGCAGGTGTGGTAGACACTTCATTAGCAACAGATTAACGTGCAGGTACTGCGGCGGATCTTGTCGGTTGCAACATTCGATCCATCTTGTAACATTGGTGCATCTTGTCGGTGGGCGACTTCAAGAGGCACCCAATGGTTTGACCGGCGCAAGCGGCGACGTCCACCGCGTGCCCTACGGAGTGAGCGCAGCACTGGTGACTTGCGCCTGAGGAGGCGCTCACGGACAATCACATGCACGTCCTGACATAACAGAGAGGCCCCAAATTGTCTCACTCTAAACCTTCCTCTAACGGCCTTCATGGGGCATTACTCCAAGCTGCAGCAATGAAGTTAAATCTAGTAGGTGATTTCTAACAAAGTCATACCCGTACAACACAGACATAATGCTGAGACAACAGTCATGTTACTTGTTGACAGTACCATCAGATAATGCGAGACGCCGTCTGCATCCAACCCGTAAATATAGTATTAAGTTTGAAAACACTAAGCAATTTTTTTCATTGTGGGTATGGTCGATGCGTTGTTAGTGCAGCAACAGCAAAACATGGGTTCCTTCCACCTAAAAACAACCTTTTCCGGTTCCTGTCAGAGTAGCTGCCGGCTACCAGGGCGTTCCTATTCTTTTTTATTTCGCCATAAAGTGCTCGAAAGGTTCCTTGACGCAAAGACAACTGGATAAAATGGCATATTGGGACAAGTTCTGGTAGATATAATTTATGCAAGAAAACGGATCTGTCAGTCGCATTTCAGTGTTGTCTCTGCCTTTGGGTTTCAGAAATGTGAGAATCTGGGCTGGCATGGTCTCTATTCTGCTATTTCAGCAGCCGCCCCGTTCCAGATGCTTCCAGAACTTAAATTTTCGTCTTCAGACGTTGTGGGTTGGGGGACATCGGCAAAAAACAGGAACATACCGAAGCTAGACAGAGGACACTGTTTTTGCCCTTGGCCATACCACTCCGCTGATAGCCGTAGACCTCACCCTAGAGGAGTGAGGAAAATAAATTAGGTGATGGAATAAGCTACTGGCTAGTGACGAAAGTTGGAATGAGAGCAAGAGACGAGGAGACGTACCCGATTGGTCATGAGGTCAGCTAACAACATGACGTGACGAATATTCACTTCTACGCCATGACCTTCCATAACGGCTAGGAGTTCATCCATAACCACACGGCGAGCAGCTTCAACGCCTAGCACCCGTTCAACCTCAAGGATGTTATTACTCTTTGTCTTCTCGGGCACAACTCCAGGAATACACATTACCTGAAAGAAATCAGAAAAGATCCCTGATTAGGATCGATTTAGGCTGGATTCCGTCTGGCTAGCTTTTAAAGGGGGCAGGTAGTCGTGGAACCTCCAGACCGGTGTCCCCACGAAGTATAAACATCGTTTTCAGTCAACAGGCTGTAGTTCAATAGATTGATGAATCAGACAGTGGATTTTGGTCAATGCTAAAGGAACTGCCTTGCATCAAGATTACAGGCTCTTCTCGACCAGGCCAGGAATAGCAGACAAATGTTTATCTCACACAGGAACATACTCAAAACAATCTGTTTGCATCCCAGAACACAAGTTTTCACATATGGAGACTGAAAAATGACCTCTGCCATTGTATACGTGTTCATTGAGGCCTACTGCGTGATCACCAGCAGCAGTTGGGGATGCGTTTGTTCCCGCTCGAGTAACTGGCCACCCTGCCATGGCGAGGACCGCTTCGTGGAACTTTGACCTAAGAGTGCTGGTAAGCTATTTCTTAGACCAGTCGGGCATGTGCAGGTTGTTTCTGATCGCAATTTGGCTGTCCCGAAAGGACGCGAATTGTCACGAAACAGTCGGTGTTTCAGTCCTGCTATCTTTATCACCAAACTCCCGCACTGCACGCTGTTTTATCTTCAGTAGCTCAAGGTCTCACAACGATGAACAAAGAACAAGGCCAAGGAAGACGGTAAAAGAATGACGGGTCATTCGCAAAAGGTGAGATCCAGACGGAAAACCAAAAATTAGTTAAGCGATCTGCTTTAGCTGGAGTGTAAGGTCGGACCACTCACAAACAAACCTGCAGTGGCAGAAAGGCGGGGACTAGATCCACATTCAACCGCCTAGGTAAGTTGTCGGACAGACGGGACGGCAGTTGGCAATCAGGAACTAGCTGCAAAACAGTAGTACTAATAATGGAAACAAAACCATCAAAACCTATCTGGACCGCTTTGTTAAGAAAAAAGTGGGTGAATCCAGTCACCCCCCCCACCCCACCGACGCTCTCAGTGCTGGTCCGTGAGCATTGTTGCAAGTAGCTGAATGCCGATATTTGCGGAAGAAACGCGTCGTCCATTGTCAAGTCTCCGGTTTGAGAGATTACATGACAGTCAAGGGGACAAAAAATCCAACAAGGATGTGGATTAGAAAGCGATTCTTGAAACAAAATAGAAGACCGGGTTGAAGATTTGAGAGCTAGGATTTTGTCATCGTCTGAGGAACAATAGACAGAAAAGATCTTTTTTTCCATTGTTGATGGTAGACGAGTCCCCGTCCACCGACCGACTCCGGTCAATTATTTTATCATAGTACATAGATCAACCCAGCTACATGTTGGCAGAATGCCTTATCAGTAGGCATCAGGCTCTTTAGAGCTAAAGAAGTCCATATGACTTATTTTCGGCAGTTTTGTAAAGACCATTATTAGGTAACCACAATCATCTTCTCTTCTCAATTATGACCGGAGACGCCCATCATGGCTTCAATTGGCTGATTTCTAAACCACTGGAAGAATAACAAATGTGATCCTCCGCTTTTTCCACTTCCGCTTGTTGCGTGCATTCAAGTAGTTATTTTGTGCCGTCTTTGCGCAATGATATTTGCCAACCGTTCTCTGAAACCCACACTTATCAGAGAAGGGATACACAGGCTCGTCTTTTCAGCACAAGACTCATCTTGATGTCTCCTCTAGTAATCTATCTCATCTTTGTGCGCTTAAGCCGTGGATTCCTTGCTTTAAATTTTAGTCTGCAGGAGGCGATGTTTTTTGGTAAAAAAAGGTCCTTCTACAATGTCGGGAACTAGGTGGCAGGAGTTCGACAGAAGATACGCTAGAGGAAGTGTACAACGAAAAAGCATTATACAAATTCCGCGAGTAAACAAGTGAAAGAGGGAGGAGACAGGCTCAACTACCTCTTGCAGTTTAGCACCCTCCACAAAGACTCGGTGTTGACCATCCTGAGCTTCTTGAACGACGACACGCGCAACGTCCGGGATGCCCTTCACAACCACCGTCTCCAAAAGAGTGGTCAGGGTCTCCAGCTTGTTCAGATCCACTGGATAGACGTTGACATAATTCTCGGAATAGGTGACTCGCTGAAGACAAAAAGGTAGATGGAAAACTCGGTGACTAAAGCATCCTGAACATCAGAAGTTGGCCAATATGCACGGAATATGAGGGCTCAGTGGAACAGTCGGCAATTGGGCAAACACGAAAACTCTACCTTGCTAAACTGACTGTGGACACCCGCCATCACACAACTTAGCTGGTTACTGTATTTTGTGAAGAGTTGCGGCTTGCATTTTTTTACTTAGTACTACTAGCGGCCGCAGAAAGCCTCACCTGTGTAGATTAACTTCTGTATGCCAATATGGGAGATCAGCTGGGGGATGTCAGTTAGTCTCCAAAGAATTTGTGTCTATTTTGCGACGTTCGAAGACACTACTTACTTAATACTCAGCAATGCCCGAATGTAGAACGAAGCGCGTTAGTAGTTCCTGCACATTATTTCCTGCTACTACTGCCAGTGTTCAGTTTGGCGTCTTGACTACTACAAATGAAGAATTTAGATGTCTTAGGGTACCACCAGTTTGAGGTCAGAAAGCGCAGTTACTGTAAACAGTACGTTAACTGCAGCATAGAGGCTTGTTTTGTAATTTACGCGATGACCTAAGATTCCTTGGACTTTTATGAATTTGGCCTCCGGATCGTTAAATTTCGAATGTGCTGGAAGCACATAAACAGAAGGGTTTGCTAACCAGGTTTTTTTAAAACTATGAATGTGAACGTGTTAAACTGTCCCACTATTGGTCGCCTGCAGAGGAGCCGGGTGGCTTACAACTACGCTAACAGGCAGGCCTCTCTTCCGGCTGGAAAGTATGAGAGTGACAAGTACCCACCGAGAGCTTCAGGTTCTTCAGTTTGGCCGCACGGATAGCGGCCGCAGTCTGGGCCGGGGTGATTTCACGCCGTTTCATGCGTTTGAGGTCCAACTCGACGGCCACGTAAACATCGTCCGGAGTGAGGCACTGACGGAGTCGTAAAGCAATATCAGCCAATCGCGTTAGCTCAATCGACAGTTTGACGCGGCGTGCTAGCCAACCAGAGAAGGGATCTGAGAGCGTGACGGTGATGAGGGGTGTCTTGATGTTAGCCACTGCATTCACAATCTCCCGCATTCGAGGCACACCCTGAAAAGAAGATCAGATGGGTTATCTTTCTTTTAAACAGAAAAACAAACTGCATAATAATTCACCGTATTGACAACACAGGTACCAGCTAAAAGCCCAGACACGCGTGTTACGCCGATCTTGTGCCGCTGCCCGACGCCCCTTTCTTTAGGTATGATATTTAAAGGCAACTTAATTTGCTACCAAATAGGTAAAGGAACGGACATTTTGTGCATGCGTTTTATAAAACAGACTCAAACTTATAAGGGCATCGAAAATCAACGAGAAAACTCGTACTAATTAAGTAAATACTTAATTTTTACTGAAGTAGTTTTTGCAGACGGCCGAAAAGAATCTCATTCAAGGGCCGGAATCCTGACGTGACTGAAATAACTTTGGATCATGCTGCACGGGAAGTAATATTACAACCTTACAATATTACAATCGCATTTCGGAATTTTGGTCAACATTTCATGAGATAGGACATCCACTGTGCCAGTCTGGGTAAGGATCTGGTGAAGGACCCCAAGCATCCCTGGCATACAAAGAATACCTCTATACTAACTTAAGTGGGTTTTAATCCGACACGATTATTTCAGTTTGGTGGTTCATCGTACAAAGTTGGGTCGTCCGTTGTAGACGGTCTGGTGGATTACCTACAATGACGTCAGCTCAGAGAGTCGAGAAGCGATCGTTATAGACACTTAATGTTTATTTTTTAATTGTCCTGCTTGATTTCGGTTGGTATATGTCAATGCATTAAAACTTCTCGCCCGCAAAAAGGAATTTACCAATTATCTATACTTGTTTTGCCATTCCTCTATGTATACATAGGCCCCGCACGTTAAAGCCCTATTACCACCTTTCCCGTAAGACAGGCACCGTTGGCTGGTTATGTGTGTGTGTGTTTGGAGTCCTTCACCCGATCGTTGCCCCCATCTGCGTCGTGGAGATTGGTTCGCCAGTGCCGGCCTCTTTCTTTTTTCACCCAGACACCAGTCAACTGTCCGAGCCCCGCTTTGGTCCAACGCATTTGTAGCGCAATCCGTTGAAAGAGCCAATCTTTTGTACATGCGGCAGGTAGGACCAACGGTCAATTTCGAGTGGACTAGAAACATCCACCAGACCAATCAGCATAATTAAAAGGAAAGGAGCGAGAAGTTTGTCCTACACAAAGAACTAAACCTCTGCGTGTTGACCTGAATCCAACTTACGAAACACTACTAAAGCGGCTTAACGTAAGAACGAGCGCTCTTAATCGTACCGAAGGTCAGCGTGGCCTCACACGAACGGTAAACGGCAGCGCAAAATCGCCACCCTCCTTGACCGGAAGACCGTCAAGCTGGGGGGCCGACCGCGCCACAGGCACTTGCCTACGCTCCGATCACGAACAGGCGCGGAAATCGGTCGTGACAGGCGGGCGCATACAGGCTATTGAAGTGAAGCGAACAAATTTTCCCAGCCAACCAATGGCAAAGATGCGCAAGAAGTAACAAAACAAAATCTGCAGGAACCAACAGAAAAACTAGGTAAACTGAAAAATACAGGTGTAAGTAGGCAGAGCCTGAATTACTACCACCACAGTTTTAACTATGAAGAGCGCGAAGCTCTCAAAAGTCCGGACAGTATAAGCTAGCCTACTATGTTACCTCCTCCTCCTCGGATGGTGAAGCCAGAATAACAGGGTGGTTATGAGGTTTGTGACGCAATATGAACTTCAATAGTCGTGAGCGTGCTAACAACACACGGAAAAGTGATACCTGAGGGGGTTTAATGCAGCACTGGTGCGAATTAGCGTTTAAATTTGGTTACTTTTTACCTCACATTAGCTCTGAGAATATGATCTGATAATTGCAGGAATGATGCAGTTGACTGTTGGCAGAAAGAGTATTGCGTCCGTAAATAACGGATTGCGTTTCGAAATGCCCTAAATCAGTGAATAAGTTGTACCCACCATACAAAAACCGTGCACTGTCTACCACGTTTAACGCCGTAGACAATGGAAAAAAACGATAATATCGCAATTTTAATGAATGATTAAGACTTTGCTCTCCAGATGCCAGTAGCAACGTTTATTTATCAAGCATGCATTCAGATTTTACGACTTAAAGTCACTTATGAACGTTATGGCTATCAGTAATCGAGAGGCGGCATCAAGCCCAATGAGAAAGGGGGGAAGGGATTCAATTAAACGATTTTCCCAGATGGAATCAAGGTGTGCACGGCTGATGACGAAAACGACGCAACCTCTCAAAGGGGGGCACTCGCATACGACTTTGTAATCAGGATAGCTCGCCGAACATCGCTTGACAGCTCGATGCCGTGCCCGACGATGTCCACCGTGTGCTCCACGGCACAGTGAGAACAGGCACGGTGAATTGCGCACAAACTAGTTTCTAGTGGGAGTAGACTTGCGCAGCATCTACCGCACTCTCTCCTCCTCCCCAACTTGGCCCGGTGTCAAAACATGATCAAGAAGACCGAGTGCATTCATGTGGTCTTCTCTCGCGTCGGAAGGCAAAGCGTGTTTCACAGGATGAGGCGGTGCTCTGCGCAGGTTCATAGGAGGAGCAGGCCATTGTCATTGAGGCCGCTGATACCATGGGGACCCAGCACTGCTCTCCAAGCAGCCTGTTCTGTTCCCACGCGGGTGTTGAGGTCACCAAGGACAATCAACTTATCCGTCTTCGACATAGTCGCCAGAAGGGCGTGCAGGCTCCCGTAGAATTTTTTATTTACCGCGTCAGAGCTGGTCATCGAGGGGCGTAGATTTTGACGACGGTAACGAATTTGCCTCAACGAAGACGCAAGCGGAGGCTTAATAGGCGATCATTGATGCCCTTCGGCAGACTGGGTAGTCGTCCCACGGTACATATAGGGGTATCACCCCTCAATCGATGACTGATTCGTTACCCAGCCTTTGAAGGGCGATGGCAAAGGCAAAGGCAGGGCTGTGTCACACTTTTGTGCCCCAAGGTTTGTGAGCATCTGCTATGCCATGATTCAGCAAACCATGGCCCTCGCAGCCTGGTATGCGCTGGCAGTTCTCTGGCACCTGATTCCCTGCGGGCAGATGCGCTTGCGCACCCCCTGGGTATACGACCCGTGTGCATGATTGCCCAGTCATCCCTCCTCGTTCTGACCCGTTTATTTTCCTGTTGGTTAAAAGCCTGGTCAAGTGTTTTTTGTGGACCAGAGGGTGTGGTAGTACGCCAAGGTACGGATCCGGCCGTTCCAGCCACCTGCGCCCTCCCCTGCCTCCAGTCTTCTTGACTACGTCTTGACACCGGGCCAAGTTGGGGGGAAAGGAGAGAGTGCGGTAGATGCTGCGCAAGTCTGCCCTCATTAAAAACTAGTTTATGAGCAATTCACCGTGCCTGTTCCCACTTTGTTGTGGAGCACGTGGTGGGCATCGTCGGACAAGACGGCTGAACTATCAGTAGTAGTAGCAGTAGTAGTAGAAGCCCTTTTATAGGTTGGATCAAGTGGCCCTGAAGACAAGTAGAATTAACGTTTGACTACTAAATCCCAGTTGTCGCCCGTGCTGTTTTTGTATTAGTTCGCCTAATTACGTGCATCATGTTCCGTGGGATGCCTTCAAGAAGACTGGGAACATGAGTGCCCTGACACTAGATAACGGTTAAATGTGCTCTGGGAAGTTCGCGGAGGAGTCCAAACGAAACAGCAGCCGGTTTGTCGAACAACCGGTGCGAACGTCACAGAAAAGAGCGTTTCTTGTTAAGACCGGAAGCATTCGAACGTGAAATCATATGACTGGCTTCTCCTTTACTGAACGATAACACAGTGAAGGGCTGTGGTCTATTCCAGTTTCATCGAGAACTCGGACATTTAATAACATGATATGACGGTCTGTAAGGAAGAAGAGAAGGAAATGGAACTTGTCATGTAAGAAAAAGACACCAGAACCCTCACCTGTGTAATATTCATGCTGGCGACACCAGCGAAATGGAAAGTCTTCAGAGTCATTTGTGTGGCCGGTTCGCCAATCGATTGGCCACAGAGAGCGCCTACCGCGGTACCGGGCTCCATAAGGGCACGCTCGTACTTCTTCTTCACCCGCATCAGGAAGAGGCGCAGTTGGGTGCGCGTCAGACGTTCCACTTGATCAGTGGCGTCCTTTGCGGCTGCAGACTCTGACCGCCAGGGAAAAGCCCGCATCCGCGGGAGGACGTGAGTGTCGAAGAAGGATCTGGGTGTGCATGCAGAGAAGAGAGAGTTAAGGGACAAAATACGGAAGGCCAGTCACAAGGGTAGTGTAGGGGGTCTTCTGGTGCAAAAAGGCGTCTGCCATCGGAGACATTGATATGAAGGTCGCTACCAGGAAGGGTCGATCTCAATATTCCAAAAATGCTTCGCAAATGAAAGCAAAACTGTTTGATTTTATCAATGGGATCTATTACTTACCATGATATATGCACACGCATAGGCAGTTGCGTAGAAAAAAAACAAAACAATAGGAAAATGCTGCACGTATAGAAAACCGATGACTGGAGGAAAAGTAGACGCCACTGACTTGATGTGTGACGAGAGAATTCCGTCAAGATCTCTGAACGCTGGGAGCTGTAGAGCGGCCTCGATAGCAATTTCTACCTCTTCCGCGGTCATTGAGGACTCAGAATAGCACGGCGTGATACCCTAATAGTGTAAAAAGGACGTTTACAAACAAAAGTCTGACGAAAATACTGTTAAAAGTGACCCAGAGCGTCACCTGACTATTAACTACTCATACGGGACTGCTGAAATTAAGAATGCAGGCCCGTCGACCCAAATTTAACTGAATCCCCACATTAAGGCGTGAGAACAGGCAAAAGGAAAAAGTGAAAGTAGGACACTGCGACAAGAGTGGGCCTTTAGTAAAGAAAGATGATTAACAAGGGCCAAAGGCATGAGGGCATGGCGGCGAAGCAGATACTCCGACGAAGCTTGAAAATTCAGGCTTTTGGAAGTGTAGTGGAGCACCAGGGGAGAAAGTACGGTCTGTAAGTCAATTTAAAATAAGCTCGCATGGGAACATTTATTACTTCAACCGTCCGAAAGATGCAACAAGAAGGCAGAAAAGAACAGCGAAGACATGTTGTTGAACGGAGCAGTTTTTTCACAAGATCGCCAAGACTTACCCTTATATTGGCTAATTCTCGTTTCAGGTCCGCAGGGAAAGCCTCCAACTCCATTTCACATGGATCCAATCCGTCGGAGCCGTATCGAAACTGTACAATGTCACCTCTGCTGTCACGCACCGTCCCGTCGTAAGTGACAGTAAGGTCTTCCAAGAACTACAACATTGAATAAGATGGTCATGGTGGGCGTACGCAAATGAGTGGAAAACAGTTATGGAAAAAGCATGCTCACTGGCGGATAGTTTTCGGCTATTTACTGGTTTAGAAGGCCCTCCACAAGTTATTTAAAAACATAGGCTACTTTTAGTGCGCTGATGACGGACAGGAGGTATTTACCTTCCCAGCAGACATACACATGGAGAGAAAGTCGTCTGCACTAACGATAATGTGTGAAGATACCTATGTGTTATTTTCTATCCTAAGGGCAGGCAGATTGTTCAATGGACACTTTTTAACGCACGAACCTAACTATTTTCCCTCCGTACAATGAAATGGCCTCGTTGCTCGTCCTCACCAACTGAGTTAAGTCACCGTGGATCAGTAGCAACAAAGGCAATGACCACCTCCTGCAGGCCTGCGAGGAACACAGGCTAGCCCTGACAAACATCCTTCGCCTTCTGATCCGGGAGAGGGCGTGGATGCAGTCCCATTAGCGTCATTTGCAGCTGGTGGGCTACGTCCTCGTCCGGAGGCGTGGCCAACGTGACGCGCCAATAACCAAGGCAATGTGTGCTGCAGACTGCTGGACGGACCACCATCTTGTCCCCTCTAACATCCTGTTGGAACAGCAACTCCGCCGGTGTCGCAAGGTAAGCGAACACCAGGTAAGGTAAATACTGTATTACTAAACCCGTCTGACAACCGGTAACACGAACAATCGCCCAAATCAACCTCTGGTGAAATCCAAGTCCTGGAAGGAAATGCTACAGTTCAGACCCAATGGAAGGAAGTGCGGCGCGTCATTCAGGCCATCGATCTGAAGATCCTCGGTCGTGCACGCGGACAGCACTAGAATTGGTTCGACGACGACGAAATCCGACACCTACCATAAGGGAATAACAGTCTACACATGATCTACGCCAAAAACAGTAGCGACGCCAACGAGTCCACGGACTTCCAAAGCAGACGGCTAATAAAACAGAGGCTGAGGGAGAGGCAGAACGACTGGCTAATTAGCAAACCTGGGAAACTCCAAGGATGTGTCGAACATGGTGAGATGGGGAATCTCCTCGAGACTGGCAAAGTGGTCTACGGTCCACAGGTCAGGAAGACTGCACCACTGCTATTGTCCGAAAAAGTGGAGATTCTGAATCTTTGAGCTGAGCACTCCAGAGATGCCATCAACCACCCGCCAACAATCTACGAAGAAGGTATCAACCGACTTCCCCAAGTGAATACCAAAGACGACACCAATCCCCATTAGATAAAATCAGGGCAGTGCAATAGTGGTCCAATGGGAAAGCACGGGAAGCCAACAGAATACCAGTCGAAATTTACAAATAAGGTGGCCCACAACTCACGGAAAAGTATCCATAACTGTTTAAGTACATGCGATTGCAAAAGGAAATCCCCTAAGGCTTTAAGGATGCCCTCATCGTGTACATATGAAAACGCAAAGGAAACCGTCAACTCTCTGATACATATTGACCCAACTGTGAAAAACTCGGCGCCTCGGTGGGATTCGAACCCACGCAGTAAGGGGAAGGCTTTAGCGCAGCCAACGCTCTAACCATAGAGGCACCTAACTTCATAACGCTACAGGCAAAAGCTTCACCCGAGTCCTACTCAATCGTCTAAGCATGCATCTGTGGCAGGTACTCCTTCCAGAAACAGAGCCCAGATATCAAACGACAGACATGATCTTCGCAACCCGCCAACTGCAAGTTAAGTGTCAGAAAGTACGGACCAGTCCATATACAACTTTGTAGATCTGGCAAGGCTCTAGGACACGGTGAATAGCGACGAAATCTAGTGAATCATGCCGAGATTTGAATGTTCGTAGCAATTCACACGACGGAATGGTGGCGCGTCACCAACAACGGGGTGGCCTCTCCAGAATTCGCGGCGACATATGGGGCAAGGCAAGATTATGTACCCGCCCCCACCCCCTTCAATTCTACGTTCTCCGCCATGCTGTTGAATATTTCCTGTGAGGAACGGCTGGGAATCTGTCGCATGCGGACATCTTAAAGAGCCTCCAAGGTCAGTGTCCACGATCACTTGCTCGCGGATGACAGTGCGCTAAATACAACGGAAGTGAACATGTTGCGCAGCATTCACTTTTTCGTCTCCGACCACTCCAAATTCTGACTGACAATCGGCAAGGAGGAGAAAGTGGTCATGCAAAAACTAGCGCAAAATGATGACTACAACGAACCCAGAATCAAAATCAGCGGAACTCGCCTAACATCAGTCGAAAAATTCGCATATCTGAGGAGGAGAGTTTCACGAAACAGTAAGATCAACAATGATCGGCTACCGCACCCGTCTTGGAACTGCCGCGACATTCACCTGAACGCAAAGTTAAGGGTGCGGAGGGCTGCTGTCTTGACAACACTCCCCTATGGGCGAAGAGATGGACAGACTACAAAAGCCAAGGAAGAGAACTCACTTATTTCTAGCACAAATGCCTTCGGAGACTATGGAAGATGAAGCGGCATGAAAGAATGCCAGACACCGAGATGCTGGATAGGACCGTCATCCTCAGTATCCATGTCATGTTGAAGAACATTCAACTCGGATGGAGCAGTAACGTCGTTAGGATGAACGATGAAGTATTCCTGAGACCACTATACGGCGTCGCTGCGGGTGTCCGAGGACAAGGCGGACAAAAACGTCGACACACCTGCACCTGCACATCGGCGCTGAGACCTGCAGCGACCTCCGCAAAAAATCGGAAGGCGTGGCGCACCAGCGTAAAAACTGGAGGAGCAATCTACGCAGCTTGCCACGGACAAGAAACTGAAATGTACTCACACTTTCGACGAAAATTTAAGGTATTAACTGACCTCGTTGGACATCTCCGGAGTCAGTGCATCGTTACCGTGAAGAACTCGCCTCCCATCTCCCAAAACAAAGCCAACACAAACATCGTCACTACCACCAGCATCGACAGTGAGAACACTCCTGTCATCCAGTCTACCGTCCCCATCATATCCCCTCCTACAGTCAATGCGGACTGGGCTCCAATGTGTTTTTATTGCGACCGCACCTCCTAAGGACGCATCAGCCTCGTCGCTCATTTGCCTGAGGCTGGCGAACTAGTGCCTGGAGTCCTGACATACACCCGTCACATATGCCTCAGACCCACCCCCCCACACTGTCCCAGGACGTTCAGGCACCACAGAGGGTTCTTTCGGTCATATGCGCATACACGACAGCAGGATTCCCTGCAATATCACTACGATCAGCTCATCTCCCACAGGTAAGGACTCTTTATCACCATCGGCACACGCATCACAAACAACAGCAGTGTCTTACGACAAGCAGCTCCGTAGACGGTCACCTCTTGTCTATTCTGCCAACGTAAATCTAAGTCACGCATCAGCCTGTTCGGCGTTTTGCGAATCCATTGCGCTGGGCCTGTTGAAGTAATGCCGGGAGACCCAACATAAACTCGTCACTCCCGTCTGGCTTGCCCACACTTCGTCAGGACATTCGGTCATCACATTGGTTTATTCGGGCATACGCGCACCAACGAAAATCCCCAGTAACACATCATAACCCAGACTCCACCCCGAGATCATGCCCTACTTACCACACACGAACGCGTTCCAAAACACGCACACAGACGACACCTCATCGTAACGCATCCTGCATCACTCCTGTAGTAAACACGCGATACATTTTGCCAGCGCCAATGTGGCGTGTGGAACGTCGCATGAGAGACTGCGGAGACCTCACGCAAATATAAAACATGTGCTTTAGGGTAGCCTGGCATATGAAATGAGGATCAGGTCGTGCAGTACGCGTAGAGGGGCCGCTCAGTTTTGCCAGAAACTACGCCTAGTCTCTTCATCAATTCTTTAACAGGTCCGAACAGTCGGTCGGTGCAAGGGAGCGAGAGTGAGGACGACAGTAGGAAATTCGCCCTCACGGCGCATCAGAACACTCCTCACCATAAGAAATCTGACATACATGCCTGAATCTATCACGACGCCCTTAGAGTCTTTACTTGGAAGGCTAACAACTGATGAGCTGGCAAAAGGCGAAACCAGGAGCATAAGCAGCGCCATTCTTGCGCATGCAGTCGATCCAGGGCATCGTGTGCACCCCCAGCGAAGCTTTTCGCGTGATTTATAGGGTCTCCTCGAGCTATCCTAGGCTGCTGGGCCAGCGCCTGTTGGTAATAGCAGAAGCGGCCGCAATCAGGTTACGAAAACCGACTCTATGCGCCCAGAAGAACCTCGTGCAGGCTCCGCGATTGCCGTGGTCAAAGGTTCACGAACCACATGCAACTTTCTGCGCCTTTCCACTTTCGCCCCGCCTGTGTTTTGAAACTAACTTTTGTCGATTTTTTCAATCACTGACATGCTTGACTGTACCCTGTCCCCATATAAATGTTCGCCAACTCGGTTTGTTTTTTCCCAGGACTAGTGGTCAGGCTCTAATTACTCCTACTTGGTGCGAACTTTATGGCGTTGTCACCTATGTGGGATCCGGTAAGTTCTTGTTGTGGACTGGTACATGTGGAGCGTAGATCAGGTCGTGTGTGGCAGGTGTACACGGGCTGTTCGGCTTTGTCCACTAATTTTTCTGCACCAATCTACTGTTGTCTTGACTTTGTCTCGCCACCGGAACAACGTGGATGACGCATGAGAGAGCGAGGTGGATGCTGCGCAAGTTTGCCTTGCCATAAGCTAATTCACGCCCTCTCTGTAGAGCACACGGTGGCGTCATCGCTTGTCATGGTCAGGCTTGCGCAATCTAAACCAGCAGTCTGTTCGAATTTTACTAATCGCAAAGACCTCAAGGCATATAAACACTAACCACAGAATATGCAAAGAAAATAGCGATAACAGAAGATGCTGGTCGCGAGAGATGTCAGTCAGCGAGTAGGTGAAATTCATCAGAACGCTATTGGTCGAGAAGAACCGACAAGTTGCGCTGGCTACACTTGGCCCGCACTTACCTTGACAATTCGTCGTTGCATGTACCCGGTGTCTGCTGTCTTCACAGCGGTGTCCGTAAGACCTTCGCGACCACTCATAGCATGGAAGAAGAATTCAGAGGGCGTTAGACCGGAGTAGAAGCTGTTTCCGACAAAACCCTTTGCGGCGGGTGTTCGAGAACCCGGTGGAAAGTGGATGAGACTGCGACCGTTCAGCGAGTCCGGTACTCGCTTGCCTCCGATGATTTGCTGTCCCACACAGGCAATCATTTGAGAAATATTCAAGAATGAGCCTGGGGACGGGAAACAAGGCAGGCCCAAAAAGAAGACTCAGAAGGATTGAAGGCTTTCAGAAGAAGCACATCTGCAACATCGTTATAATCTCAAAATTTCGCGAAGGTAGACTACTTAAGACAGAAATGAAGACATAAGAATTAAGGTAAGCAACAGTGGAAGCGGATTATGGAGGGGTGGGTGGAGAGGAGGGGTGGCGCAGCTGACGTCGTGAGGATAAGCTGCCAGAGAATGTCCTAAAAGAACGCAACCGAGACTCCTCATCCTTCAAACAGAGCAGCCGAGTAAGAAACAATTCAGGTCTCGTGGAAAAGAGATACTTATCTGACGTTCTGGATTTGAGGTCTTGAACAGTCATCTCCAACATAGATGGTTCAATAATTCGACTGGACCTACTATTTATTAATGGACACCAAATGTGGCAAATTCTCACTATCTGACGACGACGAACTCGTCCATGGGTTCGGAACGTCATGGGGTCGGGCTGTCTTCTCCTTCTTCCCCGAGATGGTCTCTTGACCGGCGCGATTAACTATGATAGACGTTGCCGATCAACCATCAGCCACAGTTCGTCGCTGTGTGATGCAACCTAAGAACATGATGCTGGAGTGATGTAGACTGTAACTACTTTTTCGGGAACCGCGATAAGGGGGAAGAGGAGGAGGAGGAGGAGGAGGACTGAGAAAATAAACTGTTAACTTACCCTTTGAACCCGACTGAGCCATGACTAACGGCGAATTCGAAGGGTAGAGGGTGCGCTTACAGGCGGAACCAGCCTCGTCCCGGATCTTAGAAAGTTCCTGGCTGAGGCTTGACTGAAGCAAGAAAAGAACTATTTTACAAAAGGTCTGCAGAAGAACTATTCTTGGGTGAGAAAACTGGCGAGAGGATGAAACGGCCAAAATAGTCTCTTCGACCTGTGGCACAGAGTCTCTAGATGCTTCGAATGAGAGGACTCGAGAGACGAGGACTACTAGTGGATAAAATGGCTGTGGAAAACACATGAGCAAGCCAACCCATTTTGCCAACAGTGAAGCAATGTAAAACTTATATTTGCAGGTGTCTGTAGAATTAGAAGCACACATCTTGGAGGAGTCACCAGTAACACTTAACGAAACTAACAGCCCTCGGTTCTAGCATCACATTGTTGAGGAGTCAGTCCCGTAAAATACTGTACAATATGCTCGCCTTGCTGCCACAACCCAAAAGTTTTTTGTCCATACAGCCTGCTATGAGTTCGCTATTAAAGATCACCACGACTAGGAGTCGGCAGAAAACAAACATAAGAGACCTTTGCAGGACAGTTCATTCCTAAAAGGGACTACAGAGCACTCTGTTATCGTTCGATTTGTCAAAATGCAAACAAGGAAACGGGAGGGGGACGGGATGACGCACCTCTAAGGTCTCCTCCATACTGCAGCCAGGATTGCATTTGAGGGTGTTATTTTCATATTGCTTGATGAAGTCTTCACATTTTGCGAATCTGAATGCAGTAATAATGCAGATAACAGGGTATGAAAAAGGACAGAATTGAAGGAAAACAGTGTATAATGCTGGTTTGGAGAGCAGGCATAGGAGTGTGCTAAAAATATACTCAAGGAGTGGAGGGCCAGAAACATAGCTGGCGAGGCAATGCGTACATCGTCCGTCGTAATTGATGATGGACACTTTCAACGACTATTGTTGAGGTTTGACCGATGAAGTGTTTTTATGATCGGTGTCACGATATATCCGGAGTTAGCAAGCGAGTTCACTCCTGTCCAAACCTGTATGCTGTCGGGCGCGTTTTTTCGGCCGACTGGAAGTAAACGCTGCGAGAGGAATGTGGCTGCGTAGATGCCGCGCATGTTGGACAGGCCCAGGAATAAGGTAGACGACGAAGCAATCGAAATGCCAAGTCTGAGCAACATGCGTGGACTCAGGTTTCGCAACTGCTGCGTCTAACATTGCATCCACCGAATCCCCACTTTATACTGACAGAGGCTTCGAGGTGAGTTGGTTATGTGGAGTTTTGCGGGCTGATGTCGCGACAGTCCTGAGGTGGACACAATGGGCACTGAAGCGGGGTAGGAACTTGCATTCTGAGTGTGGGCTGGTCAACGCTGACACTTCCTTTGGGTAATGACCATGTCGTTATCGTTCTCGTTTTTGCAGTGGATTGAAGGCGCCCCTTAATGCCAAACTGGACCGTGAAGTACATTGCCGGTGTTGTTTCTAGGCACTCCCGCCTCACGTTACTGCACCTTTCCCCGAACTCCTACGTATGGTTGACTCCTAAGGTAGCAGTCGGATTTTTACGACAGCTGGAGATGCTTTTCGACCCTACGCAAGTTGCCCAGGGGTAATTTAATTTAAAATGTTAAAGGATCCTTGCACCTTTGCTTCTGTCCTTGGGTGGCGGGCGTTGGTATCAGCATTACTGTTGAGCAAAAGTCTTTTAAGGAGGGGGGATGCTCACCTAACGTTTGGCTAAACTGCCCAAGACAGAGAGCTATCTAGAGTACGATAAGAGAACCTCATTTCTAGCAACTGTCACTAGAGGTCAAGTGCAGAACAACTGACAGAATCAATTGGCAGAAAAGTAAGTCGGATGTGGAAAAAGATTACAGTTGATCCTCGGAAACTGGGTCCAAGAAAATTTTCCACACTTTCGAATGATGAAAAATTACATAATACGTGGCTTACCCTTGATGGATTAACTGCTCTTTTGCGGCACGCAACCGGGGGCAAGGGGTCACCTCACCAATTCCGATTGAGAAGCCTCGGTGAGCAAGGTAAAAGAGGGATATGCGACCAAGGCGCCACATGGCATCTGCGCAGGCGTCACCGCCATAGTCCCGTAAAATGCTGTAGAATATGCTCGCCTTGCTGCCACCGCCCAAAAGTTTCTTGTCCATACAGCCGGCCATGAGTTCGCTATTAAAGATGACCACGACTAGGAGTCGGCAGAAAACAAATAACCAAATAACTTCTGTTGAAATCAAATAAGTAGAACACTTGGCAAAAATTAGAATGCCACTTACAGCCGTCGTTGGGGCAGAGTTCCTCACCCCGACCAGAGTAGATCGATTTAGTTGGTACTCGCAGGCTAATTTTCACCTCACAAGAAGGATGTGGTGATAAAATGAGGTTGAATATTTGCTTTCCAGTCCAGAGACGAGTCGGCTATAGAGTTGGGAAACGAAAAACCGTTATCAGATGATGGAGGCTAGACAAAGCGGACAAACAGCGCAACTACAGCGCCCACGCGAACGCACCCACATAATGGCTGGAGGAGGTAGCTGAAGAGGTCGGCCAACGTGGTTGCCCGATACAATTTGACAGGCCAGTTGGCAGGCTTGATCCCGCGTGAAAAAAACGTCCTTGAGAGTGAGCAAGTGAGTTGCGGTGATAAGATCTTGGATGGGGGAAATTAACGGCTCGCCGTTTTTTGGACTAGAAATGTTCTTCAGGGTCTAAAGTTTGCGCGGAATAATAGACATGACAAAGTAAGTGGGCAAAGACATTTACAAGTGGCACGCAGCGGTGGGCCTCGCCAACTTACAAGCATCAAGTGTTTTGCTTCAGCCCTGGCCTCCTCCGTTTGTGGCAAGTGGATGTTCATTTCGTCGCCATCAAAGTCGGCGTTGAAAGGGGTGCAGCAACAGGGATTAAACCGAAAGGTTCGATTCTGTTTAACGGTCGCCTGGTGTTGGAGAATTAAGTAATTAATGCAATGTCAGAGGAACTAAGGGTACATTTTGTGCGGTACAACTACACAACTATCAAATAAATCCTCAAAGATCTATTAGGGCAACTATGAAACTATATAATAAATTTTCACAGACTAGTACAGCCTAGCCGAAAGCATAGGCACGTCAGTGAAACCTATAGAATCTTGAACATAATTTGAACGATTCCTAGAACTAAGTTGAATGAGTTGAGCAACTGCCTAATCTCCTGTGAGCAGGACTTCCACAAGGAGTTAGTGAATTGAGAGAAAGACTGAAATGAATACCTGTATGCTATTAAAATAAACAATTGTAAAGTCTGCTGAGCCAGATTCTCCTTAGATGCACAGCGATTTAAGCAATTTATTTGAATTTCACTGAGAGCCAGGAGGCATCATCCATGATGCCCCATCCAACCATTGAAAATAAACGAAACAGACTATAAATTGTGAGGAAAATATGTGGAAGGATTGCCTACTGAAGGCTATTAAAAAGCGTGAGAAAAACAAAGAATGTGGGCAAATTGAGTAAAAGTCGTAGGCTAAAAATTATGATTGAATTTGAACCAGATTAAACAAGAGAAGTGTCCCAAATTCAACGGAACCTATACTGACAGTTAAACATAGGTTACGATGTGAACACCTATGATGCCGAAAAGGAGTGACGATCAACAAATTATGTAACGAGCGCAATCATCCTCACAAGCCTGTGTCACCTTTTTTTACATATCAATCACACATAGCGAAGGTTTCTGTTTTATAGAGTGACTGAAGCAGTTGGCTACTCACCGCCAACTTTCCAGTTACAGGGGCTTCAACCTTGGATTTCGAATTGTGTATAAAGTAACCACAGAAAATCCAACTAGCTAATGCTCACTCAGGCGGCGTAAATTCATTTGGTTAGTGCTGGGTCCAGTATATCCAGTGACGCGGTTTGAAAACTCGGAACCTATACAACGGCTAACCGCACACTATGTCGTTTCAGGTTCTCGTTGAAGCGCTGTGCTCAGGTTGACAAACACAAATATCGAGTAACAGCCACAAAAATTACCACATGCAGAAATTCATAGAAGGCGATGCAATAAAAAATTACCTTCATGGCTTGAATGGAGACGCGGTGAAGAGAAGGTTGTCTATTGAATAGCACAATATCGTCATCAACTAGGTGTCTTTCAACCAGGTCGCCAATACGCAACGTCTTCGCAACATTCTCCTGGATACGTTTATTGGCCAAGTACTTCTTTACGATGCCTCCAGGCTGCAGTCCCTTGCCCGCCTCTGCATTCTGTACATCTCGAGCCGTTGCGCGGTAACTAACAAACAGTGCACCCGGATGCGTGTTGGGTCCATTGAGGATAAGCTTCCGGAGAAATTCAATGTTGAACTGGGTTACACGTTCTGGATAGGTGAGTAGTTTGGCACAGTGTACCGGGACGCAAACCTATATTTAAGGACCATAAACGAGTCCCTCTTATCAAAGATCACGATGAAGCACAGACATAGGAAGGGGACGAGGGCGCCCCAAAATATATGTACCTGATCAATACGCAGATTGGGATCGGGAGAGATGACGGTGCGAGCCGTGAAGTTAGTACGCTTTCCCAGTAGATTTCCACGGAAACGACCATGTTTTCCGGAGAGGCGTTGCAAAAGACCACGCATAAATTTGTGATCTTGCACCGGAGGCAGGCCACTGTGTTGGGAATTTATTATTCGTGCGACCTCTGCGTGCAAATTATCAAGACAGGCGATTTGATCTGCTTCAGGTATGTCCTCTTCCAGAGTTGCTGCTTGAGCCAAAATCCACTGGTACATCTGAGTAAGGTCATCTTCGTTACTAAGAAATTAGAAAGGTAATTTCCAAGTAAATCGGTAAAGAAAATGCTCAAGAGAATATGCATTTAGTTAGTGAAATTGGCCATCAATAGAAAGATTGAATCTGAACTAACCAAACCAGCACGAAGACATACACAATTAACTCAGAAAGACGCCCCCTTCCACTCAGGTGCGGACTGCCTAAGGTATTCAGACTGGGTTGCCTTCAGAAAACGACAACCTCAAAAAGTTGCCCACTGCTTCGAAAGACTCAAAGATGCCATCAACTTACCGAAGCAAGAAACATCAAAGTCACATGACTTACGTTCCGCTTTTGACCTCTGAAACAACTGAGGGTCGGATAGCATTGGGCGGAACTGGGATCCGCTGCAAAATCAAATTTCGAGGGTGGGTCGCCCACTCACAGCCAAAAGGCATCAGTAGCAAAGGAAGGTCCTCTGTTGGTATTTTAGAAAACAGCTGAAGGGCACGAGCAGGGCGAATAGTTTCCTGCAACATATAAGGCTGGGATTAAAATGGTACCCCTTTGAGAAGCATGGGCAAATATACACAAACGAAGGATTTCTGTTCCAGCAAGATAATACAAGGAGATCCGACAACGGTCAGAAAGGAGTATAAGGCAAAAATAGGAAAAGCGCTTTCAATGAAGAGAGAGTCCAAGAAAAGCCTGGTAAAGATTTACTTCATTCGAGCATACAGACACAATGTTATATGCGTAAACATTGAAAACAAAAATATTACAACATACCACGCATTTTCTAGCCAGTGCGGGAAGCTCGGGATTTGTGTCGCTGGCAGCGGATAACTTGTCAACATACTCATCGACATTCTTCCCAACTAACTTAGACACATCGTGAATGATATAAGACAGTCCAGTGCCCTTTTTGACGTTGCCTAAACATAGTAGGGTCAAAAAGTTCCAAACCGTTTAAAGCTCCGCAATATCTGCATACGGTAGGTTTGTTAGCGAGCTTATGAACGGCTTTGCGTAAAACTTTCTTTTGAATATACTCCAGGGAAAGATTAGAGCAGCTCTGGAGGTACTTCGACCGGACGGAATCAGGGATAAGGACGCGGGAGCAAGTCTAAATGATAGGCAAAATAAGGAGAATTTACTTTGCAGATGCATTGAAGAATTTTCACTATATGCCACAGATAGCCCACATGGTAAACAGGCGCGGGAAGATCAAAGTAACCCCAATGGCCGATGCAAGCTTGATAATCAAGACCGCAGGTTTCGCATAGTTCGTTTCGCTTAGAAGCGCCGAGTTTAGGATCAAGCAAGCCGTATTCCAGTGCTTTCCGACCTCCCTGGTCCTCCTTATAAAGAAGACATTTCAGAACTTGTACATTGGCAAGCTGTTGGATATCTGCCTCTGTTGACAAACTAAAACGGATGTTTTTACTTATTTTTTAGTCAATTAAATAGTATGGTTTTACATAGTCTTTGGAACATCCGTAGGCCTATACAATTCCTTCATATCCAGAAAGTGAGCAACCCACGGAGGCACCACACACCAACGACGAATTCCCGCCTAACCAAAATTATTTGGTTTAACTGTTCCAACAACGACCGAAATAAATTTGCATATGTGATTGGGCATTAGTTCATTTATTGACCGAAATTTAAGGTGCATAGCTTATCTGTAAAAGGCAAATTTTTGAGTAGTAAGGCATTCTTCTGCTGGAATTTATATGGGTATGAATTAAAAGATAACCAAGTGTTAGTGATGGGATAGACAACAGATGAATCAGGTGTGCGAGGGAGGTGCAGCCAGGCAAGTTCTCGAAAAGTGGAAAGTTTAAAAGGCTAAACGATACGTTTACGCAACACCACACTGTTCAAAATTGAGAAAAGGGGCGAAAACCATCGTCAACAGCGAAAAAGTTGCCAATAGTTGTTTAGAAGTGACGCTAAGTTTTCATATTAGCAAGGAAGGAAGATTATGTATGCTTTCGTCAACTGATGCCTTTTGTGACTATTAAAAGCGTTCAGAATTGCACTGTTAGCGTCCCCAGACGTCTTTAGCTCCTCAACCATCATGGAAAATTGATAAAATTATTCAATAATTTGCATTTAAATGCTAGGATGACTTTGGGATTACTCGCCTCATTATCTAGTAGGGCGCTGGGGAAACTTCCCGTTTTAAGATTGCTTTCACTCAGTACACTGGCCGGACTTTGGACTAACGCCTACGCTAGAGAACGAAGTCATACCGGACATCTACGTCATTGACAGCACTGTGTGCTTTTCGGAGGTTCCCGCATTTTAAGATATTTCAGCCTAAGAATATAGGGAATAATTACATACGTCGTGTTTATTTTGATTGCGAATGGAACGAAGAATCCGAGTTTCTGGTTTGCCATCATTCCCAAAACCGCTATGAAGCCAGCTCGATTGTTCGTACTCAATGATGGGTCAAATTAGTAAAGTAAACGGCATGTAACCTTTCGGTTCGCTGTGATTATAAAGACACATAATAAAAGTTAAAGGCCATCCTTTAGTCTCAGCAACACCTTAAAAGAAGCGCTTTGAGGGGAAAAGTTACTGAGAAGAGGAAGTTATCAGCCGATAGTCTACTTAAATTACGAAGAAACATCGTCACCAGACATTGGTCCCACTATCATGAAGGTTCATTCCAAATAAATTAAGATGAAATGGGATAGCTTTATATCCTCCAGGGTGTCCCTCACGTAAATTCCCTCCTTAACGGAGCAAAATATTCTTCAATAGAACAACGGTCAAGTGGATGACCTAATAACACTTGTCAATTCAGAACATTTCAGCGACGAACTGTGGTAAACCGCCAACGAAGATTACAATCGGAAGAAATAGCAAGAATGCAACGATATTACAGCGTGAAGAGGAAAGGAACTTACTTTCGCATAAGTACATCTCTTCTAAAAGTCAAGTGACCACATAGGCCGCTTGTTGGCGCAGTATGTCAGTCAAGCCGATGATTTGATGTCTCCACAGACTGCGACATTCCTGTTCACTCCAGTAGGTTATTTGATAAATCAACCTGATGGTCGGAAGAAGTCATCACGGAAAAGGGCAGTCTTAACTAAACACGATACGGCAAGTTTGTATCCAGTGCCCGTGCAATTGCTCATGAATGAACAGACATAGATCTAAATTAGGTAATGGGTCTCATACAGCAGTGCTCCTAGATCTCCTACAAACTTTTGACTCATCTCTGCACCCTTTTGTGCAGGTTACAACTCTGTTGCGTTCAGCATCCCCGAGCCTGTATCGCATATTTGGGATGTGGCCTTAAAAATGTGTGGAAGACTTTAATAAAGCAGCCTTCGTCGAAAACTGCGAACGTCCACTCGATAGCGTGTCTCATTTAAGTTTGGGACTTAGCTGTATACGACAGGGTGCATAAGTCTTTGTAGTTCTCGTTACTCAAAGGTTGAGATATTTCTGTGCTCCTGCTATTAGGCGTGACATTTTGCTAAGACGGTAGGTGTGCCGATCTGGTACCTGGTTACGATTTCTGAGATACCGTATGACACCCCTGTTCCAGTTAAACGACGGGAGCCATCCGCAGTACCATAAGTCTAATCGACAAAGACCGCCTTGAAATTCCCTCCAGTCGACTGCATTAGGAGTAAATATTCCATATTCGTATGTCAACCATGATAAGTGGATCTTTTTGTCCGTTCTCTGGCTAATCAATCGGGTTCTCTGACAAATTTACTTTGCCCACAACGGCGTCCGAGCCTTCAAATCACTCCATATATTTGCTGAAGTGCAGTGTATGTTTCGGCATTTCGTCCTAACACCTGCGAACAATCCCTGTACGTGCGGATATCGAATAGAAGACTGCAGAGCAACGGGTATTTCAGTGATGACAGCAAAGCGATAGATTTTCAGGAAACCATCATATCAATAATCATCACTCAGGATTAAATGGCTGCACCTAGGGTCTCGGACGATATGGCATTTTCTGCCATACATCAAGGACGTTTCAGAAGCGACCGAGCACATTGCTGGGGAGCTAGGTGTTGGAATTGCACATCGTCCCAAAGCCACCATGCGCAATAGGGTCATGATAACTAAAGACCGGTTATAGCCTGAAGAGCGATCTGGAGTAGTGTATCGCATTCCGTGTCAAAATTGTCCTTGTAATTACATAGGGCAGACTTGGCGCATGCTCGGATCGCGCATACACGAACATAAGCTGGCTGTGAGACGAGGCGACGCATCATCACAAGTGGCCGTCCACGCCTACGAAATGTGTCACGAGTTCAACTTCACAACCACCAAAATAGTCGCCCACGCTGGAAACAAAACAGGCCGAGAATTGATTGGAGCCTGGGCCTCGGATGAGAACTCGATCAATCGATTTATCGATCTGGCGCCGGCGTACAGAGTCCTGCGTAGTCACATCTGGTTTTGCGCCGTCGGTCGATGATTGGTCTACATGCCTTATAACTGTCGCTCGTTCTGGTGCTGCTGCTACCTCTGACGATGGACTCCTGCACGAGTCCGAATGCCCAGGACAATAAACGAAGTGTTTTGGTGCTCGACCCTTCTTCTTCACCTGGTGCTTATGTTGGTGGGGAGGGGGGCAGTCTGTGCATGGTGCGCGCGCAGATAGGTTCACAAGATATGTCAGCCACCGCGCCCATTTCCCCCATCTGCCAACTGATCAGCTCGGACAGTGACCGCGGCCTGGCAATAGGAAGGGAGAGTGAGGTCGACGACTCAGAGTAATTTCTACACTATAAGCAATCTGACACTCTTGAAGCTCTCACTGTGCGCTAAAAGCCGGGACTTGGAAGGCTGCCACCTCACGGAATAACTTGGGCCTTGCAGTCAGCCCAGTGTTGTGTTTGTGTGGAATGGCCGACTGGTGGCCCAAGAGTCAGGCTGCAGTGGCTCCTTCTTAATGTGGTCTTTATGGCACTCCTAACCCGTGGAATTCGAGCCAGAAGTGACGGCACGCCTAGGTGCGGCTGCAGCCGTTGCAGCCACCCTTTCATTGTTGGTTAAATACCTGGTCATTTGCTGTGTAGACAAGGGGGCGTGGAGTGCAATGTTAGTGTGTGGGCTCGACGGTACCATGCACCTGCGCCCTCCCCCGCCTCCGGTCTTCTTGACAATGTCTTAACATCGGGTCCAGGGGGGAGGAGCGAGTGCGGTAGATGCGGCGTAAGTCACCATGCATACTTTATCTTGCTGCGGGGCATACGGTGGGCATCCTAGGAAACGACGGTCGAACTGTCATGAAAAACTAATGCTTAGAAAATTGACTACTTAAGTACTGTAAGCCTACGGATAACTTTCATAGTCCTTACGCCATTCACAAGCATAGTTATTTCACAGTCCGGACTGCTTGCGCAGTTATTTGTGCACACAAAAGACGAAGTAGGCGCCGGCATTGAGGTTCGGAGAACGCCCCTCAAGACAGCTGCTCCATCGGCTTCCTGTCCACTATTCACGCAACATGATAACGGAATAAATTATTCCGTGCATTTGATGAAGATTCTCCATAGTCAACTTTTACATAGGTTTGTAAGGGCGTGGTTACTGAAGCATCCTATCGAAGGGCCTTTGAAAGTCACTAAAGGCTACGTAGGTAATGGGCCCACAGTCAGATACTCGGATCTATGCCTGAATGTAGTGCTGGAAGTTGACTATTCGTGGCCTGGCTTTCCGAAAACCGTGCTTGGGGTTCGGATAACAGATCCCTCATGTTTTCGAAATCTACAGACTCTTTTTTGGTCCTCTCTGTAATAGTACATAAAAAAGCTGCAAGAGGTAAACATGATTATTTGATAAAACAGATAGTTGATTGGTGTTGGCATCTTCTTCATCAGCCTCCCCCGTCTCTGTACTAAAACTACGTGAGTAATTTTCGAAAAAGTAATTAAATGCGAAAGCAGGGGTGCTTTGATTCAACAAGACGGACTGTTTGGCACCATTTGCACAGCAAAAATGCACCGAGTTAAGCGGGAACCTGGAAGCGAGTATAATGAGAAACGTGCGAAAAGGCATTACGGTGGATGCGAAAGGTAAGAAGCAGACGTGAGGGCGGAATACGACAGCTAAGTCTGCATAGTCTTTAAAGGATAAAAATGCGTTTAAGCTCAATTTGTAAAATTTAGGTCTATACAAATTTCCGACAAACCCTACTTTAGTGGTGACTTTGGTTTGAATAAAAAGAACCTCCGATCCTTGCCTGTTTCCCGATTCTGCGTGCAAAGCCTTTTAGATATTAGAGTTAATTACGGTATTTTAGAGAGCTTTCGGGTGTTTCTCTATGACAAAAAATATTTTTGAAAGGAAATTTAGCCGAAAATGAGCTACGTAGTTTGGAGACCTGAAGTAAGTGTAAGTATCGTCTTCAAGTCTTTAAATATGCAGGTTGCTTCAAGGCAGGTAGAGATTGTCAGGCGTTTTGAGGCCGGACTGAAATAAGTGCGGAAAAACTATGAGTTGAAGAAAGGCTAGACGAGACAATTAAAGCAAAGACGCAGTTAAATTCAACAAACATTCCATTGAAGAGGGGCATAACGAGAGGAGAAGAATGCACCTAAATGGCAGACACGAGGGGAACAACACCCCAAAAAGGACATCTACTAGTAGTTAAGGATTTATGTAGATATGTCTGGCTTTATCCAGACGTACTGCATTGTGAATTCGCTCTTAACAATTTTCCACAACCGAACTAAACGTGTCTATCTGAACATAAGTGGCTGCTGACACGTTTTGGAATTTAGGAGACGGGAGGTACATTCTACTCAGGTTTCTAAACAGCATTTGTTTGGCGAACTTTCAGTACACGTGTAAAAATATTTGCATGAGTAGGCTGCATAAAAATACCTTGGAGGGATTGCACTCCTAACAGCAGGATATCATGTTATGCAGTGACATTTTCCACTCCCACTACGAGCTTGTGTCTTGCAGGGAATAGTGACTTCATGACCGACTGGAGTACGGTGTATTTAAACTTTCTAACACATGCATCGCTGTTTGGGTCCCCTTATCGGAAATCGGCACTTTCAGGCATCCGAAATGTTGAAAGGCTTCTGGCCCTGTCACCACGCCCACTTGCTGGAATTCGAGATTGACTGACAGATAATTGACGATGTTCTGGATTTAAGGCATTAAAAATATGTTGGATGTGGCAATTGAATGAACCAGTCATTAGCATCTATTCTCTCAGAGCGTATTACGGTTCCCTCGACCACGCCTCTGCTGGCTACATTAACTCGAATTCCCACTCGGCCATGTCTTCGAGGTTATGATGTAGGAAAGACAGTTGGGAGCTACTCATGGACGTTTAGTCAACAGACAAGACATAACAGGAGGATTGAGCTAACAGACGACATAAAGAAGGGAGTAACGCAGAACACTTTTGCAGTAGGAAAATTTCGCAGAACAGAATCCCCATAACGGACTATGTCCTTAGTCTGCAGAATAACGCCCCGAAAATGCCAGACTTAAAACAGGAAAAAGTGGATTCTACTAGGTTTTTCGGTAAGGGTAAAATATATGATCGGGGTAGGGATACCATCGAGAACTTCCTACTATATTCGCCTGCGCAGGCATTGTCCGATAGTTTTTCATTGGAACCCAGTTACGCCCCTCGACGGCCCTGCCAGACATGGGCCCTCTTTTGCGTAGTTTCCTTTTTGGACGGTTCCAACGCGCCTCCATGAGGTCCCACCCGTATCAACCCTACTACCACCATTCCCGTAAGGTACGACCCGCCGATAACCTTTTTTGATCCCAGTTATATACTTTATCCCTGCAGATTTTTTGTAAGATCTCCCTCTGGTGACCGCAGAAAAGACACACCAGAAGCTTGACATTCTTTTGCCTAGAAATTCAGTAAACTTGCCAAGGTTTCCCCAGAACGTTTTCGCATCGCAACGCCTGGATAAGACATTATCCGCCACATGAAAGCAGAAGACAGAACCACTTCAAAACAATCAGGTGTTTCAAAATAGCGTCTTAAACTAGAATAAACCGGCAAAACAATAAGAAAGTGACTCAGTGGTAGTGCCGAACCAAGTGCTCAATGGGCGGAGAATTCGAGTTTGGACGACAGAATCTTCAAACCCAAATTGGGTTTGACTGGCCGACGATGCCTACTATATGCGACCAGTAGATATCACAGTCCCTCTTGTATTTTCCGGTACGCATTCTTCTGAAATGGCCATTTACAGGTGACCAGAAAGGCACGCATTCAAGAGGCCACATCCCAGCACGACTGAAATATTTTGGCATTATGCTGCATGATAATCAATTTCACAAGCCCGCCTGGGTAATCCTTTCCACCGGGAACTACATTTCAGAATTTCGATCAGAATTTCATGTATTAAGTCACCCTTTTATATATGCCGAAAGGAGGACCGACAGAGACAAGGCAGACTGCAGTGGTCACTTCTGGCTCATTAGCCGTCACCAGTCAGCCATACCCAACCAAAAGTTCGGAGCGCGAAGGACGAGCACGTTCCGTGGGCCGATGGGTGAACGCATCTCCAAAATAAGTTTGTATTCCCGACTGCAACCGACGGGAAATCGACCCCCTGGTTCAGTGGTAGAGCATTCGATTCAATGACCAAAAATCCCGGTTTTAGATCTAGAAAACCGGGATTGGGTATGGCTGACTGGTGACGGACAATTTGTCAGAAATGGCCACCCATCTCCCCCGTTCTTGTCGTCATTACTTTCAGCATATATCCATAGTCGTTATTCAACTTCCTCGTGGGCACTAGCTTGAGCCTCAAGGCACAACAAAACGAGCATGTCCCGTAAACTGATCGAAGAACGTACTTCTAGCAAATACATAAAACCAAAAATTGGTAGTCTGCATATCGATCGCCCTTTCCAGTTGCAGAGGGTCAAATGAGTAGCCGACGAGTGAATTCCGAAAAAGGCGACACGCCACAGACCCTTCTGACAATTCAGCGGCCAGTACACAGCATCCACGGAAGCCCTATACATTTGGCAAGATCTTTAAACGTTCCTATCTGATCCACCCGTAGAAGGACTTGGAGCTGGCGAGACACGAATGAACTTCGGTCGAACAGTATTGTTGACACGTCTGTGTGAATAGACGTGGGCTCGTTTTTACCTTACAAGTGGTTGGCATTGGATAACATAAAACACACAGAACCTGTTAGGGGGAAAGGCCCACTAAGCGTACGAGAGACAGCCCCCTGTCCGTGACCGTTGGCAAACGCTACCCGTCCTACGTCCAGATAACTCGGTTACACTTCAGAATACTTCCTGCGATTAACATCCATAATCCTATCGCAAATCCATAATCCACATTTCTCAGCAAAAACCAAAAAGACCTTCGTCACATCGAGGGTTATTCTCTTCTGACCGAATCATGTGAAACCGACGTAAGAGCGATGGCGTCGAGAGGAACCAGAGATTGCCAGAAGAACTGTAGCGCCTCAAGCGCGCATAAGTCCTCCACCGCTTGGTTAGATACCATGTGATCACGGCTCTCGGGGGCCTGGACCATACGTGACTTCGAGCCCCGATGACAGCCAATCACGGGCATCCATAAGTTCCATAATCACCCGATTAATTCACCACGCTGACAGACCTACATGGCACTTTGTTATAGGCACCCGCATCATCTTTGTGGGGAGACGCGCGCGCAGGCCCAGAGCCGGTCGTACGCCGGAGGCTTTTGTGACCACGAAGCTTCTGCACGGAATACACGCCCCCACCCCCCCCGGTGCCTTTCTCCTGACACTCGAGAAGCCTGCTCGCGTGACGCCAGACGCGTACTCTCGTTCGGCCGCCAACCGCCTCCAACCCGTTCTCCAATCATCCTGTACAGAATACAGCGCCCTATCTACTGGCGTCCAACATCTGTTTTTATTCAGGAGCAAACCTGAAGGTCAGAGTTGTTATGGTCTACAGACGGCTTTGGCCGCCACGGTAGTCCCACCTACTGTATAGATGCGACCGCCAGAGCACTAGATCTATTTTCCGAAACTCCCCTGAGGGCCTCAAGAGGGTCTCGGAAGTTAGTAAAACCTACGAAGTCCACCAAAATGAAACTGGCAGGGTCCTAATGGAGGCTCATCTACGGTTGTGCCGGATTTCTGTCTTTATGTCTACAAATAAACCTTCTACTAAGGGAAGAGGAAGACAGTTAACGGCCTTAGTAAGCATCTTAATCATACAGCAAAACAGGCTTTTACAAAAACAGATATAAAAAGATGAGCTCCTCAATGTCAGCTAGTTATTGCGAGTAGTAGTTACTTATATGTTAGGATTTTAAAGGAAAATATGGCTAATGAGCGGAGGTTGATTTAGATACATCGTTCAGAAATCTAACTACCTCAAGACATGCCTACTCTGTGAAGTCAGTTTATACAGGCCTCTAACAAAGGCCTAAACTCAAAATTAGAACTGCCATTAAACAGCCTGGTGGTTGGGGGGAAAAGCGGTACAGGACTTCCGTTAACAGAAACCGGTCCCATACTCTGCAGATCCTTTTCCGTGAATTGTTGAGACGTGGCGAGATGGACGTATGCGATTTTTCGCCGAATCAGCGGCAGTGATCGCAGGAGAGTGAATGGGATAAGGCAGGACAAGGCTTAGTCAACTAAAATCTCGAAATTTACGGGCCCAGCCGTCTGTCGAACGTTGAGAAGATAGCAAGATATCATGAAAAGACTGTGTCGGGTAATGTTGACGAACTGTACTGCGACGAGCGGAGACCGGTAGGCGAATTGGATGATATAGGGATAATAGAGATTGCTGAAGTAGCCACTGAAATAAAAGAAAGGGTTAAGAGAACAATTAGTATGAAACGGTTAAGTCGGCAGAAGCTTGGCCAGATGTCGTACCGCAAGACAGTAGTTGTGGCATGTAAGAGGTGAGGCGTTTTGAACACCAACCGGCTTTTTGTTTTAAAGATAGACACAAGCAACAATTCGCATGTTGAAAGAATTGGTGTTGCGCTCATCAAACCATCGGCTACTGATATATTTGATCTAAAATTACGATATGAAGGCAGTGACTTTAGTATTTCTGATTTGGGCCTCGAACAGCAAATCCTCGCCTTCCTTTCCACGGATTGCGCTGGTGTTTGTGGCCCTTTTTGTGACTCGGCCGAATGATCGGATGAGGGTTCCACTTACTGTGGTAGATCGTTACTACATCAGACACGACAGCGTTTCCTGCCGATAATCAACGTACTTCAAAATCGACTTGTTTATCTTTTGTTTCTGCTGCACACAAATTCAATGTTCCCGTCGATTAAACCTCTAAAATAAATACCAATTACTTCACGCAACAGGGCCTAGCCGCGCCTCCAAATTTTTACGAGGCCGAGTGAGGTGATGGCCACGTGAGCCCTGCTTGGCTCGTGGTGCTCCGGCTCCAGCCCAAAAACATGCATGGTGACCTACGCTCTCCACCTCAGTACTCAGACTTTGCCTGGACAGAATAACTAGCCGCGAAGGGATCGCGTGGGCAAACATTGCTTTCAGTGGAAGTATCTGTGATTCAAATTTTCTAGTCAGTATCACACCAATACCAAAAGTGGTGATGAAATGGCGGCAATTAGGAACTCAAACTCGGGCGATTAAGTAATCGTCGCACCGAGTACAAACATCTGTGGTGAATACAGGGGCTGTTAATTTTGACAGGTATATGGTCGCATAGTGATTGCCTCCCACAAATACAGCACTTCTTGTGCGTCCATTACACTTATCTGCCTCTGTCTCCGCTGATGCGTTCTAGTGGGAGATCGAAACCTCAGACGGATAGAATCCAGGTTCCAACGGTTGAATCTTTCTTTCTCCGAACTCGCCTCTTCGCTTGTATCAGCAAGAAAATTAAGCGTGCGACTTCCTCTCCCCTCGGATTCTGAGACCGTAGCAAATTCCAACAGAAATCGCTGTCAATCGGATGGAAGGTCAAACATTAGAATAAAACAGTGGGCCTTCGGGTGTAACTTCCCGCTAACTATATATACATATATACACATGTATATGAAAATGGAGCCTTGGTACTGTGATAGGGCCGGGCCGAATGGATCTCCAAAGCCTGGGAGGATTCCAAAGGCGGAAAAATTGGCCAGAAGACTTGTGCGATTTTTGTAGCAAATAATCAACTTCTACTCGAGGCCCGCGCTAACTTTACTTCGGACCATCAGCCTTTGGGCGATAAAAATACCCGAAGGACAAAGCAGTTAAGCAACGCGCTTTTATCCATCAGCAATTAGTCAACATTTATATGGGACAGAGGGTAAGGCAGTTTTCTTCAAATAAGTGACTAAAATCTAGTCAAGATCTTCGAGGGTTGGCCCTCCGTTACGCTGCTCAGATTTCTGATTCTTTTGAGCAGATGCGAAACGGTAGAGTCAGTCATCCAAAAGTAAGTGCAAATTGCACCTATATGCTAGTCAACTAGGCCTTGAAACATCATTTAGGGATATTCAGGCGGCACTTACGTCTTGCCCTACCAGACATCATGTCTTCATACTTTAACGTTTGTGGTTTTGTGGGATTTTCGAAGTTCAAGTGCATGTGGAAAATAGTGATACGTAGAATTTGGCGTAAATGTTGTGGAGCAAGCGTGCAGAGGTTATAAAATCCGTTACGAGACAAAGGACGTAAAAAATATTCTCTAAAGATGAGTTCTAAGCATCCTCAGGGGCCGGTGATCAACCGTAGTCGCCAGAAAAGGGAGGATTTATAGGCCGCTTCCATGATGGCCGACTAAATTGTACCCTTACGATCGCTGGTTGATGTCCGATTTTTACTCCACTTAGCTGGAAAGTCTATGTTCAAATGTGCATGTTCGATACAGGCATACAGTGCGTGACCTATCTCATGAAATGTTGGTTGA
>CACRXP010000080.1:1185306-1197982 GCA_902702965.1 Spirometra erinaceieuropaei
CTAGGCCTTGAGACATCATTTAGGGATATTCAGGCGGCACTTACGTCTTGCCCTACCAGACATCATGTCTTCATACTTTAACGTTTGTGGTTTTGTGGGATTTTCGAAGTTCAAGTGCATGTGGAAAATAGTGATACGTAGAATTTGGCGTAAATGTTGTAGAGCAAGCGTGCAGAGGTTATAAAATCCGTTACGAGACAAAGGACGTAAAAAATATTCTCTAAAGATGAGTTCTAAGCATCCGCAGGGGCCGGTGATCAACCGTAGTCGCCAGAAAAGGGAGGATTTATAGGCCGCTTCCATGATGACCGACCAAATTGTACCCTTACGATCGCTGGTTGATGTCCGATTTTTACTCCACTTAGCTGGAAAGTCTATGTTCAAATGTGCATGTTCGATACAGGCATACAGTGCGTGACCTATCTCATGAAATGTTGGCTGAAATTCTCAAATGCGTTTTCGATTAGGAAGGATTACTTGGTCGCGGTTGCAAAACTGGTTACCTTAAGGCATACTCTTATAACATTTTGGACTTGGCAGGATGTCGGCTTTTAAATGCACTTCTTTTCAATCTCCTGTAGTAAGCGTGGTCGGTAAAAAATGACTACTTAAGTAGCATGCATTTTTCCCATTGATTTTCGATGGTCTTGGAAATTCAAATATAGTTTATAGAAACCACAGACGAAAATATGCTTTCTTTTAGTCAATCAATAGAAAATCACGTCTTCTTTATATTTTATACTTAAGAAAGAAGTATAATTAGGTTTGAAAAAAGTTTTCTAATTGCCAAAAAATTTGGAGCCTTATCATCCGTTGCATTAGGGCTTAGTGATTACACTCTACAAGGTGCATGCGTTCCGCGTAAAGAAAATCCCATATTTTTCTATGTCATTAAAGAGAGATCATACAGGGTCCATAAAATTGTGCAATGGATGCGGACCATGTTGTATATTTCATGAGGAGCAGTGGTAAACGGCCAGGTACGATGCTATGTGAATGGACATATCGCGGTCTTAAAAAGTCTCATAATTAGAAACTTTTTTAAAACCTAATTATACTCCTTCCTTAAGTAAAAGATATAAAGAAGACGTGATTCTCTATTGATTGACTAAAAGAAAGCATAATTTCGTTTGTGGTTTCTATAAAATATATTTGAATTTCCAAGACCATCGAAAATCAATGGGGAAAATGCATGCTACTTAAGTAGTCATTTTTTATCGAGCACGCTTTCTGCAGGAGATTGAGAAGAAGTGCATTTAAAAGCCGACATCCTGCCGAGTCCAAAATGTTATAAGAGTATGCCTTAAGATAATCAGTATCACAACCGCGACCAAGTAATCCTTTCTAATCGAAAACGCATTTCAGAATTTCAGCCGACATTTCATGAGATAGGTCACTCACTGTACACTTTCGTATTTTACTAGGTTCGGCACGTACGTGACGGGTTTCTGGGGGCGTTTTTTAAACATGCATCTCCAGCTGGGAGGGGGATGCCCAATTCCCTCCAATAAGACATGACAGAGGAAAGAAACCCTAGATTTCAAGTCGCAAGTTTTCACAAGTGTAAGTTATAATTGGTCCGTTTGCTGCTAGACGACGATTGATGTTTCGGTGTTTCTTTGTTAGTTTAAAATGCAGATCTGAAAGATGGTGGGTACCTCCGTCACAACGAAAATTCGCAACGATTGATCAACTCAAAATACGAACTCAGTTCTGTAAACTTACTAAACTTTTCCGTCAATTGTTACGTTTGGAAAGTAGCGTATTATTCCAAATCCTTCCTTGTCCATGCTGTTCTAGATGAGTTAACAACATAAAACAGTGCTATATTCTCTTCTAGGTCTTGCACAGCTATACAAAATCGAAGTACAAAGAGAGTAAATTTGGAAATTCAGTGTAACTTCTGTCGTATTGCCTCGATAAGTGTAGGCTACGTACTTTGATAAGACGGCTATTTCAACCATATGGTAGGAAAACTGCCGCTCTGCAGAGACTCAAAGTATATTTGTATGTGTCTGCGTGCACAAAGGAGACAAAATCTACTCCATTTTCAGTTATCCGGAAGAGTTCCCGCATGGAGCAAACACGAGTTGAAGTTCTCAAGCAATTGTAGACAGAACTGATAATTAAAACAACGGACGGTCACTGCTAATACAGTAACTTTTCTGAGCTTCCACAGAAACGTCGAACGTTAGGCACCTCGAGATGTTAATCGTCTGGATGACCACGCAGTGTGTTAGTTATAACACGGAGAAGGGTGAGGGAAGAAGACGTCTTTTCGTGACACCGCGGTAATTCTACTAAACTTTTTTCGTCCAAACATCAAATACTGGTTCCCATAGCACGGGGACGAACAGATGTCAGTTCGTCGAATGAGTCTGTGTTCATGCCCTAGCACGTATTCGCCCAGACATCCAATAGCTGGCCAGCACTCTGCAATCGAACGAGTTCATCATGCTGTTGACTGACCGATCAGTACCTGGCACGCATCCATTTGGGGACGCACCAAAGAGGACTTGTCAGTCATAGGAGTCTGAACGCCAGTAAATCAATGAATGCCCGCTTCCTGGAAGTGTTACATCCTAAAGGTTAACCGACACATGCCGGTGGACGCTTATGACGATTAGCTGGTCAAATGCGACGACGGCTATGACCAACTCGGGGTGAGTTGTGAAGGGGTTGGCTCGTAACGAGAGAGGCTTTACCCGCCTTGATATCACTCACTCTTCCTACATCCACCATGAACCAATAGCAAAACGGGGCCATTAGGATTAGAGGCCTACTTTCGAACTTGGCACTGTCTCTCTGTCTTACCAGGCCTCACTCGTATACTCCTCCGATGTCCGAACGTTAGGTGCCTTCTTGGGTTTAACGAGATTCTGACCTCAGGTGGGCGCACAAATCAGTCAACATATCAACTTTGCCCCGAATTATAAAGCTCATACTGCAACCTGCGGTTATACCAGAAACGCTGGCGGAAACACCGAAGAAGCAGACCCCTCTCAGTTGTGTTCAGTGAAATGAGAAAATTAAAGAAATCCGTACTTCTGAGTTTTTAACTGTCCGGAGCGCGATAAAACGACTTCCGCGTGTGTGTACCCAACACACCTGTGTATGAGCTTCAGCCTTGTCCTTGCGCGACGCCAGCTAAGACTATAACTTGCTGATCGTGAATATATGTAATGAATTTCTTTTCACTGGTATTGCCGGTTTTCTACAGTTCGAAGAGAGTTTGTTTAAAACAGAGAAGCTACAAAAAGTAACCGCCAGATAGGCGCTGCTGATAACAATGGAAGCAGCCTAGCCTCCGTCACTTGAGCAGCGTTTTAAACAAAAATAATACTAGTCCAGTTCTCTGACAAATCCTAGGTAACGTTTTCATAAACTTCAGTTGCACACTGGTGCAGCCTCTTAACCATCCTGTAGTAAGAAGGCAGCTGAAGGCATTGAGCCTCTCCACGCATAAGGTTCAGACAGCGTAATTGCAATAGGTAGCAACTAGGTCCCGACAGGCTCTATGGGAATATCATATTAACTCGAGCCTAAAATGGTCGACCTAGAGACTCTGGTAATTCAAGAAACCGGTGGCTAGACTCCGTCCAGGACATTCGTCTTCTAACTTTGAGATTTTAATATCTCAGCGGTTTCTAACAGAGAGGCAACTAGTGCTTGTCCAGACCGTCTGCTGATTTACTCACAAGTTGCCAATTAAAATCTTGCATCTATTTAGAACGGCTAAAACTTAAGCTATGAGGTACAAGGATGTAAGGATGCTACGAGGACAATAGGGATTACCCTGCCACGGCATGTAAGGAGGGGGTTCTGGCCCATAGTTTTGTTCACAATATCAGGAACCCATCCGTAAACCTGAAACGGAAAACGCAGTACAGCATGTCATGTGGGCAAAGGACAAGGCGCAAAGGTGAGAACCGGACCAGAAGAGGAAACGCCTTTAAAGGCTGAAAAGAGGATACTCGTGGGGAAAGATGTGAAGTGAACAAAAAACCCACCTCTGTAGCGTGACCGCTGTGGTAAAAAAGAAGTCGGGGGTTAGGAAAAGAAAAACATTTCTCAGGTGACCGTAGTATGTCTGAGAAACGGAGCAGAAAGAAACGTAATTAACGCTTGATTACTGCCGCTATAACATTCTCATGTGGCAGACGTTTGTGAGCTAGGTGGATCTAAAGGGATTAGGTAAGTAATGCCTACTTTTATTTTAAAAAACAAGTATAAGGTTCAAAATTTCTATGGATTTTTGATGAAAGAAAAGACTTAAAAGGCAACATCTAAATCTATCAATCTTATTGATAGATTGCGTAGAGTGCGACCAGCGTTGACGATCCGAAGAAAAACAGGAACAGTATGTGCAATCATGCCAAGTCGGTGAGAACGCAGTCCTAAAATGCCAATAAATGCCCGAGTACAAGGCATAAAACCAGAGACCTTGTTTACAGGCGTGTCGACTAAAAACGGACTTGCCTTGTTTATTTTGAGAATGATGCATGGTTCGCTGCGGTCGTATCCATAATTGTTCTCTTTTACGCAGGGTCCGAGAACCATAGGGAAAAATTTGCAGACCAGGTCGGGCACGTCGGGCGTTTTCATGTTCTCCTCGCAGCTGGCGAAGGAGTCTTGCGGTCGAATGTTCACCTCCTCGTAGAGGTACATAAAGGTGCGAATATTCTGTACGTATGGCATAAAAGACTGCGGATCCGCTGCCCGGTATGCAATCAACGAGGTCAGGAAGTTAATATTGGGCCGGTAACTCAAGCCTAGTTAAAGTCCATAAAAAGTCCATAAACAGAGTCTTGTAGGATAAAAGTGTTGATGAGACGATGAAAAGGAGAAGACTATGACGTCCTTCACCGCGCCGCCAAAAGACAAAAGCGACATTTGTAACGTTAATAAAAGTGTACTTTTCTGAACGCCTAACCTCTACAACCTTGTTAGGCACTTTAGCACTGAGGGAGACAATGCTTTACATTTGCTAAAATCGGACATCCGTTTTTTTCCCAAAAACAGAAGCCTTGGATTACATACCAAGGACGAGAAGAGATTGGTACGTGGTCCAAAGTTACTTTGCCTCAGCCTGTCAGCTAGTACAAGCACTGCCACGAAGATCAGTGTGACTATTTGCTCTAAGAAGCTGGGGTAACAGCCTACATAAGTATCAAATAAAGGACAAATGAAAATGGAAATAGAAGAAAAACCGGGCTAACAATCGACAAAATAAAGAAAACCAACGCAAAATAATCACAGAAAAGACATATTTCATATTATCTCAGGCGTTGAATTTGGACACTGGAGGCAAGACTGCAGGGAACCACATTCCTAATTTAGCTTAAAGTATGACAAATAAAACATAACAAGTGGTTTTTAGTCTGGAGAAGAACTGAAAATCACAAAGTCCGACTCAAGAACAAGGACAAAAAACAAACTTGACGAAGGAAGATCTCAAAAACCTGAGACCGACTATTCAAGGGTTTATCGACTTGAAGAGTTTGGTATCATCAAGGTTGATATGGTTAATCTGAAGCCCAGTTCCGGACGCGCTCGTTCACCGCCGCTTCCACCTTTTTGCTTACAATGGAAACGCAACAAGGAATTGATAATTTCTCTAGAGATGGTCCTCACTCCAAAAACTTTTTTTCTGACACGTTAGTGCGCAGTTAACGGCAATACCTCAGAATTTAAAAATAAGCCCTAGAAGGACATTTAAACGGTTCCTTGCGATAAATTGGTTTATAAGTTTTAACTAGGTATTTCTTTCGGCGTAAAACACATAGGAGCATGGAGATGAGAGACAGCATCAGCCAAACGTATTTCAAGGTCTTCCAAAAGTCAAATGAACAGTATGTCGATGTGCCTTTGCCAATATATTCTCGGTTCAATGGAGTATATAGTCGGACAATTTCTAGAAGTGAATAATACCGGACTCCGAAGGCACCCAGAGATACTCCGCTATGTAATAACTACCAAACGTCAGAGGCCCGGAGCACCCAACGATAGCCAAGGCAGTACGGAATTATTCGGTAAGAACTAGCTTTCTAAGCGTGGGTTCGAACCAAAACGTTTCGCGTTTAGTTTTAATTTTGATAGAAATAATGCAATTTTCCTGATTACTGAAGAAAAGATCTTATTCTAAAGCCGCATTTGAGGTAGAGTCCAAACAGAGCAAGTTAACTGACCCATACTATGTTCAATCGTGTGTGAGTTATAAGACCTTTTTGAAAACATCACAAGGGCTTTGCTAATTATATGGATATATACACTGGTTTATTTTCTTACTCCGGCTAAAAAATCTGGTTTACTTGCGTTAATAGCTAACAACAAATTTTGTACTTTCAAATGTGAAGGAAATCTGCTTACGGAGACTAAACAATTGGACGTGCATAATGTCATTTTTTGTATTCTGAGTCCTTCATAGCCCTAGTTACTGAAGTAGGTGCGTATCAACCTGTTCCCTATATTTAAGATTTCGAATTGCACAAAAGGATCATTTTAAGGATTTCTCTTCTGCCAGTGAAAAGTTAAGTACGACGACTAGGGGAGGTGGGGGATTTGCGAATCGCACGCAGTCCACCAACTTTCTTTCAGCAAATTTTGAGATGAACCGCTCAAAGAACAAAGCACTACGTAGCAAATTTAAAAAGCCCAAATATATAAGTTTAGAAATAAAAACGTCAACCATTAATCAAGTACGCCTTTGAAAGGACTTTTCAGTCCTAAAGTCGATCTTTGAAATAAGGGTGCAAAAAACAATGCTAAACCAGGCTCCACGAAATTCGTCAACGACGATATTTCTCGTCCACTCGAGGACGTCGTTATCGTGAACCTTATTAACGATTGCGCGTATAGTAGTACGTTAAAAGGTTAGTAATGGATCACAAAATCAATTTGAGTGCAATAGAGAACAGTATGGGAATTGAGTTAAGTAAATGAAGCGTGCGCAGTGTCAAACGTCCCTCTGTCGCTGTTTCCGGGATACCTCAAAAGGTAGATATCTACCCGTAATAGGGATGGTGGACAAAATCGATTGCTACTCGATATACATATCTTCAAAAATATACATCTACCCAGTACCGCATGAATGTAGTTTGCTACTAGGGTTTCCAGGTCATGTAGTAACACATGTACGCATTATGTCTGACGACCACAGCCTCATCCTGGCTTTTCATTCTCAGTGACCCTGGAATAAGTCATTTGCCTCTACTCAGTCTATTTTGTTGACTCAAAAACTACTGAAATAAACCAAGTATAATTCTATGGACAGAGAAGTAGGGCAAGAATGCACCAGAGGACAAGGCTATTTAAGGAGGGTTGAACTTGTTCCCAGGATATTCGACATTTTAGAGAATGATGGATGGCGTAAAGCAAGGGGATTGTTGTAAGCTACAAAAATAAAAAACAAAATAAAATCTTGGCGATCTCATAGTTCATAAAAATTGAGATCCAGGCAGTAAGCATGTAGTAAAGCACGGTATTGCACGACATACAGACTCCCCTCTGGTTCACGGAGACGCCCATCCTGTAGATCTACAGGATGTAGACGTCCAGAACACCTCGCTATGTACATGTGTTACACTAAACTGTATTTCATACAAATGAAACTATACAAAAAGTAAAATCTATTTCATACAAGTGAAGACAATATGTACGTGCAACAAGTAGAAAGGTAAGAACCTGCACGCTGTTTTCATGCTTACCCGGGGAGAGATTTAACAAACTTTGGCCGCCGGTAAGGTAAGGCCTATCTTCGCTGACAACCAATTGAAGCACAATTATTATAAGCGCAGTCAGAAAAAGGAAAAGTAAAACGTAAAGTGTAAGGAGGCATGAAATTTTCCGGGCTAAAGAGTTAAAGAGTGACAAGGGAATTTACCAAGCCGTCCACAGCAGGCGACGCTACATTCGTAATTTTTTAGTTCATTAATCCTACCCTTCACGGTTTTTTGTTGATTCCCGGCTTGTGTCTTTTTTCTGTGAGTTAGGAAACTTTCCTTCTCCTCGGATGTATTAGGCATAATTGATGAACGAGCGCATCCACAGCTGGGCGCCAGGTAAACCACATCAACCTTGATGTTACCGAAGTCTTCAAGTCGATAATTGTTTAAATAGTCCGTATGCATATAAAACGGCGATATATAAAAAATCACATACAAACGTGTGAAATCCAAAGCACGACACCGACCATCCTCGGTTCAATAAAGTAAGGTAACGCACCGACATACGCACTCAAAACGCGGTCAACAGAGAGATACAGAAAGAATATGTCATCGTGAATTTCTTGGCAAAAAGCCAGACACAAAACACGTAATTTTTGTTATTTCATGCAGATTTTGTGCGATTTGCGGACTTCTATGTCGGGTATGGTCTGTATTCCTGCCATACCTCCGTCTCCTCTCAGCCCATTCAAATTTGGACTAGACGCAGTAACGGTATGGCAGAGAATGTAGTTGAGCGTCACACATGCCTTAAGTGGACAGGCCATATGTTACTGTACACTACCGTTTTACAGCCAACAGCTAACCTTTAATGTGCACTCTGGTAACAAAGGAGTAGCAGAATATCCTATTTTTATACTGCAACAGATTCAGTCTTTACATGGCCTTTAATATCCCATCATTTAATCTGAACTCCATACCACATGAATAGTAGGTTTAAACTCCATGAAAACCTTTTACGGGATTCCTTGGGAGAAAGTGGGAAACGCAGAGGGAAGAACTGGGTAGGCGGCAAAATCTGAGGTCTAATTGGAGCCCTCGAATTTCACCTCATCGGACTTTTCGGAAGCAGAGTTCAGTATGTATTGGGCAACTGCCCTCAGAAGTGCCCGCTAACAATAAGTTACACGAACGGATTGCCTAGATTGACGGTAGATGGATGGATGTCCATTAATACAGGAAATATTGTTCCGGTCTTCGACATGATACAGCATGCAGCGGTAGTACACTTCATCACTCAACGAAGATAATAGCAATACATATGATAATAGCCTGTCAGGTTAGGCGCCCTTTTGTAGGATTTATCATACTCCTTTTATTTCTGCCCAGTTTGCGGAGGCAAAATATCTCCTGCTCCCGGATCATCCTTACCCTATTAGTTCGTTCAAGGTCATTGATGTTTTCGAGAGGAACTATTTTATAACACGCGGTATTTACTTATTTCTGATTCGCCTAAATGGTGTGGGTTGTGACCACCAGTAAATTTTTCGATATTTGCAATGACAGAATTAGTTGGTAGATTTGAACAATTCATTCGACCCCACGATGAAAAACTCGGCTGTCTTGGTGGGATTAGGGTCCATCAGAAGCCATAGATTTCATCACATTTGGATCATATTACCCGCCCAGTCTGCTGCAGCTTAAGGGATTCGGCAGATCTGTCGCGTTAAGCTGACCGTTCAAGCAAGATTTCCCTAGGAATCAATCTCGAGTATTGGAAAACTTCTATTATTATCCCAGTATTTAAATCTGGCTGTCGTTCTGATCTTAAAACTATCGAGGTGTCCACAAAACACCTTCTCTCTACAAAATCTTTAGCAACATTGTTACTAAGAAAATTACTGACTTCTGTTTAGCCAATCAAGTTATCAAATCTTTTCAACATGGTTTTTACCCGATCGCTCTTGTGCAGCGTGTCACATGTCATTTCTCAACCTACTTTCTTCTCTTCCTGATGATCATTTGTCTGTAGTCGTTATTTATTTGGTCTTAGTATAGTCCTTGATAAAGCGCCCCACAGATGACTCAGTTAAATCAGAAGCTTTGAGAATTTGTAGTCCCCTTATTGACTTTATTAACACAAAAACAAATGGTTTTAGTGGGATCTTCCTTTTCCAATGAGAGCTCTATTGCTAATGATGTCCTTTAAGGTAGCGTTTTAGGGCCCTTCTTGTTTCCGCGTTAGATTAATGATATTTTGACGGCAGTAAAACATTCCCAATCTCTTATTTATGCTGATGGCCTTAAATACGTATATTCATTCATTAAATCTACGACCCAACATTGCCTGGAGCAAACCCGTGCTGATTTGCTTGCTCTCTCAGCGTGAAGTTTAAAATGGCTACTGAAATTCTATACACCAGCCGCCTTTGGCCGCACTTGGCCGAGGCAAATATGGTGTGGCCAAGTGCGGCTATGGTGCGGCCAGGTGTGGCCAAATGGTGTGGCCATCAACACATTGGCCACACTTGGCCACACCTTGAAAAAAATTTTGCGTGCGGGCTTTTTCTCGTTTTTCTCCATTCCTCGCGGCCTCGATTTTTTGGCCGTAAACGCCAACCATGACGAACGGTCGCCTAACGTAAAACCCCGAAACGAGTCACAGCGAACCTCCACGTCCCAAGCAAGATAGGCTACGGCGGTAAGTGGTCCACTACATGGCAAATGCGGATACCGAAGATGGTAAAGTCGGAAGGCGGTATTGTGGAAGGACGATTTATTGAATACGTAAGTCAAAAAATGTAAATGTACAAAGTCTGTCTTGGATCGTGGGGGTTTCAGCAACCTTCGTATCCAGGATGAGAAGTCACTTTCACTGGACATTGGTAGTTCCTGCATAAAAAAAACTTTCGTAAGACATACGTAATGCAGGCGCAACGGAAGTAATGATACACTGTATCCAATACGTACGATTTTAATAGTAAAAATCCCATGAAGTAAATTGCATGCTGTGTAGGATTGCCACCTAGGATTAGCGCTCGCTCTCTTTATAGTTGCAACCAGGGGCCCGCAAAGCCTGCTAAAAGCGTTATCACAGCAAAACCTGTTAGTTACGAGGACGAGCCATGCACTGGATGCTCATTTATTCTGCTGAAAGTCCAAAAACTCGAAAAAGAGTTGACTGATTTAAGGGAACTCGTGCAAGCGAACGATAGTGTGCAAAACGCGGTGAATAGCGCTAAAGTTAGCAAGAAAAAGGGAAAGAGCAAAACTCTAAAACAGCCAAAGAACAAAGCATGTGGAAAACCTCTGTGCAAGAGCGCCGATACCCAGGACGATGGGAAAATAGCAACGGAGTCTCTTTTTACTATGGGAGACACCCCAAGCGAGCCATCAACTTCTCTCAGCCATTCCGCGTGTTAAATAGGACCCTCAGTTGGAAGTGAGGAAACAAGCTCATGGCAAGATGGAAAGGGTAAGCGCCACAACGGGAATATAGAACCCCAGACGACTCCGGTGGATCTTCTGAGACCTTCAGCTGACAAGGCCACCGGAAACAGAAAAAATGAACCCCTTGATCGTCAGCACTGCGTAGTCGTCCAGGGTCTATCGGAGTCGGATGCTCCTACCCCGAAGGAGAGGAGCTCCGCTGACCTTAATATGCTTCAACACCTACTGAACAAAATGCTTAATTCGAATGAAAAGATAACCATTCGCGCAGCCTTCAGGATCGGAAAGAAGGTGAGCGAACAATCAGAAACTGTGCGGCCACGACCTCTGAAAATTGTTTTGAACAGTAAAGAGGAAGCTAGCTTACTTCTGTCCAGGAAAAGCTGCCTCCAAAACTTTCACAAGGAAGTTTTTTTTCAGCCGGACTATTCTCCAGCGGAACGTCTGAAACGCCGCGAATTGGTAACGGAGTTGAAGAGGAGACTTGCAGCGGGAGAGAGCAACTTGGCCATTTTCAGGGGACGAGTAATACAGAGGAACGCGATGTTGTTTTGGAACCAGCCAGTCATCATGATGGCGGCAGCAACATACTATTGGCAAACCCGAGACAAAGCGAACGAAGCACTGTCGAATGTTGCAAACTAAAATTCTTTTACAGCAATGCTCAGAGTCTGTTTTCCAAGCTTGACGAACTGAGAATACAGGTTGCCGATACTCTTCCCGATGTTATAGCAATAACAGAAACGTGGCTGTCAGAGGACGTTGGTGATTGCGAGGTAACATTAACAGGATACCATTTGTTTAGGAGAGACAGGAGAGGCCGCCGGGGTGGAGGAGTTGCCATGTATGTCAAGAGCAACTTAGCAGTGTGTGAGAGGACCGACAAGATTTCTAACGACACAGAGGCAATTTGGCTGACTATAAAGGCGCGGGGATCTCAGTCCCTCGAAGTCTTAACTATCTACCGACCCCCGCAGGCGGATCCCGACCCAGATACTTGTCTACTGAAAAGCATAAAAGAGATCGCCAGCCGACCAGACGTTGTTATCATGGGGATTTTAATGCGCCATGCATTCAATGGAGCGATATGCATGCGAAATGCTCGATGAATACCTTCGATTACCATCTACTAAAGACAACTCTAGAAGCTCTACTCACGCAACATGTCCTGTTTCCAACTAGAGCTCGTGGAGGGCAACAGGCCAGTTGTCTGGACCTCATTTTTACCAAAGATCCTGACAGTATAGACGAGGTGTACTACCTACCCCCGCTCGGTCGAAGTGATCATGCAGCGCTTTTATGCGAGTACTTGCTGTATTCTGAACCGTGTACAAAAGACAATACGAGGCCAAATATATGGAAAGGAGACTTTCGCCAAATGAGAGCTGAGGCATCACAAATAGACTAGGATGTTCTCTTCTCCGGAAACGTTAACGAGGACTGGAATTTATTCAAGGATCGTTTACTGCATCTAATGAAGAACCACTGTCCCTTATCAAAGCCTAGGACATCCAACCGCCCTCAGTGGCTTACACGAGAACTCAAAAGGGAGATCAACAAGA
>CACRXP010000080.1:1213062-1228411 GCA_902702965.1 Spirometra erinaceieuropaei
GGTGCTGGATTTATTGGGTGTCCGAGTGGCTGAGACAGCAATTGGATTTGCCTTTGACTTAGGCACATGCTTAGGCTTACTAGGGGTTGCTGAGGGAGTCGATAGAGGCGTGCTTATACCAGGCGTGGTGGTGTGTTTAAAGGTTTAAGGGTGTGAGAAAGGTTCATGGGGAATCTAGGGCTCCGCAACCAAATTTCCCTATCCGCTTACTTTTCCTCCACTACGTATGATTTCGCTTTCTGGAATCTCTCATCAGAAACTTCGATTTTTTTCGATTTTTCATCCATGCGTCGTGTCCTTCACAGGACGTGATGTCCTCTCTGACCAAACTTCTTAAAGAAGTAGAGGGCAGGTTGGCATGCACGCTCTAAGCGTCTCCGTTTCCCTAATCACTGGCCATCATAAGGAATCCACTGTGTCCTCTGAGATTTCCAGCTCTCACTCCCAATCGATGATTGTCTTGGTTCTTGATGTCATCTCTTTTCGACCACAAACGGTCTGTTAACGATCACCATAGAATCCTCCTTCTTCTCCGTCTGCCAGTAGTTTGACCAGCCAGCGAAGAGGTCTGAGGGTCACGCCCCCCCCCCCTACGCCTTGAAGTCCGCCTCGGTCTCTAAAATTACCTCCTCGGCTGGACTCTAAAGGAACTGTGACCGATCGCGTCGGGATTCCTCTTGTCTCGCCAGTTTGAGATGGATAGCTTCATACAGTTTAGAAATGTTGATCTGAAGATATTCGTTTCGAATCCCTATTACAGTATCGTATGCGTGCCAGCCCTGTTCGTGAGCGACAGTTTTTTCCACTTAAAAGCCTCTCAATTCATATCAATTTCGTCCTTGTGGAAAAAAAGAGTTCTTTTACTGTCCGCTAACCTTTTTTCACAATAATGCAATGAATACTGTATAGATTTTGTTTACTCCTTTTAAAAATTACTTGAAATTTTATTTTTACGTGCGTTTATAATAACTAGGGGGTAGTAAAAATGCGATTTATTATTATTATTAAATTAATCCCACATCTAAAACAATGTAATTTCACTATATTAATCGCCGAATGAATAAGGAGGACCCAGTTGCAGAACTTAGGATGATAATGATGTAGTAGTCATTAAAAGTAGATAGAAAACCTATTATTTGAGCAGGTTCTTGGTATTGGTATTCACTAATGATACTGAGCTTCAGAATCACAATGTCAACACTGCTCTTATAAACGCCGGTCCCATGCTTGAGTTTATATGCTTCACCGCATCGGTCGTACGAAGATAGCTGCAGTCTCAAAGAAACAAAGTCATCTGGTTCTGGCAATATGCCGGCCAAGTTTTTAAGAGGATTGGCGAACGAACTCTGCAAATCACTGGCGCATATTTTCCGTTCGTCATTTGAATTAGGGAAAATGCTATGCGAATAAAAGACAGCAAATATCTAACCGATACGCAAGGGTAGGACTCGAAATAAGGTGAACACCTCCCCGCCCATTAGTCTAACATTCATCTGCTGTAAAATAATGGGACTCATGCTTAAGAGTGCGGCAGTGAAATTCCTGGAGGATGACCACTTGTTATGGGTACCCTAAAACGGTCTCAGTCTGAGGCGCTCTTGTCTTTTCAGTTTGTTGCTTCCGACAGAGCAGCGGACTGACAAGCTAGACGAATGTTGGTAGGGTTAATGCCATTCATTGTTTTTTAGAAGATGTTCAAAAGCGTTCAACGCAAAAGTCTGATCGACAAGCTAGCCGACACTGGAAAATGAGGAGGGTTTTTGTCATTAATCGCAGATTTTCTTGCAATAAGATTAGAGACCGTCGTCCTCTTAATCACCGGTATCTAAATTGTAATTACTTAAGCGTCTTACCACGGAAAGAATAAAATCCTCATTCTCTGTTTATTTCTTAATACTCAAATTCCTGACATCGAAGGGGTCCTGCTGGAATTTAAGGATAGGTATTACATGTTTTGGTTGTTTGGCCAGAAACTCCCATTTAAATTTTCACAGTTCTATGTTGTCAAATGAGTGTGAAATCTACTGGCATTATCCTCTGTACTGACGATCTAGGCAGCTCTTAACCTCTTCAATTCGATCTGTTAATGATTACGATGAATGTCCTTGCTTTACCATCATGCCGGTGGATTTTTGGTCTGCAAAGGAGTATCATGGTTGCATCTAGCCTAAATTTAATAATCCTTATGACATTTTAATGTCCTTTCTTCAGTTCGAGTCTATGTGACCTGTCGAAGGTCTCTGTGGGTTGGTCCTGTCTCTTCGACTTGATTTGTGTTTCTGCAGTCATCTGAGATATAATACGTCTGTATACTAATAATAACAATAAGAATAATTGCATTTAATGCCAGTTTACGGGCATTGTCAGGGAAGCGTTAAACACAAATCCGGCCAGCAGTGAAAAAACTCCTGTCAAAAAGGAGATAAAAATAAAGTCAATGATGGTTTTTTATAGTTTGGGCGGTTCAGAAGAAAAAAACTGCTGACCATGAAATGCCGACCGTCAAGAAAGGGAGGGGTAGCACTGTACCGAAAATTATCAGTCGCCAATTCCTTTCATGAATTTGGGGCTGGTCCAAACAGAAGCACCGAAGAACAGCTGTCACTGTTGACTAAAAAGTTGTCCCTGGTGAAACCGACCATAGAGATCAGAGACCACAAACACCATCGCCACGGTACATTCGACCGACGGAATTCAGCGCCCAAAATTTGTGGGAGTTTTTCTGAATGCAAGAATAGAGTAATAGTTCTCTCAAACAAAGGATAATTTTGCAGAGTTTTTACACTCATGGGTAGTTTATTCCAAATAGCAGTTGCATTTACGGAAAAGAACTGACGATATTTAACAGTACATGCCAAAGGAAGAAATCAAAAGACCTCACAGTGACTGTTACGTTGGGGGCGGACTAGACGTCTTAAAGTAATGAGTGGGTTAAAGGTACGATTATATAAAAGCTTAAATAGTGAAAATGGTCCCTTTTGTAATCTACGAAACCATAAAGGATCAAGACCTGTAAGCCGGCAACGTTCTTGGTAAGACAAATGTCGGAGTTCCGGGGTTAAAATTCTCTTGGTAAAAAAGTATTGAACGATTCTATTTTCTTCCACTCAGCAGCACGCATAAGGCCAAATAAAAACGAACAGTATTCCAGGTCAGGTCGAACATATATGTTATAAAGGCGCATTCTAATATCACTGGCTTTAAAGTTTCGGTGGGTAAACCCGGTCATTCTACGTGCTTTGGAGTTTATCAGGGCGCAATGCTCCGAAAAATTGAGACTCTTGGAATATGATACAGCTTAATAACCCCAGGTACATTCATGTCATGACTGTTAATGCTTAGTTGAGAATTTGGCCGTCGCCAACCACTGTGACTGATCGCTTATGCCAGGAAAAAGATATGCGCCATGTGCAGCACCACTGAGCGAAGGCCTGTAGGTCGCTCTTTAGGAGCTCAAGCACGATGTCACGATCTGCCGGCTTATACCTGTATGCAACTTTTAGGTCATCCGCATACATGAAGGGCCTATCATTCTGAAGTAATTCTGGCACATCATTAACGAAAAGGCAAAATAATAGCGGGCCAAATACACTACCCTGAATGACTCCACTCCCCACACGTGTGGGGTTGGAGATAGCATTGGAAATCTTAACTCGTTTGTACGAGCGCCCAGCTAAGCGGATAGAAAATTCAGACGTTTGCCACCTATGCGGAAAGAGGGCAGTTTCAAGAGAAGAAGAGTATGGTCAATACGATCAAAGTCTTTAGTGAAATCGAAATAGACTGTGTACAGTGCAAAACCATTGTCCATAGTTTGGAGAACATGGTCAAAGGAAAAGAGCTGACAGATGTCACAAGACTGAGCTTTCAGGAATCCATGCTGTGCAGAGACGAATAGTACCATTCGGTTAATGAGACCTTTTGAGGTGGAAAGTTTCGCATCTTTTTAGTGGACAATCATAAGAACAACGTCGCGTCTCTTACTAGCGCCTGCACATACGCCCTACCGACAGCCTGCTATGGCACGCACGTGCGCCCAGCCTCAATTTTTCTGGTTGTAATTCACTGCCTGCATCACACATCTGATCGATTCTCTGCCTGCACCATGCGAGGCTTGTCATTACCTTCGCGTGGGCTCTAGGCCAATTAACGCAACTCACCTCGCAGATTTGTCACACAGGCGGACGCAGTCTACACAACTGCGTAAACAACCTGCCACGACACTTTTTCAGCGGCGACTTTCGACGACACACGGCTCGTCGATCTCGCGGGCCCCGCCACCGCGGCATCGGGCGCACCCTCGTCCGGGTGCCAACATTCCTTCAGTAGTCTGTACAGAAAAAATAAATCATCTTCTTTCCAACTGGCGTCCCGCTTCTTACAACTTGCGATATGGCCTGTAGTTGTGGTGCACTGAGCATACACCATCACAGCTTAGCCGCTACACCCTCATACACCCTGACTTGTAGGACGAGCCTGTCTCACGCATATTTTCGTTTACAAGAGCAATCGTTATTTCTCCTAAAGAACCAGTATGTCACACTCATTTTTTGGCTGTTTTGATCAATTGTTGAGAAAGTTCTACTGTCCGCTCATTTTTCATGTATTATTGCCTGTTGCAAACATAAGTTAAACATAGTACGTGTTTGCCTACTCAATCCGAGATTCGTTTGTGAATAAATTTTTAATATGCATTCCAATCTAAAGCACAGTACCCTCGTGGGTGCTGAATAGGGGAATTTGCTTGTTTTTTATCCATTTATCTCGCCAACAGGCCGTCGGCAACTTTTGGATTCCGAAGAACCTTGTAATTCATGCCAATAATTAGTCGTGTGCCCACCAGAAACGGTTAAATTTAGTTGAAAAATGCTATAAATGCTGACAGTTCTCGACGATACGTACGAAAAAATTTGTTGGGACTTTGAGAAATATTTGCTCATTAAACAGATTAGGCGTTCTACGTCCGACTCATCAAAATTTGAGAGTTCCCCTCTTATGATGAACCGAATCGCATTGCTATTAATGCTAAAGGTGGAGCTGCGCGTTGAGTGCTTTGTAACACTGGTATGGGTGAGACTGTGAGCTAGATCATGAGTCCATCGGATGCATGTTGACTTTCCTCGGTCCAGTTAGACTGGCGTTTTTTTGTGTCAGACAGTGTAATGGGCATGCTATCTATGCGAACCGGCGAGTAAAACGCCAATAATAAATGGCTGGCATAACGAAACCGCCAACTGCCGTAGGTAATTTATATGTGAGCCCATACTTGTATGTATGTATGTATGTATATTGAAGGGTTACAGGCAGAGCCCTTGATGACCCTATTTATGTACAGTGCTTTCGCAGATTCATACTCAAAAATAAAATAAATTTGCAGGCAGTTAAAATGGGATTGGGTCACAGTTCAATCGTTATCATAAGGTAGTGCATGGGGTCACTGTAAATTAGTGCGGAAGATTGTATATGACAGATTTTACAAAACTGGCTGTGCATAGTCATGCTGTACAAGCCGATTTCTGTCGAAAACTAGGCGAGCAAGTTTTCTTTTAAACACACAAACTGTGTCAGCCGTCACCATCTCGCTCGGAAGCGAGTTCCACGGCCTGACAACCCGCTGGCTGAATGAAAATTTTCGTCGGTCTAAACGTGTGCGCTCATTCCCGACTTTGAATGCATGGCCGCGTAGTTGGTTTGCACGGGCGAACTCAAAGAAATCCTCTGCTCTTAATGAGCAACCCTGGCCGCGAACAATCCGGAACGTCCAGAGTAGACTGCAGTTTATTTGTCTATAAGAGAGAGGGAATAGGCCAAGCAAATTTAGCCTCTCCTGATAAGATAAATGCTTTAGACCGTCGACCATCTTTGTCGCTCTGCGTTGCACATTTTCGAGTAAGTTGATATCCTTCCTCATCCATGGTGAAGCTGCTGGCATTCCATACTCTAGATGAGGTCTTACAAAGACACCAAAGAGTCTTTCGAAAAGTTCGGGAGGAAATATTTTAAATGCACGTCTGATCCAGTGTAGAGTACTAGTTGCCTTCTGGAGCATCTTTCTGCAGTGTTCTGATGGCAATAGATTTGTGGTCGTCCATACACCCAGATCTCTGTGTCTTTCCACAGTTTCTAACCTCGTACCGTCAATATAGTACTGGTGTTTGGGGGAGGCATTGCGGCCGGTGTTCAGGTGCAAAACCACGCATTTGGACACGTTAAACTTCAAAAGCCATCTGTTCGACCAAGCACACAGTTTGTTGATGTTCGACTGCAACTTCTCTGCGTCATCATCACACTTGACTTCACTCCATATTTTTATGTCATCCGCGAACATGAGAGCCTCGCAATTCACTTCGCTGATGCAGTCATTAACATAAATCAGGAAGAGTACTGGGCCTAAGACAGAACCCTGCGGGACACCACTTTCCACCTTTACCCATTCCGAGGTAGAATTACTAACGACGACTCTTTGTAGTCTGGAGGACAGAAAACTTCAGATCCACTTAAATATTCTCCCTTGCATCCCTACATCCCAGATCTTTTGCAAAAGAAGCCTGTGTGGGACATTGTCAAAGGCCTTCTTGAAGTCAAAAAATATGACATCTACTGGAAAACCCTTATCGGTAGCTCGTGTCCATTTCTCGTGTGAGTAAAGAACACTCGTTAGGCAGGAGCGCCCTGGACGAAAGCCGTGTTGGGCATCACACAATATTTTGTTCTGTTCCAGGTATTTCATCAAGTGTCTTTTGATAATGCGTTCCATTATTTTACACGCGATGCAAGTAAGACTGACAGGACGATAATTTCCGCAGTCAAGTATTGAGCCTTCTTTATGGATCGGAGTAATCAGTGCGCACTTCCATTCTTCCGGTAGCTCGCCGTCTTCAAATGACTTTTGAAATATTGTGGATAAGGGTTTACACTGTTCATTGGCAAGTTCGCGAAGTGCTAGGGCGGGAATTCTATCTGGGCCCGGCGATTTGGCAGGTTTCAGCCGGAGTAGTTCGGCCCTAACAATGGTAGATGAAAAGATTGGTTCCTCGGTTAAGGAGGGTAGGGAGGGGATAGGAGGGGGAAGGGTACTGGGAGGAGAGGTTGTTTGGCGAATGGAAGGATGGGCAAATATAGCACTAGGTTCTCGGGTGAAGACGGACTGAAAGAATTCGGAAAGGAGGGACGCTTTAACCTGGTCATCAATCTCCACTTTTCCATCTGCAGACCTAAGGGCAGGGATCAGCTCCTGAGTCCTTTTAGTACTTCGTATATAACCATATAGAATTTTCGGATGCTCCAACGAATTTCGGAGTATGTTTAGTTCAAACTTCTTTCGCAGCTTTGAGGCCTCACTTTTACAGACGTTTCGTTGCCGCTTATATTCCTGTAAGTGTTCGTCGGAGCCAGTTAGTCTGTAACGCCTCCACAGACGATTCCTTTTTCTGAAAGAGGCCTTCAAGTCCGGGTTTATCCATTTTGGGCGGTTTGTGATTGGCTTCCTTCTAAGAGGACAATTGGAGTAAACAATCTCTTTCAGTAAGGAACTGAAAGTATTCCAGTTATCGTTTGCTCGACCATGCAGTTCAGTCTCCCATGATATAGCTGCCGCTTCCCTCCTCATGAGAGAATAGTCACCTTTCCAAATGTTCCTCTCCCACCTCTCGGGTTGGACGGGTTTAGAAAACAGTGAGTACTCGAAGTAGAGCGTGATGTGGTCGCTTGACCCTAATGGCTGTCGGTCCTGCAGGTCTAACACGTTTTCCTCCTCTCGGGTAAAAATAAGATCAAGGCAGTTCGACTGCTACCCTTCCCTGACCCGTGTTCCAAAGGTAACATTCTGGCAGAGAAGTTTGTCCGTTGCCCATTGTAGTAGTTTGTGATTAAAGCTGTCTTGCGGCCCTTGTGCAGTCCACGTTAGCCAATCAATGCCAGGAGCGTTAAAATCCCCAACGATAAGGACGTCTTTCTTCTCGCTAGCTTGGTACAGTTCGGATATGAGCATGAGATCTTGGTCAGAAGTATGGTTAGGTGAACGGTACACCACCGAAAGCGTCAATGATCGGACATTCTTAGTAGATATGGTAACGCTTAGCAGTTCCACACCCCGTACCGGTCTGTGTTCATCAGCCATAGCGCTTAGCTTGCAAGTGACATAAATTATGACTCCTCCTCCTCGGCTTAGTCTATCTCTCCTGAAGTGCTGATATCCTCTAAGTGATATTTCTGAATCTGCGATATCTTCAGTAAGCCACGTTTCTGTGAATGCCATAATGTCTGGCTTAATTTCATCAACTAAGTCTCTTAGTTCGTCCAGTTTGTTGAAGAGGCTTTGCACATTTGCGGATATAACCTTCAATGACTGATTTGTTGGAGAGGCCCGGCCTTCATTGTGACGGGTTCTGACCACAGGAAAGACCCCTTTGTTTGGACTATTTGTCCATTTTTGATCTTCAGCCCTTTCTCTCCTCTGCCAATTCTCTCCTTCAATTCTGATCTCAGTTCTCTCATTTTCAGTCTTTCCCTCGGTTCGTAGTCTGGTTGAAAAAACACTTCCTTGTGCGAATTGCGTAAGGTCGTTCTACTTTCTAACAAAAGCGTTGCTTGGGCTTCGTTTTCCAAAATAACTTTCAGGGGTCTTGGGGATGTTTCTAGGTCACGATTTGGGTCCGCTCTTAACATTTTGGTGGCGCATAGACACCAGACTCACTAACCTCATAGCGGAGGAAGGCTACCTTATGGCGTGAAAACGTTCATTTCCGAGGATTTCGTTAGAGACCAACCTCACGCCGCATGTCAGTCAAATTTTTACCACGTTGTACTACGATCTGTCCAAATAGAAGAACCATAATGTGGGCACATTAAACAGCAGTGCGAGTCAGCTAGTACTGATTGCATCAACCGTTCAAAACTGGTGGCTTCATGCCCGAGGGAGGATGGAGACTACCAGTGGGCTGTCCCTGGGTTCGCTATCTACTTGCCAATAGACAGACTCCAGGTCAAGTACAGAAAATTGCTTTGTTCCAGGCAATGCATCTAAGGTCACGTCAGTTTCTGGTAAAGGGAAAGAGGCACTGCTTATGACTGTATTAGGATACCGACAGTCGATGCAAAAGCGGGGCGTGCCATCTTTCTTAGGGGCCAAAACCACTTGTGAGAACCAAGGAGAATTAGAATCGCAGAACATCCCTGTCGAAAGTATTGTCTTGACAGGCTTCTTAATCTTGTTTTGGGAGCTTGGAGGTATACGACGCGGAGGCTGTCATTCCGATTTCGGTAGGCCGGTACCTATTGATGTCGTATAACAGTTGTGAGCCCCAAATATTGATCGTCTCAAGCAGAGACGTCAAGGAAACCATGCAACGCATCTTTTAGCGCCAACTTCTTCACAACGGTAATATCTGTATATCTAAGTAGAGTCACAGAAAACGAGATAGCCACGCATAATTTATCTTCATCGAAAGTAGTCCCCGTAGCCCGGGAAATCGAAAGGTTGGGACCAAAAGCATGTATCAGATCTCGAATCTGGACAGAACAGTCCTGCACCATAAGGGAATCAGTTCCTAGTAATACAACCTAGGTCATCTTGTGGGTGGCGACAAACGTGCGCTGGGCAGTGAAGATATGAAAGGCAATAGTTGGCCGGATCGTACCAGCATTGTCATCAGTGAACTCTCAGCAGTTAACAGTTCAGGCAATAGCCCACATATTCCGCCAACGCTTGTCGGGCTAGTGTCCAGCACATCGTTTTAACTAAAGTAACTGTGGCTATAGTGTTAAGGATGGCATTTCTCTGGTGGCTGTTAGCAAAAATAAATCACAAAATGTGGATATATTAAGAGAAAGCGCTGCACAAACGGGCACAGAATGAAAATTGTATCCATTGTCACCAACAAAAAACGTGCTCTTTTTATTTTTGCTCTGCTGTTTTCTTGAACCAGTGGGATTGTTTTTCAAAGGATATTATGAGTGACCACGTTGTCGAGTTTTCAGCCGAGGATACGGCATGCTTGGCCTTATTTTCTAAAGAAGTTGCTTGACTCTGTCAGTGTCATCTTCAAGTTCACTTGGGGCCTCAGATCACGAAGTAAGTGCTACTACGTTAGAGCCCAAAGCTAATGAAATTTTGTCCCCAAAATATAGCTTCATTTACGATTTCAAATAAGCTCGTTCGGTCAATTTATTAACAGACTTTAATTCCTACGACTGGAATAATTCCTTCTTAAGTTCGGATGTAAATTTTTGCACCACCTAACTGTGTGAAGATTTGGATCCGCTTATCCCTCATTTAGTTTCCTGAAAGAAAATAATAAATGCCTCGGGGAATGTCTTCCTCCCCTTATCCTTTCGCCATAGCTTGGGCAGATTCCCATATCGAATCCATCTGCAAAACGACGTTTCCGCCCTGCCCCTGGGCTATCGTATTTTTGAACGGAGTAAAATACTACCCGGAGCAAATCAGCTAACAGAAGAGGTCCTTTTTGCCGATCCGCTCTTTAAATGTCAAGAAACGTTTTTCTCGAACAGTACGGCTTCGTGGAAAATCGCCACATCCAAGTCCCCGAGACTCTCTCGGAACCCCCACAGAAAATGTCAAGCTGACAGCTGATAGTTCCAGTACTTTCTTGTTCGAACCGCGCGTTTCGAATTTGGCTTGAAATTTTCTATCTCGGGGAATGCACTTTTATCGGGATTTCTATCTACTAGACTTCCTCACGGCTCGTGAGTATTAAGAATCTGATTCGTCTTTGCGACAGATCCATCCTTGCAAGCCTACATCAGGTCTTGTGCGGGATAACCTATCCTCGTCCAGTTGCCTCTCTGTAACAGCACTGATACATACCAAAACTCTAGGAAAGGCTGAATCGTTTATCTTATATCGTTGATTTGGTTTAAAATTTGTCTCATATCTCCCAGAAAACCGTATGAAACTTGTATACTCAGTAATGTTATTCGGAGAAATGCCCTCAAAACACGATGTAATATGTCCCCTCTAGGCCTGAGTCGAACTCAGACAGTCGATCGGTCAGAACACCTTCATTACCACTGGGTTAGTGACTCGCGCCAGCCTAGTCAAAACAAATGATCGATCATTTATTACACATGATATTAATGACTGCAGTGTTGAAAGTATAACTATCAGACCAATACCAGTTAAACAGGCAAAAAGTCTAGTGACGGTGGGTGGTGTCACATAGGACGATGACATTTGTATCAATGTTTCGGAATCATTCATAGATTTTTAAAGATGGAGGAGGAGTTAAAAGGTCCAAAAATGGAGGTAGAAAAGCTAAGGAATCTTAGGAATTACATGAAGAGAAGAAGCTGATGAAGTCAGCATCCAGAATACGAAAAAGACGAACGCAACCACGTCTTCTTTAACCGTACCAAGAGCTGAATCTGCAGACGGTTCGTCCAAGGAACAAGACAAAGTTTGGTTTTAGCCTCTTTGGAGAGCAATAGACAGGCCAAAGCGAACTCAGAGAACAATGAAACATCTCAGAAAAACAACAAGTACCTCTGTACGGTCCAAAAACGGAGACCACTTACATACACTTAGACCAGCTCAGGGACACGGCCGGAGGCTCCCAGTTACATTGAAAAACAGAGATTTTGGGACGCCTGGTGGGCCGAAACCAAGCCTGAATATTCAAGTGGGGGGTCCGAACGAAAATGATGTTAGCTTTTTCGTCGAACAGCAGGGGAACACAGAAGGAAGTGTTATCAACACGAAGATGAACAAATCGTTCACGGATCTGAGGTTCGCTAGCCCAATAGCTAGTTCGTCCGGAGCCAGCGAAACATGCAAACTGGGAAAGAACGCTCAGTCACTCCGAAGATGTGTGACAAGAATGAGCGCTAGATTCAGTCGCAAGCAAAATGTAGTTATAAAAGGAGTACCCGAATAAACGGCAACAATTCCAAGGGAGAGAGTTAATCACGACTTAAACCTGTTTCAAGCGTATGCGAAAGTTTGTTAAGAGACCGTGAGTCACTTAATGTTCTCAAGGCATACCGAATAGGGAAGACTTAGTCAGCGCCCGATTCCAGTTCCCGGCGTCGACTCCTAAAAGTCGTTTTTGGAGAATGAAACAGAGACACAGCTCCTGTTACAGAAAAAATCATCTCTGTGGGGTCAGCATCCCTAAGTTTTTTCAGCCGGATTACGGACCAAAAGACCGAACGGATATGAGACAGCTGATAAAGGAGCTGGAAAATCGGAGAAGTAGAGGCGACACTAGACCTGTGCGTTGTCTATCGGCCTCTCAGGTCGAATGAAATCGCCGATTTGGAATTACTTAGCGCACTAGAGTTCTTAGGTTAGCAGGAGAACTTACTACTTCTGGGTAACTTTAACGCTTCAGGAATAGACTGGAAAATTCCCCTAACAAATGCCCCGTCTAAGTCATCCGGCCACAAGGTACTACAACTCTCTGGATGAATACCTCATTCAATACGTAAAATTTGCAACAAGTCCGAGAGAACTACAACAATCTAACTGTTTGGATCTCATTTTCAGTAAAGAAGAACGAGTCATGAGGGAAGTGAATCGACGACCTTCGTTCGGTTTAAGTGACCATATTACTTTAACCTCCGTTTGCTCTCTCCAGTAGAACCAACAACCGAAAATCAAGAGGCGCATAACTATTTGTAAGGGTGTCTTTAGCGCAGTGGGACGCGCTCTTTTGAAGGAAACCCGGTTAGCCATTATGGAAGATTCAGAAGAATTCTGGCAGTACTTTAGCGGGATTATAAAGCGTCTAATTGATTCCCATTGTCCAATAAAATTAGTAAGACCACGTGTGCGACCGCCGTTGGTCACTCGGATGCCAAAAAGACCGTGAAGAAGAAACAGTGGCTGTGGAAAAAGTATTTGCAACTTCGAGATCCGATAACATTCGCCGAATATAAGGAGCAGCGCAATGAATGTCGCAAACAAATACGGGTTGCTAGAACTTCTTTTAAGCGCCGACTGATAGTGGGATCCATTACATGTCCCAAGAAGTTTGATGGGTACATCCGCAGTAATAGAAAACATGGGCAAAATAGCGTGTCTTAAGGATAGCCTCGGAAATTTACTAGTTGAAGGGCCGCAGAAGGTGCAATTACTGTCTCAGTTTTTCAATTGGTTTTGACGGAGAGGTCCATTGAAGACAATCAGGAGCTTGGAATGGGCCAAGACGGCCGAGAGGTTCCAATGCGCCAAGATACTGCCGTCATTGAAACCGTTGTCTTTTTCGTAAAAGAAGTAAGATGAGTCCTCAGTCAAATAAAACCAGATAAGTCTCCTGGACCCGACCGGATTCCACGACTGATACTCAAGGAGATATCAGCGGAGTTTTCAAAGCCTCTTTCGACTCTATTTGAGCTGTCAATGAGAATAGGAAGGCTGCCCTAACGGTGGAAAATGGCTACCTCGTTCACTTACATAAGTGGGGTAGCTGGATGATAGCAAGTAGCTTCAGGCCTATTATTTTAACTTGCCTTTCATGAAAGACCATGAGGATTTAGTAAAGAGCATTATACAGCAAGTTTGTGAAGAAAATAACATCTTGTAGGATTTTCAGCATGGTTTCCGGAGAGGACGTTCCTGCCCCTCAAACCTGCCAACTTGTCTGGAGATCTTGACCAGGGTCTTTACAAAAAGGTGCTGAGGTAGACTTCGTGTCGATCGATTTCTGCAAAGCTTTCGATACTGTTCCCACCAACGCTTTCTTCACTAACTGAGTGCCATCGGCATCCGGTGGGATCTTCTGAACCGGATAAGGGCGTTTCTGTTTGGTCGGAAACAACGTGTCAGTATCGTAGATGACAGATCAGAATGGGTGAACGTGATCAGTGGTGTGCCTCAGCGCTCAGTTCTGGGATCCCTGCTCTTCATCCTTTATGTTAATGAGAGCCTTCAGGAACTCGACTGCAGCAAAATATTGTTTGCCGATGACGTTAAGCTCTGATGAGTCATTAAGAGTCCAAATGACCACACCGCCCTTCCAAACAATCTGCACCGACTGCAAGCGTGGTCCGAGAAACGGCTTCAGGATTTCAATGTGCAGAAGTGTGCCGTCCTTCGTCTGCGTCCAACCAACTCTCATCAAAATGATAGCCTGGGGTATATCACCTGAAAGACATTAGGCTCCCCGCAGAATCTTCAAAGAAGGATTTCGCTGTTTGGATACACAATGACATGAAGCCAGTACTGCAGTGCAACAAGGCTGCAAAGAACGCCATGGAAGTGCTCCATGCAATCAAAAGAGCACTCGTAACCTTCGACAAAGACCTTTCTAGAAGAGTTCACGGCATCTTCGTTCAGCCCCATTTAGAATATGGCATAAAAGCGTGGCGGCCATGGCTAGTAAAGGCTCAAACATGCCTTGAACGAGTACGACGTCGTGCAACAAAGCTGGTGAACGGTTTAAAAAACCGATCCTACATAGAAAGACTGAATCGCCTTACTTTATTCCCTCTGTGTTAGAGGCGGCAAAGAGGTGATCTTATCCTTGTCTGCAAGATAATACATGGCCTTGAGAATGGACTTAGCTTTGAGGACATGTTTCAGTGGCACCTTTCACCCAATCTTCGTGGTCACTCGATGAAGCTGCGGAAAACAATGCTCAGGCTGAATCTTCGTTCGGAATTCGTTCACGGAAAGAGTAGTGGAGATGTGGAACGATCCCCCACAGTCAGTCGTGGAGGCGACGTCCCTGCAACTCTTCAAGAAACGCTTGGATGATTATTTGTGTCCGCTGATTTCCCTCGACAGTCTGGGCCTGAGCTAAATACTCCGAGGTCCCGGGGAATGTTTTCTCTGAAAAAATAGAATAGAATAGGTTTATTATAGCTCCCCTTGGGCACTGTCAGTCTCCCTTGAACACAGGAAAAAAACTTAAATCAAACTCATCCATTTCGACTGCGCTTTGACTGCATTTGTCTTGGGTGTCTCTTTAGCCAACAGAGCGTCAAATGAGAGTTTGTTTTAAAAGCAAAATGCTGTGTGATGTTCAGCATGGCTTTCATCCAGGACGTTCTTGCCTAACAAGTGTTCTTTACTCGTACGAGAAATAGGCAAGAGCCACAAACGGCAGTTATCCAGAAGATGACACATTTTTTACAATCAAGAAGGCCTTTAAATAAATAAATTTTAATTTGATGCCAGTTTACAGGCATTGTCAAGGGAAGCGATTAAACATAAATCCGACCAGCAGTGAAAAAAAAACTCCTGAGCTTAAGGCATAAAAATACAGTTGATGGTGGTTTTTGTGGTTTGGAGGGCTCAGGAGAAAAAAACTGTCGGCGGTGGTAGAATATCGACCGTCAAGAAGGGTGGAGGTTGCACGGTATCGGAGATTATCGGACGTCAAATTCC
>CACRXP010000080.1:1228847-1258397 GCA_902702965.1 Spirometra erinaceieuropaei
GGTGCTGGATTTATTGGGTGTCCGAGTGGCTGAGACAGCAATTGGATTTGCCTTTGACTTAGGCACATGCTTAGGCTTACTAGGGGTTGCTGAGGGAGTCGATAGAGGCGTGCTTATACCAGGCGTGGTGGTGTGTTTAAAGAGCTCAGCATTAAAAGTAGTCGAATTCCCTACGGAATTGACTATGCCGTGACTTGCAGATGCCGCAGGTGGTGTTGTAGAGGACATATTCAGACTGACAGTAGGTGTCATTATCTTGGTGTTGGTTTTTGCCGATTTCAGTTTAATCAGTCTTCGCTGCAGGGGTGTGAGGTCTGGCGAAACGGAGCAGCGCCATTTACGGCAGAAGTCTCTAGTCATCTCCCTACTCGACAAGATATATTCGACTTCTATCATGAAGAAAAGGGTAACTAGTATCGGCGCATTACGACTAAGCGAGCGAAGTCGCTTAGCTTGTGCGACACTAAAACTCAAGCCACAACTTTGTAGGAACACATGCACTCCCTCTTTAGCAGATCAGTGGCTCGGAATGTTTCGCAGTACGAAATTATGCTTGCGTTTAATTCGTTCCTCAGTTTCTGAACTTATTACCCCAATAAGTTTAAAAGTTTGTTCAAGCACTTTTTCAGAAGTGCTGTTTATGTCTCCATAAATCAGCTGATCGATTATTTCGCCGGCTGATGGCCTGCTACGACTAGCAGAGGCGTATTTTTGGACGACTGAAGGGTCGAGAGGTTCTACATGTACTAGAGGGATTTGTGAGCTAATCAGATCTGCAGACGGCGAAGAACATACGCTGGCACCTGCTATGTCTTCAGTCACGATTTTAGCACCCAGAGACGGTGGGGAGGCCGCAAGCTTTCGCCTTTTAGCACGTGCTCTGCGGGGCATTACAGACAAAAAAAAAGTTTTTTCGTTACAGAAGAAGGATCAAAACGGAAACGCGCACTGAGTAGCAAGTATTACTGTTTTTTTACTACGAAAACTAGAAAGCGGTAGTAGGGAAAGGATTCACTACAATGGATATTTACAAAATACGACTATTTTGCCAGACTGTCAAACAAACTGGGAAAAAATTTTACCTTATATAGAAAGGCGCCTTTTAAAACGGACTCAAGTAAAAAACAGGCATTAATTACTTACGAATATCCAGATAAATGCAGAGCTTCACTTATCTTACCACACAGGTTTCTTTTACGGAAGATTTGTGATGTACGAACTCGAGGAAGAATGTTCAGATGGATCAAGAGCTTCCTGTCCTCCTGAATACAGATTGTCGTTGTTCGTAACTCTAGCTCGGAATGAGCAGAGGTGGAAAGGGGTGTTCCATAGGGTTCTGTTTTAGGCCCATTACTCTTGCTGATTTATGTAAAGGATTGCACCGGCAAAATGGATTGCGAGGCCCTCATGCTTGCGGATGCATAAAATTATGGCGTTAAGGCTAGTGCGTTGATGACGTAAAGAAGTTGCAATCAAACATCGACAAACCGAGTGTTTGGTCAAACAACTGGCTTTTAAAGTTTAATGTGTTAAATATGTGGTCACGAGCCTAAATTCCGGCCGAAATGCCTCTCCCAAACACCAGTACTATATTAACGGGACGACAGTAGAAGATGAAGACACGGCGATCTGGATATATGAATAAACACAGATCTAACGTCATCAGAACACTGTAAGAAGATGGTTCAGAAGTCAATTAGTACTTTATGCTGGATCAAACGTGCATCTGAATTATTTCCCCCTGAATGCTTCGAAACACATTTGGGCGTCCCTGTAAGACCCTACCTGAAATATAGAATTCCATCAGTTGAATCATGGATGAGGAAGTATACTACTTCGAACAGGTGCAACACAGAGCAACGAAAATGGTCGACGGTAGAAGCCTTTGTCGTATCAGGAGAGGATGAATATGTTTGGCATTTCCCCTCTTTATAGCAGGCGAATAAGCTGCAGCCTACTCTGGACATTCCGGATTGTCCATTCCATGACTGTTCGCCGAGAACGAAGGATTTTTTAAAGTCTATTATAACCCGACATGGTACTTAGAAATCACGCGAACCATATGGACACTCGACTGCTATCCCCAAAACCAACGCGGCAGAGAAGTAGAGCACGACCGACCATGAAAAACTGTATTAGGAATCCACAATTCGTCCTTACTGTAAAAATGACGTATATTTATAACATTCTATAGGGGTTAGTCGGTATTCGATCGAATGCGCTCCGGGAAGACAATTTCGGACGATACAATAGTTTTCTCGTATGCACAAACCAGTCAAGTCCAAGGGGAGTAGCCAATGGCGAGGTGCTATCATCATGCTGACAACGTGCCGACAACGCGCTTACGTGACCTCCAGTGATTGATTGGCTCTTGTTCTTGGCAGTGTAGGCACCCCAAACAGAGCCTGCCTGCACAAGCCAACTACGCGGCCGTACCTATAAAGTCAGGAGTAAACGCACGCGGCGGTAATCCGACGATGGAACTCGCTACCAAGCAAGTTGGTGGCGGCCGGCACAGTTTAGAGTCTGAAAGAATACTTGCTTATGTAATTTTCGACAAATGGCCTTCTTTTTCAGCACGAACACTTAAACTCGTCTTTGTGAAACACTTAGTCATGAACAATCTTTCCGTACCAAATCATAGTGAACAGAAGCGATTCCCTATAATTAATGTTGTGCTGCAACCGAACACATATCAAACGTTTACAAGTTTACTTTGTGTGTACATACACAAAATTAGTGTACATAAATAGGGTCATTAATGGCCTTGTCTGTACCCCCCCCCCCCAAATGTAAACATGCATACGTATCTTCTTGCCCGGCGCTCGCACACAACGGCTTAGGATTTCCAATACTACACCAAACCCTACATACATAAGGAGTGGATTTATTCAGGCTGGCATGCTTGTCCGCTCATATTCCCCCTTTTTGTCACTGACGTAGCAGACTTATTCTAGAATGGTAGGCCTTTTATGTATGTCGATGATTTGAGGATAATACGTTGACGCAGGGCGGCACATTGTGACATCGGGCTCAAACTCCTGAGGAGCGGTCTTCAGGTCTTCACCCCGTGGTGCTGTATGTGGCGCCTTTCAATTGCGTGACACATTTGCTGATTTATGGTGTTTGGCGACGCTCATCAGGCTCAACTTAGTATTGGTGGTCGCAAAATAAATGTGCCTGGAGTTATTAAAGATCTGAGTGTATTATACTCCAAAAGTCTCAATCTGTCATACCACTGCGTCCTGACTGTCTCTAAAGCATGCAGGTTTATCCCTCGAAATTTTGAAGCTAGCGATGTTGGGATATGACTCTATAAAATATATGTAAGACCTAGCCTGTAATACTGTTTGTTTTTATTTAGCTTCCTGTGTGCTTTTGAGTATAATAAAATAGAGTCCATCGAGCGCTTTTTTACGAAATGAGTTTTGACTGCGGAGCGTCGAAATTTGACGAACGACGAAAGTTGCGGGTCCACAAGCCTTGATCTCTTCCTGTTTCATTGATCACGGAAGGGACTCTTTGTAATGCTTGCGTCTTTGAAGAGTCGTCCTTTTAATATGCTTATTTGTCTGAAGCATCTTGACCACCACGAAGCTACAAATACCGCGAGATCTTCCTAATTCTTCCTCTGGCATGTGCCGTTTAAATCATAAGTTCTTTTCTATTTGTAGGCTGAAATAAGTTAGCCAGGAATGTGAAGATTCCACAAAACTGCACTTAGATATACTCCTACAATTTTTGGACTCTGGATCCACGAAATTAATCTTCTTTAGTTATGGAGTTCTTGGTGTAGGATTCCTCTGCCCGGTCTCGTCTTGTGGGAAATTGTGTTGACTCTGCAGTATGAAACACAACGGATGATTTTTTTCAGCCGACAGTGAGAAACTGTTCACTAATGCACTATGTTTGACGCACGGGTCCTAATCCCATAATAAGGTATTGAGACTTAAAACGTCCGATGCAGTTTTCTACCATTCCCCTTCTGGACTTGAGTCATTTCACGGACTGCAGTTTATCTCCCCTGAACTACTCAAGCTATCCGGAAGTACTGCCACCTATATTTAATTCTTAGGCCTTTTCCGCTGCTAGATTGATCCGTACTGTATCTTTACCCGACAGTGCCTGTAGACTGGCATTAAAGACAATTGTTATCAGTATATGTGGCACGCTGAATCTTTGTAGGTGGTAGTACCCGGGACGATCATGGGTACCTATGGAAATTACGTATGCCTGGTACATATGATGTAGTATCGCCTCGAGGCCAAATATTACGGCCGTGGTCTGCTTGTAGAATACAACAGCCCCGTCGAGTGGCGTTCTCATTATCGACAGCTGGGTAGATTTGCAGCGAATAGTCAATTTATTGTGGAACGAGATTCCGTTTGAAGCGCTCCCTATTTGACATGGCGAAGTTTGGGTAAAATTCCAGGGGTAGGCCCATTAACTTGTCAGTTAACGGACGTGGGGTTTTAACATACTAACGCCGTCAGACTAACAATTTGACGATGGTTCTGTCCATGTAAATGCGTTATTGGGACACAACACTTCAGACAGTGTAAAACACGATAGACCGCGCCTAGGACCTTATCCGCTTGTTTATCCGCTACGTACTTGGAGACAGTGCGAATCCATTTCGGGCATGATACCTTCCGTGGCTGAAAGCATAAAGGACGAAACAAACAGCCAAACTTTCCCTTCGTATTATAGAGGTTGAAGGAAATGGGATAGAGTTGTACAATGTAGAATTTGTAGGTTATGAAAAGGCGAAATTCATAGCGTTAGATGCCCCCATTGTAAGACAAGTGCTAGCGAGATTAGAATACAGAACAAGCTTTATTTAGTGGGAAACTATGTCGGCACTAACGTACAGGGGATTATCCTTTCCGGTCTTAAATGTAAAGGTTCTTGTTTCATTCCACAGGTATCTGATGTCAGCACTCAAAGCGGAGTTCATATGACGCAATCCGTTTTAGAGGCAGCACTTGTTTGAACACAATTTCGTAAAAAGGGTCAATTCTGAAATCGTCGGTTGTCCTCCTGCTGTTGCCGTTTCATAGACGACTCCGGTTACACCCCTGTCTGAGTTCCGGCCGCAATATTCACAACAGTTCAGCCATCGATACTGACGGAGTCCACTGTGTGCTCCATAGAAGGGAGGGATCAGAGACGCTGAATTGCGCGTGGATTAGTTTGTAGTGATAGTAGAGTTGTGCAGCAGCTACCGTTCTCTCTCCTTTCCTCACACTTGGGCCCTGTGTTAAGACATATTAAAGCAGACCGTAGGCGGAGGATGCAGGTGGTTAGCACGGCGAAAAGCCGCACCTAGGCGTACCACCACAATCCCCGATCCACAGCGTACATTGATCAGGGTTTTGTACCAAAACAAAATAAGGGGACGACACGAATCCAAACTGTCGAGGCGGGAGTCTGCACCTGGTCGTTCCACCACATAACTGTCACTGCAGATCAGAAAACAACTGTAGTTTCAGTCTACTCCATTAAAAACCAACTGCTCGTGTGAATTACGGAGTTTCATATAGGGAGATCGCAAAGCGTATGCGTTGGTGCATCGAAGTCAAGACCTATGTTCGTTTTAACTGATGCCTTTCGCGACTCAGTTCTTAGGCCGTAACTTTCCCTATCTCGGACTGAGCCTGCCCCTAATGTGTCCTGGTGTGGACTATCTCTTGGGACGAGAACATGCGCCGGCAGGGCATCGCATTCGCCCTCTCGACTCCACTAAACTCAGTCAAATGGGGTTTCAGGGCTAGGTCTAACATATGGTCACTACCAGCTGCAACCACTGTGCCGCAGAAAATAAGAGCTTGAGCTGACAGCCCAGTCTGTTCAGTATAAACTTGAGGGTTCAGTAAATTATGCTAGCAGGATGTTGACTTTGTATCGCAGCTAGACGCCACCGTTTTTTCCGTCCGCTGCTTTTCATGATTTTTTTCTGCGTCCATGCCCATTGTTCAACTGTTTATTTTGAATTTCGTGCTTATTAAGGTTACAGCGGCGAATCAACAATATATTAAATAACCTTTACTCCAAGACCATTCCTGGACCCTTGGACTTAGCTTTGAATATCTTGTCAATACGGCGCCTAAGTCGAAATGCTTCGGGCTGCGGGTGCCTTTTGCCGGGGCCTTGGGGCCGTTGGCCGTGTAATCAGTCACAATGGGGCATTACGTAGTAAAAACGATCTGCAATCGGCCCCATTTTCGTTTCGCGGCCGTCTGTGGTCACTCAACGGTAATTTCTCTCAAGTTACACCACTTTAGCAGTCCCTACTCGTAGCTCTAGTGGTGGTGGGAGTGGTGGCACACTACGCATCAGGCAGACTAACTTTCATAATGGGAAAGTGTATGATGAAATGGTTAGTTAGTCGTCTTACATAATTTTTAGCATTTCTTCGTAATGTGTGGCATAGTGCCTTTCGGACTGCTAACGTTCTTCACGAACATCTTCCTTGGCCAGGCGGAGTTGGTGGAGACTCCTGAGGATTACGAGCCAAGGTACTGGGAGTATTACAGGGTAATTATGCAGTTGGTGTTAAATGATAAAATAGCATCCAATCACGAGGTTCATTGCTAGGAACCTGATGTTCAGTCCTCAACAAGTTTATGAAAACCATCTTGCTATCAAAAAGCGCCACATGGACGCGAGGGAGCTCGCGTGAGTTAACTACTTTAACTAGTGCATGTTAATGTCTATAAAAATTTACTCGCTTCTAACCGTCTCGGTTCATTCTTTAGACACCGTCTTGACTGAAAAAGAATAATTTATCTATCTTGGTTTAAAATACTAGGTGAAATGTCTTGTGAGTCCACGCACACATGCTCCAGGATCGGTAATGGCACATACTCCCTGGCCTACTCAGGGCTTTCGCGGCAGAATATTTTTTCCTAAAAACGTTCGGAAATTACTGTTCTTTCCTTGATCTGAAACCGCCGACCAGAACTTTAGACCATTTCCGTATTTCTCCATAGGTTTTGTGATTTTTCTGCTTTGACTTCGCCCGGGAAACGGGCCAAGCTTTCCTTTGTCAACATGCTCTTTGCAGACAGTCATTTCTACAAGTACGTCTGCTCCGGGAAGCAAGACCTTTAACATTTGCTATTATGTCGGTCGTGTACACTTCCAAAATAATAGTACATAAGTTATCGGTTCTGGTATCTTCGCAAATTCACCTCCACCCACCGTCCTTCGTCGCAACTTTCATTGGATTTCCTTGAGTTTCTTTAGTGCATTTTAACCATGTTTGACCAACACAGCCTCATTGGTTATGATATGTCCTGGTAGTTTCCTCTGAAGACGCCCAGCAGCTACCAGATTTGTTCGAGGTTGCCCCTCCTAGTGCTCCTGTTCCCACATGGTGGCGGCGGCTGCTAGAGGCCCTGTTTAATGACGTTCATGGTAACCATGCCACATTACCGTTGTCGGTTATTACCGTATTTTACGGGATGATCGATCTTTCTAGCCCAGAGCGTACTATAACTTTTGGCCCGCGATTATTAATTCACCGGATGTTATGATTTGTTTATTTCACAGTTAGCTTCCGCTTTAGACCTTCTCGCTATCCGCCGCCTGTGGACGCGCCAGTTAGTTAACAAGTAGCTAACGCGCACATCTGTTGTCCCGGTTCTTACTGTGACCGATGGTCGTCGACATCACTTTTCAGCCAATGGTTTGACTTATGATATAGATAAGTAACTCTTAACCCTTGCTGTTTCCACATACCCCTAGCGCCGAAGACCGTTGGTTCCAGGAATCTGAACTGGCTGAACAGGACTATCGCGGCTGGCAGTTCATTCCCGTCAACCCTGCCGGTGTCCTCCGCGCGCACAAAGACGAGGTGCTGCACGAAGAGATGGGACATTGGTTTTCACGTTAATTTTTTCTTCATCTTTTTGCGGAAAACTAGTCCTGCTTTGGACGTTCTGGTTCCTGTTGTATCTAGTTTTAATAGAGTAATTTTACTTGCTTACTCTTCTAGTGGCAGGTGGCATTATTTATCCCTCGCCGATAATTTGGGCTCCGATGTAATTGGCTGCCTTTCGCAAGGAATGTGGATCATCGCTGCTTCAAGGATGAGCAATTTGAGAGTAAATTTTGGGGAACTTGCACGTCTACTCCAGACCTTCGTCTCGCACCCTTCCCGTTCCTGTGGTAAGGTGACTGGAACCGAGTGTAAACGCAGTGATTTTCGAGGCCTTACTCCCCGCTGCGCACCAAGTATGCCTTGGCGTATGCACGCTCACGAGCCAAACTGCATTATGGGACTCTCAAATATCATAAGAACCGCATCAACTAGGATCCGCTTTTGCTTGACCATCAGTTCGTAGGGGGACAAGGTTACCCTGTCAGTTGGCAGTCTCCTAAGCCACAACACTTAGTTCCCTGTGATAACTCTGCGCCCAATTGATTATTTTTTGGCAAGTAAGGTGTTAGGTCCGAAAATGATCGATCTCGTCCCCCCTATACTCTCACATCGCAGCGGCAAGTCCGAGCCACACCACCTGAAGGTATCGGACACGGTGTCGGACATGATGAAACGCTTCTTCTAACACATTCCCCCACGCAAACGCCAGCACGTTATGCATTGTCCTTGGGTTCGTACTTTCGGACGTCATTGTGTAATTCCCGTATGTTGACATGTAGGTTATTATTTTTGTTTTGAATGCGTATGGACCACGTAGGCCCATGCAATACCTATGCGGGTACAGTGCGGACAGGGAAGGCGACCTTACGGATTTTTATGGGGTTAGCATGGGTTTCAGTCGTGCCGCAACCTATTCGCGGTTTTCCAGCTAGGTCGATACATGGTTGGAATGTGCGGTCACGGACGACACAATCGGTTTCATAATCTATCTACGTTATCCTGTCGGTTAAACGCCACCTACTACCATAAAGCTTTGGTCAATTAAAAATATTGGTCAACACCGTCCCTATTGGACGTGCCGTTGATTAACCCCAGACTTATGGGGTCCTTACCTCCACGCTTCGACGGACTTCCATTCCACCATGCTGGTCATACTAATTCTCTCGATCCATCAGATAGACTTGGTATGGAACCCTAAAGCGTCAGTATTTAAGTTGAGTGCAGACAGACATGGTCGCTGAGCGACCTTGACTCTTACGGAAGTAGTTCCGCCCTCTGCGCTCTTGGTATGGGCAGGGCTAGCGGGACGTTTGAGTGGTTTTTACAAGTTACTAGCTCTTTTATGAAATACTCAATGGAAGTTTGAATTTCGGTTAGCCAATAAAATAGGCCTCTTTCCGCAGCAGGGAATATGAAATGATTGCAGTTAAGTCGTCATCTGTAGGATATGACGGAAATCAGGGTGTTGTGGACGGCAACACAAGTTGCAGCTGAACAGTCCTGCTTGGTCGATGCGGCTGGGTATTCATTGTATCATTGTTTAGTAGTGAGAGTACTTTGTCGTAGTCTGTCACGTATGGACACCACGATCGCAATGAGTACTTGCAATCAGTGCACTAGTGGCGTCCGCAAAACTCTTCGGCGATCTGACGGATACTTCTTCTTCGCTGCCCCCCCCCCAGCACCTAACTTCGCGAGAGCAGTGCCCAACATGGTGGCTATACTCCGTTAACTGTCCTTGACCGGCGGGCTAAATCAGATTAGGGCGCTCGGTGTCCGTGCTTTCACATCCGGTAGTCCAACCACAAAAAGCCCTGCGAGGGGGTTGAATACAACTTCGTAGACGGCCGAAGCCAATTCGGGCTGTCTTAACACTAAGCTAAAGGTCCTGATCCACAGTGGATTTCGACAGCCGCTTGGGATGACTCGGAGGCCGTATTTTAGGAAGCACCACATACTCCTTCACCAGACGGGGGTTGCTAAAAATGCGCTATACGATCGCTGATAAAGCGCGCCGTGGGCAAGCTGGCCGTGGCTTGTGGATATAAAGTATTCGGTCGAAAAACTATGGTAGAACCCCCTCCGTTCCTCTCTCGCATGTTCCCCTTCAGACTTCCAGAGCGAAACTGCTCAGGTCTTTCGTCGTGGTGTGATCAGTGTAATATGTGAGGCCATGCGTAGCGATGACTGCTGGACGGATCACCACCTTGTCGTCTAAAATGAGGCTGCAGCTGCAGTCGAAGAGGCGACCAGCAGATAAGCGAATCTCCAACAAGTTAAATGCTATATCAGTGGATACAGCTGAAATCCGTGTGAACATTAACGGTGGCCCAAATCGTCGCCCGAAACAGATAAACGCCTTGAAAGGAAATGACATCACTGAGACCCAGTGGCGGGATCTACGGGACGCCACTGAGGCCACTGTTCTGAAGGTCTTTGGTCATGCACACCGACAGCATCTGGACTATTCGAGGACAACAATGACAATATCTGACGCCTGCTGTTCGAGAGTAACAGCCTACACAAAACCAATGCCAACAACAGTGTCGATCCCAATAAGACCGCCTTGTTCCGATTCTGAAGCGCAAAGCAGCAGAGGTTGAGGGAGATGCAAGATAACTGGCTAACTAAGAAGCTAAGGAAATTCGAAGCCACACTGTCTGCGACCTAAGATCCTACAAACCAGGGAGACTGCCACCGTTTAACCAGGACGGCGGAATTATATTGTCGGAAAAGTCACAGATCCTGGAGGACTAGGCCGAGCATCTTAGAAGTATCCTTAACCGCCCGTCTGCACTTTGTGACGAAGCCATCAACCGCCTTCCTCAAATGGACCCCAAAGACGACATCAATCGTCCACCTTCCTCCAGAGACAATCAGAGGTGTAACAGCTAACCAATGGAAAAGCCTTGGGGGCCGACGCAGTAACATGTAAAAATTAAGCTATGAAGGCTCTCAACACGTGCAGATGCTTACTTCGACGTTTCAGACGGTGCAGGCACAGGGTAAAGTCCCACGAAACTTCGAATTTGCAGATAGTATGCACCTGCACAAATGCAAAAGAAAAAGCCGAATCTGTAACTGTCATCACGGTATTACTCTTCTGAGTATTGTTGGTGAGATATTTGTCTGAGTTCTACTCAGCTATCCGAATACACATCTGGCCAATGGACTCATTCCAGAAATACTGTGGAATCACGGACATGGTCCTCGCGATCCTTCAAATGCAAGAAAAGATTCAGGAAATGCGAACCAGTCTCTTTACAGCCTTCATGAGTTCAGCCAGACGCGAAGAGATGTGGGAAACTATGCTAAAATTCGGATTTCCAGAGAGATTCGCCCAAATGGGTAGCATCCAAGGCGTGTGCTCACTCCCACCCTGCCCTGCATGTGTTTCAAAGGGCGGTAATCACGACATCTTGTTCGGGAATGACTGGGCATCAAATACAGTGGTAGATGAAGAATGAGAACTGGATCTAACCCTCTGCCCGAACTCTCGACTGATATTTAGGACGGAGAAGACAGCAGTCATGCCAACAGAAGTGAAGAGACGAATCCCAGGGAGCGATCGTGAAGAAGGAGACATGATCGCTAGGACAAGGACTCTTTTTAGGCGAATAAATCTCATCCTAGCAATCGTGTCTCCTTCACAACTGCTTCCTGGGACACACCTCTTCGCCTCTATTGACAAGTTATTTGGGCTCTATGCGCTCCCATCTGCCCGGCGATGGAAAACCTTCGTCCTTCGAGAGGCTCCCACGTATGCGCAGATCCGGTTTCTGCACAGGTGTCTCGGCAATAATGTATTACCGAAATGCGTTTCATACAAGTCTCCGGTGAATACTGATTTGGCGAGACGAGCAGTATTTCAGCATGGCTGAAGAATGATCCGAGTGCCTTTCCAAGATTGCCAGCGAGACTTCGCAAATACCGTCAGAGGATTTATCAAGAGAAAACCAGATTCTGTGAGCTCATTGGCGAGATTGGTACGAATCGGCTCCCTCAGAGGGTGGCTAAACGAGCCCGTGTTATCTAACGCAACATTGGAGAAGAAACTCCGAAAGCTGCCCAACTCAACGTCGCCCAAAAACGACAAACTCGTGTACAACCTATCGTCGAATGAGCTGATGAAAGATCAGACGCAAGTGTTACGGCACGAAGCTTCGTTCAACACGGCTGACGTCAAACTTGTTAACATGATTGCAGCAGTTTGATCAATCCTTAGTTAGACGGAAGCAACGGAGGACACTAAAGGCCTCATCCGACACCAAATGTCGTCTCTCCTCGTGACCCACAGACCGCAGGAAGTGCTTTCCAGGGTAGAACGTGATGCGCTTAGAAAACTCAAGGCCAAAGTAGACCTGGTCATCGTGCCAGCGGACAAGGAGCGCTCCACGGCTGTAATGGACAGGACAGACTACCTTCAAAAGTGAAAGGTTTACTGGAGGACCGACAGTTCTATGTCCCATGTGTAACGAACCCTGTAAAAACGCTGACAGGCGAAAGTAATGCTACGTTGCTGGCCCTGAAGAACTCGGGCGCAATAACACCGACCGACAGACGCATGCCGAGACCCCAAGATATGGCCTTGACCCGATTCTATGGCCTCCCTAAGGTGCACAAAGAGGGCGCTCCTCTCCGGCCCAACGTGTCGCTTAAAGGTACTCCACCCTACCGACTGGCAAAGGGGCTGTTCAGGCGTCTCAAGTTCCTGACCTTTGAGTCAGACACCACGGTCGCTTCGTTAGCACAATTCCTGGCGAAACTCAAAGGGGTAGGCCTCCATCTAAATGAGGTCATGGTATCTTTTGATGTTACATCCTTTTTTACTTCTATTCCCCAGGACCTGGCGATCGAGGCAATCGAGCTGCTACTACAAAGCAAATACGATGAAACGGAGAATCGTCTTGGATGCGCTCAAATCCTTCAGCTCCTGAAGCTCTGTCTCATGACGTACTTCACGTTCGACGGGACAATCTACGAACAGGCTAAGGGCACATCAATGGGTTCGCCGATTTCGGGATTCATCGCCGAGGCGGTCCTGCAACGGTTAGAGTTGCTGGTCTTCCAACACCACATACCGAAATTCTTGGTGAACATTTCCATATGTCAAGAAGGTTTCGGAAGCTGTCGGCCACCTTCTCGCACCACTTGGGGTTGGAGTTGCACACAGACCGGAGGCGATCATCAGTCGTCAGGTAATGAAACCGAAAGACCCACTGCCACGGCAAGAAACGTCTTGAGTAGTTGATCGGATCTGGTGCAGTTACAGACAAAACAACTTATTCGGAGAAACCGGAAGACTGCTACGAACGCGAATGCCCAAACACGCTGCAGCAGTGCGGAGAAATGACGCCAGCTCTCAAGGTGCGGCTCATTCGACGAGATCTGGCCACGCATTCAAATTCGACAAGGCCGAAATTCTCGCTATAGGTAAAAACCGCGTGATCCGCAAGACGCTTGAGTCATGGTTCACTGGCTCCCAATCTATCAACAAGTGCAACAACATTCCCTTTCCATACTCGGTGCTACGAATTTTCGACCATCAGCGTAAACAAGCAAATCTCAAGTAAAGCAGCACAGTCTAAATCTTGCAACACTTCGCTCTAACCGCACAAACAATTTCTCCTAGGCCACACATGATCCTATTCGGTCGTGAAAAATCTTGGGTCAGTATGGACCCAGTAATCGATTTAATTCTTATATTTTCCGTCTAACAAAAGGACTGTGATTAAATCACTGATTTTTTTCAAGAATTCTTGGCTGCCTAATAAACTGACAACTTTCTATTTGTTAAATGTGGTTTTGCATACTCCACATCTCCGCATGACAGTGTACTTTTGAGCTGAGATTTGGTGAAGACGGAGCAAGAGGAAGAAAACGCATCATTTTCTAAGGGACTAGTCAATAAGGTCTCATTCCAGAAAGGTTCTGCTGCAGAGCTCGCGATATTATCTGGCCGAGAGGCAGTTCCATCCTCTATATGCGACTTTGTTGTGCGCAGCCCTTTAAATTTGTTGGCGGATCAATACGCTCACCTCCGATCTATCCACCCCTGTCCGAAGTCTACCAAGCTGGGTCAAAAAGAAAGGAAAAAGGGTCAAACCAACGCCTCCGGGCCAGCCCAAAAAACCAGAATGTCTTTTAATCTTTTTAAATATATCAACCGTTCGAGAAAAAATAATGAAGAATCCCAGTTGAACACAAATCGCACCGCTTTACCAAAAAAGATTCGGTGTAAGAAACGAGAGGAGACTCAGGTGCCTATGTGTGATCAAAATTCAGTGATGGAAGGTATTATGACAGTACTGAACTCCACGCAAATTGAATTCACTCACATCGCATCTAACCGGGTACAGTGCACTTGGCGGGTTCCAATGGCCCTACAGGAGACAGATATTGACTCAGATGTCATGCCGGCCCCGCCCGAGCTCTTGGCCCTTGATCTCGAGGTTATTTTTGACGAGCGGACTGGACCACAAAGCATTAAATTTAAACGGCTGTCTGGGAGCATCGAGGACTTTCGAAGAGAATCACGGAAATTACTGGACCGCTTTCACGTTGCCTGGGGCTGGTAAAGTTGCCCTTTTACCATAAGACTGGAGATGAAGCCGTTTTATAGGTGTTCATTCAAGATTTCATTTTTCATCAGTTTTGTACTTACCAAGTTCCTTTCCATTCACTTACATGTTAAAGAGTAATTGGTAGAGTTGCAATTAGGTGGAATTTAAGGTTTTCTCCTCATTGTTACGACGATCCTGAGTCAACTGTAGCGTTAAATCGTTTGACCATCCAGCTTAACTTAATCGGATCAGCTTGCACTAAAATTCATTATACCACGTTCCACAGCACTTGCTTTGTTCCAATGATTCTGGCGCTATATCAGTCTGACCACAACCAGACGCTGTATATTCGTTGGGTTCGAGGGTGTATGTATGCAGAAGAGTAAAAAAGTACTTTAACCTGATTTTAGTACGTTGTACTGTCTCCAGAATAGCCTTTGAATCGAGCTAGAGACAATGTACGTAGTAAACACATATGATACTCAGTACACTTGTCGAGATGTGACGTGTCAACAAACAAGGATTTCCAAACCACAACTCAGGAAGGACAAATTAAGTTGGACAAACTTTTATTGAGGACAGAGAGCGTACAAACCACCAGTAAGCAGTCGCAGCCAGTCAGCTATTCGGGCGTGCGTTAGCTGTTGTGATTCTCGGTTCCTAACGCATGCATGCGCTTTGGCTCTGTCCGCCCACAGCCAATCAGCGGAGGGCGCGACATCGACGGACCTCGAGCTCTTGCCACACCGTTTCCAAGTCACACGCGGCCCAGACTTTGAGTGACGGGGGCGTGAGGCTGACTGAAAGGCGGTATGAGTAGGAGGTCATGTCGGTGACCACGGGGACAGACTGTTACAGTACCCGCCGGCTAGATCGTAGGCGGCGTGTAATGACGCCAAAAGTATTGCTTACCCTTAAAAGTGACGAGTAACTAGGCAGTCAGAAAAGTAAACATGACATCCATTGCGGGTGATTTAGATAGAGATAACAGGGAAAGACTTGAGTGCGTACTGCGGTGCGAGATTTGGAGGTTGATGGGGGATTTCCAATCAGAGGCAGCAGATATGGAGGGATAGGAATTAGAATGGATGGAAGGGCAGAGGGTAGGGGAGGTGCAGAACCCTGGGGTAGGGGACCACGGGCTCATCCAGAGGAGTTCCCGGGACAGCAGCTTTGGGGCGGTCCACGCTCACGATCTTCTCGCGAGTTCCGTATTGGGTACGGAACGCCTTCGTCCCTCTAACAACCGCCCGAAGGGGGAGGTGTGGGTGGTTTCATTAGATAGTGAACTCTATCATGAAAGCATGTTGTCAAGTCTTTCACGAGATGAGGCCCAGGAAACGTTGGCTCGGAAGTAACCGGGGAAATCGTCCACATGAAGTGTTGGAGGCGGTGCAAGAGGTTGGTGGTATTCTCGACCGCATCGCGATGTGTTGGGGCGATCCCTTGACTGAGGAGTCGGACAGTGGTTCCTAACACCATTTCAGCGGCGGAACAGTCAGGGTGTCCAAAAGCATGACTGACCGGATGGGTAATAGGGTCGGGGAAAGATGACCCGTCCAATTCTTCAGGTCCTTTGCGTTGCTTGGGAGGATTTTCAGCTGGTGATGTAACTGCTCGATCATCCCGTTGACAGTCGGGTGAGAGGATATCATCCGAATGCGAGTACAGCCTGAAAAGAAGAGGAACCGCTGGATGAAGTGAGACTTAAATTGGACACTGTGGTGATTCATAATGGTGGAAGGGACACCGAGGATGGCACCCAAACGACCGAGGAAGGTCTTAACCACCGTTGGAGCTTTAACATTGACAAAGGGATGGCTTCCGGCCACCGGGTGAATCCATTCACACAGGCGTGAAGATCGGAACAACCGTTTGACAGACTCAGGGCCCCACATTGTTCAGCTGGACGTGGTTGAATTGTGCATCGGGCCGGAGAAGGTGCCGATGGGAGCCTTGTTGTTCCGTCGAACATTAGTCCGCTGACAGCCGAGACATGCCTGTGTTCAAGTTTTGAGGTCGCTGTGCATCCCAGGTCAGGGGAGGCGGTTGGAGACCAGCTCGTCGGTTTCTCTACTCCCCAGGGTGAGGGGTTGTGCAAGTAACTGGCCAACAGGAGATCGTCAATGCAGACGTAGACAAAGGGTAGACTGCGAATTACTCTGTCTACTAGCCTTTGGTAGGTTTCCAAGACGTTGTGGAGTCAAAACGGCATACACAGAAACTCAAAGAGGCCAGAGGGGTGGTGACGGCGTCTTCAAAACGTCCTTTGACTCTATGGGAATTTGGTGGAACGTCCCTACCAGGTCAATTTCAGAGAAGATGGACTTGGCGAACAAGGCACCGGCAAAATCCTAGAGACGCGAGACAGGATAGCGGTCGGAAATAGTAACGTTGTTTAACACCTTGTAGCCAACATAGGAGCGTCAATCACCACTGACGACCTTGGGTACTATGTGGAGGGGTGAGGTCCATAGGTTTTCGGTTTGATTACTGATGTCCATTTGGGGCATGTGCTCGAAATCGACCTTGGCAGCAGCCAGACATGTAGGCGCGAGATGGCAGGGCCGAGAAAACGTAGGAGGGCTAGCGGTTCGGATATGATGAACAACATCGTTCGATGAGGTAGAAACGCAGAAATTAGGACGGGTGAGTCTGAGTGTTTCGTGAGGAGCTGCCGAAATTGGTTATCTGAGTCAGGGTCAAAGACGGCAAGTTTACCGGAAGCCACAGACGAAGGGATACCCTGGACGGTGAGGCTGGTGCTCTGGTCGTTTAGATAGAAATGACGGCAATAGAAAGCGGCAAAAAAGTCTGAATCAAGAATGACACATGGAACTTCTGCAACGACAAAGACCAGATGTGAGAGACCGTGGAGCCCAATGTCCCGGGAGAGGGAGAAAGTACCAGAGATGACGATCGGGGAGGTGTTAGTGGCCTGAAAGAAGAGGCGGGGATTCAGCTGCCGACGGCCGGTTGCTGTTGGAGAGATAACACTAATTTGCATGCCAATATCAACCAGGAAACGTCTGACATTCCGGTTGTCGCAGACGTAGACGGTGCGACCAAGGCTAGATCCGCCAAAGTGATTGGTTACACGAACCTTCGGGTTGAGCCGTTTCACCTGTCGGCTCTGCCTAGCCACACCGTCCTCGGTGCTCCTAACATACATGACAAGTGCTATGTACGTGCATGATAACATCTGGCTTGCGATGCCGGTGACGCCAATGGACATTTATCACTTCACTGATTGACTGCAGCCAGGCGAAGTTCGGACCCACGCGTTAGGGCTGAAAATTGCCTTTTGAGAGCATTTTTAGCAAGTACTTGCGGCGCTGCGTGCATACTCTCGACTTCGGTAAAATATTACCCACCTAAATGTCTTCCCTGCTTTCTGATTTGTGGACCTCCAGGTTGTCGAGCATCCTACTTCGACATATGAAAAGTTTCCCAATGCTGGGTCGTATGGCTACTTAGGACCTTGACAGATTGGGTTTCTCCATATAATCTTGCTGGGAAAAATATAACGATGTTGTTGTACTCTCTAAAATAAAAAAACAATTAGGATTTTGACCCACAATGGGTTTCTTGTCATATTAGCAACTCAAAGTTGAATCAACAAGGCAACGTCAAAATTCATTTCATCCAAATTCATAATTCAGCTGTGGCTTACTGACGGCGGACAGTAAGTAGGAATTGACCCAGGCCACAATTCATTGCCCCGATGACTTAGGATATCACAAGTTTAGCATTCACATCTTGAGGCAATGTTAGCATAAGGCGCCTGTAAAAGGCTAGGGAGTATGTTGGTGAGCCAAATTCATCGCAGTTACGTTATGCAATCATGGAAAACTCGGCGAAGTGCGTGTGTGGGGTTTTTAGATATTACCTATGTTGGAAGTATGGTGCAGCCATTGTCATATACATTTGGTCCGCCAGTAGTACTATTTATGTTCAGCATGGACACTCTACAGAGTTTGCTTGACTGTGACTTAAGGTCTCATCACAAGTTCGGAACTGCTCCTAAACGGTCATCGCCCGGGCATTTCATGTCATTTTTTGATGGTCTGTTAGATGATCGGTTTGGTAAACTGCACGTATGGTAGTTCGCCCGTCGCATGCGACGATGCCCACAGTTTACCCCCACAACGTGTTGGGCGCAGGACGGTGACTTGCGCGTGAATTATTTTACTTGAATGGCATCTGCCGCACTATGCCATTTATCACCCGCCTGGGCCTGCTGGCATGACAGACTCAGGACACCGGGAGCGGGCTTGGGTGCAGCGACTGAAGGGGTCGTCTACGCATGTCACACACGACCTGGTTTCCACACAATGTGCCAGGTTTTAACCAAGGGAAGGGGGCGGCTCTGAACCCATCCGAATGGGAGTGTCATAGAGACCTCCTCACTCTTAGTCCGTCAGTCAGTCACCCTATATAAACACAATAACGACCACGCAGACTGAGTTACCTAGGCAGTTAGCGACCTTCCAAGCTAGGACTTCTAGCGTGTTCTGGTCGATTCCAGCACGTCAGAGTTCTTGTTAGAGAGGAGTGTACTGATATGCCGGGTCGAGGCGTCCCCTGTGTCGACCTCAGTATCTATTTCCCCTCACTCACCCAGCTGGTGATGGGATTGGGCGCAATGGCTGACAGAATTATGACATCATCTTCACATGTCACAAACACACACACACACACCTGGTGAAGAGATTATGCGTCCGAGTACAGCAAAGGACATATTTGCTACTTGCACAGGTGGCCGTCCGAGGGGACGAAGCGAAGTCTGGCGATGGTATTTGGGCTGAGGTGCTTTACGCAGATTTTCACGGGAACGCATACAACCGAATATGCCCATGTGATGACTAAATGTCCGTGAGCATTGTGGACAGTTCAATCGGGTGCGACGGATGTATGTTGGTGCTCTTGGCACTGGCTAGCCAGTAGCAGTGCGATGGATTCGCTAATGGCTGACCAGGCTAATACGTGATGCGTCGACGCAATCGTGAATCGAGACGGGTTTAAATCGAGCCCTCACTGTTGGGGCAGGGAACGGTAATGGCTGTGATGTGTGGCTAGGCTTCGAGCGCATTCTCCCCGATGGTACGAATGGAGATAGTGAGCGTTATTGTCGTCGACGGCAAGGAAGTTGCGGTATTGATGGCGGATGTGGTGGTGGGCAGCAGTGCATCGGAAGTTTGCTCACCGATGGTGGTGTTTGTCGACTTCGTGGAGGTTGCGGTGGCGGGGGTGGAGGCGGTCTCTTATACGGACGGTGTCGCATCAAGAGTGCATTGGATCCAGAGATGGCCAAAGAGGCCGATTTCTGTGTGGGATGTCCGTCAGCATCGTGGATACGAGGGAAGTAGTTGATTGTGGGACTATTAGTGCGCGGGGTTTCTGACTTGTGAGCCGCTCATCCGGCTTTGGTAAAGATGAGCCGGCTGGCTTTAAAAATGGATGCTTCAGTCTTTAGGCATCTACCTAGGCCTGCCAGTCCTGAGCGAACTCCTCTCATGTCTCTTGGTAGATTGAGACGCTTTAACGGAGTCTTCAATACACCCGTATAACGTCGATCCTGACTTCCCTGTCGGCGAATATTCGATGAAACGACGTTGATATGGGATTCATTGAAGTCTGCGTTGGGTGCCATTCGGTGCATAACCACCCTCTTCTTCGTGTTGATGGCCAAACCAAAAGTGAGGCAGCCGGAGGTGAACAGTTCTATACTCCTTTGTATCATCATATCGGTTGTTATATTGAGCACACAGTCATCCGCAAACAGAAGGTTGACGATGTTTGTTTTGGGTATGCTTGAACATGCTTGCAGGTTATGGATGTTGAGCAGTTGCCATTTGATCTGGCAGACGATGTCGATTTCCGGTCGCCCCTTACGGCGGGCGTCCATTGGCGTAGCGGAGAGCAGGAGGTTAGAGTGGGTGATAGTAAGCACGCATCCCTGCTCGACTCTGTTGGTGACTGCAAATGCTTTCAGGACTGCCCAGTTGTCGATGGCGCAAGCCGGCGCTCCATCATGAATTTGGTGCGCAATTTGTGTGAAGTGATCCAGACTTCCACATTTCAACGCGATATCACAGAGGCTGCCCCGATTAACGGTGTCGAGGATCTTTGTCAGACCTATGGAGGTGATGTAGAGGTCGGTCCTCATTTCCCGACATTTTTCTGCAGTTGGCGGTCAGAGAAAACAATGACCGCTGCTGGAAGCGAACAGGCGAGTTCCAGGAAGCAGTTCAGGAGAACACGATGCGATCACTGGAACAAGAAGTTTACTGGCCTGACGTTTCGGATTCTCGCTCGAACCCATGTGCCATGAATGCAGATTTTGTCCACGATCGTATTGACTCTCCAGGAATTTCTCACTTGTGATTGGGTTTGTTGCTCTGATTGCTTCTGAGAGGGGAGGCAGGAGGTCGAGATCGTCGCTCGTTTTATACATGGGGAGCCTACCGACGACGTCGTAGGAGATTGTGGACGGGTCGGTTGGAACTACTTCTGAAGTGCTCAGTCAAACATCTCACAATCAGCGTTTCTTAAGTGAAAAGTGTTTTTGCGTCGTAAGTAAGACTCTTCAGAGAGACCGAGTTGTCCCAGTGAATGTTCGAGCTGACTACACCAGAAAGAAATGAGCGGTGGCAGGTGGGATGATCGTACTACAACCTTCGCGGGCACACATAGACATCTCAAGAGACATAAAGGATAGGCCGAGTTCTTTGTACAGGGACCGTTTACAGTGTGAACATTCGAGACTAGTCCCCACCTTCTCACCAAATTTAAAACGGTTAACTTTTTAACTGTCTAACAAAAGATTCAATGGCTGCCTGAAGTCTGCGCCATCACGTGTTTACCCCATCACATCATTCCGTCGAGATTTGCTGCGTTCGCCCCCAGTTTCTCCTTAGGAATTTCGTATGTGGCATCCACATTAATATGTTTAATGATGCCTGCATCATCTGTGCGCAGCGCCCCCAGGAGTTTGTGAACCTTCTTCATTTGGCAGGTGCCAATAATGCGGGTTTCCTCCGCGAAAATGTGCGTCAAGTCTTGCACACCAACTATGCATAGCCTAACTTACACCGCAGCACCCAGCGTGCCCGCCACCAGCACCGCTTCCCGCTTGCATGGGAAGTGTGCTTCTCGGCTCCTTCTCCAGGTGGCTACTCTGCCACATGTGTGATCGGGGTCTGAGACTATCACGGCGCCGACTGATGCCTCAAGTCAATCCACGCAGTCTGCTCAGCTGTGTGTGTTTGTGTGGTGGAGTACTGGTGGGCTGAGAGTCAGGCTACAACGGCTCCTGCTTCAAATGATCTCTGATACTCCCGCGCATGTGAGGAGCGTCTGTGTATTCTAATAAGGGTAGTTCCTCTCGGTCGATGACTGATTGGTCGTCCAGACTTTGAAGGGTGATGGCCCAGGCTAAATGCAGGGCTGCCTGCCACCCTTCTGGGCCTTACGATATGTAAGCATCCGCTACGCTATGATCGGCAAACCATGGCCCTCACAGCCTGGTGTGCGTTGGCGGTCCCATGAAACCTGATTCTCTACCGGTAGATGCGCATGCGCTCCAGCTAGGCAAACAGGTTGTGAACATGGCTGCCCAGTCATTCTCGTCGTCCTCTGACCCGTTTATTTTCTTGTTTGTTGAAAGCCTGGTTAGGAGTTTGTTGTGGACCAGGGGCGTGGTGGTACGCCTAGGCGCGGGTCCGGCCCTGCCAACCACCAGCGTCCCCTCTCTCCTCGGGTTTTCTTGACACCAAGCCCAGGTGGGGGAGGATAGAGTACAGTAGATGCTAAGCAGGTCTACATTCACTAAAAACTAATTCACGCGCAAGTTACCGTGCCTGCTCTACCTTGTTGCTGAGCACACGGTGAAAATTGTCAGGTACGACGGTCGAACTGTCGTATGCATGTCAAACCGGAATGTGACCTCACCGACTCGCCGTTAGCTGATGCTCGCGTAACCGGGTCGGCCATCCTCCAGTACATATGCATGAATATCGAGTGTACTGTTTTTTATGCTTGATTATGGGGAAGTGAACAGTCTGGGGAAGGCTGCGGCGAAAACACTTGCTCCCCTGGCATTGACGTCAAAGAAACAAGATTTCAGCGTGGTCTGTGCGAGCGAAGCCTATAGCAGTCAACACGACGCTACTAAATTGTGATGGCCAGCAGACGCTTGGCGCATTCATAACTGGTGCGCACTACCGGTTTAACAAATTCAGAGACATAGAGAACAACCCATTGCCATAAAAACCTTCTATTCGCGAAGTAGACGACTACAGGTCTCCGAGTTATAGCGAAAGAACTAACTTCAAGATACTCTCAATGTCTTCATGTAATTCCTTTTTCCCAGTACATACCAGATTCAAAACTATGTGTTCTGGTAAATGTACTCAAGCCGACTTCAAAATTGTTATGAATTTTTCGGAAATGTAGGTCGCCTCCTATGTTATGACATTCATAACGCGAGGACGACCCCTAACACTCGGTGAGTTAGCGACAACGAGGGGGACAGTGAGCCGGCCATTTGCTATTTATTAGCTTTCATCGGCCAATTATACCCAAGATCTAGATGATGGTGCACCGACGTTTCAAATCGAGTCAGCTGGTCGTCGAGCGAGGCTTTCAGATCGCAGTACAGGCTCATGTCAGGCAGCGTGGACTGTTTGATATTTCGACCATCAGACCGCTGTCTCTAGTATTCAGCAAGACAGTAGACGTTTAAGACAGCACACTTTCGAATAACTGGAACAATTTTGATCACGACACAACACAGCAGAGATGAAGTACAGAATATCACCAGAAAAACTTGGACCCTCGAGCCGCCAACACTGCGCTGGATGCCCTGTGGACTGAGCTATGGTCAACGCGCCCGACAGCTGTTCAACCCAAATGATACTTACGAATCTCGAAGCAAGCTCATTTTCTAGTGTGAATGCCTGTTGTGCTAGACTTTCAAGGCCAACCTCGCATGGTTTCTGGGATCAGAGTGTTGGGAAGGATTTAAAGCGTACTGGGTGTTTACGGGAGGTCGCAGCGCCCAACCAGGGTGATCAGTGTCCGAAATGTGTGTCAACAAGGCAGACAGGCGCAGAAGAGTTAGGCACCGCTGGCAGCGTTACTTGGCACAGTGTCACCGTTATTTCTGCCAAGGAGACCCAAACTACAAATGTGCCTGCAGGGAGGGAGGGGGGATGGTGGCAGGAGGGATTAGGTGCCTGAAACGTTGATCCGTGCTTCCCACCCAGTACACACAGACACCACCGCTTTGAGTGCTTTAGTCAAGGAAACCCTAGTCCCTCAGTCAACGACCAGCACCGTTTTCTAGGGCAACTCCTGACGATCGCATGCAACGGGACATGGCAGCTCTGATCAAGTGCATGTCACACGGAAATATCGGTGGCAAGTTAGTAGGAATCAAACAAAGAGGCCGTACTGCACTAGTATCATATGCTTGATAACTCTTGCAGTGAACAAAAGTTGCTCGGACGTCGTTGTTGCAGTTTGCCCGACCCCCTTCATTTTGCTCCGACCAATTCCCGCAGTAAAGACGCCGTCCAGCTCGGTTTCCACGTCAGATTGGGTTAAGCCCTCGCGTGGTGAGCGGTCACAGTTGACCAAAGGGTAGTCTTAACTAACCAAAAGGCGACCAGTCGTTTACGCATATGTGCCGATCCTTTTGAAGTGGTCACAGACTGTTAGGTGATCAAAACGGCTAACGTACCTACTGTACAGACTAAAGAATAAAAGTGCTCATATCTACAGACCGGGAGACGGCAGTGTTGACCGGATGGTACAGACCCTACGCCAGACGGACATATGTTATACAAACATAGAGAGCAAAGAGGTGGTCATAAAGCATGATCAAAAACATTAAGTATTCGTTACTTCATCATCGACATCATCATGAAGTAAAGTTGTGCAGAGATTGACTTGCTCAGCATAATCTGCGTCAAGAGGCAGTGGGGCAAAGAGGCGGGGGTGATAGGACAAGAAATGCTTGGGAAGGGACTCTGTAAGAGCACCGTGTAGGGCTTCTAGTTGTGTCGTCGGTTTTTTTTGCATGCACAAACGTGTAGAAGCGTGCGCGGTGAGTGCGTGCGGTACGTGTAGAAAGATCGCAAACTGAGGCGGTCGAAGAGAACGCACGCGCGCCTGCCTGCAAGGGGGAGGAAGGAAGGTGAAACAGCAGTGGGTGGCAGGCAGGTTGGTTTAGGCGTCGCCAAGGCCAAGAACCCACAGGAAGGGGCAAGTGATCAGAGTCACGGGCTGGAACACTTGCGTCCGGAGAGCACCGCGCGGACCACTGCGGCCGCAGCAGGGGGAGTGAAGGGGAGGATAAGTGGGTAGAAAGCCCGCAGTCTCCACTCCTGGCCTCTTCGCGAAGTCAACGGAGCAGGGAACTTACGGGAGAAAGAAGGGGGCGAAAAAAACGATCGTCGGCTACATAGGTGGTTAGAAGGTTGGCACCGGGCTGCTGTTATGTTGCCTAAAGCTTCAAGTCTTCTGCCAGCTTCTGTGATACACGTTTAAATTCCGCAACCGGGCCTGAAAGACGCTTAAATCGGACACCGTTCATGCCTGCCTTTTGCAATTTGCAGACCTCCAGCTCTAGTCGCAGCACGTCCGGTGTGGTGAAGTCCGAGTCCAAGTCAGTCTCTAGAGGGATAGTGTTCCAGGTGCATTGCAATTTGTGCTGTTCAGTCTGCGTGAATGCAACTCGCGCAGTAGTCAGGACGTGCTTGATTTCGTTCATCATTTCATCCAACTGGCGCCGGCTGTTGCTTTCCATGCGGAAAAGAAGACGGCCACCAGCAGTCGGACGGTTACCTGCCGAGACTGCGCTCTCGGCGTCATCCGGCACAACCACTGAATCTTGGGGTGGGGTTAGGGACTTAGAACTCTTGCGAGTTGAGGAGCTGCGAATCGGAGGTCGGGGTTCAGCACCAATCGGACTAACGTCCCGATAACCGCGTGATATGGAGGAATCGGTGCGTCCTGAGCGGTCTGGTACGGCACCCACTGTGTCTGGTCGCCGCGAAGGTGCATGATGACTTGTCTCGTTCGCGGCGGCAGCATAAGAGCGACGGCTCAATCGTTCCGTGTCAGGGTTATTGGGGTCCTCCGTCGGGCAGGGGGATTTGTTGTTGCTGCGGCTGGGAATATGGAAACTGCCACTCACGGTACTGCGGCTGCGTGACATACCGCCAGACCGAGGTTGCTTGCTCTTCAGGGTACCTCCCGACTCGTTGGCATCAGTTTTGCAATTGCCCTGGTCTTTCAACTTCTGGCTACCCGGCACTCCTCGTAGACTTCGCAGGGTTGAGTAGCCGGAGGTACTGTTGGTGTCGGCCTCTTTCTCGGTTCTGTGAGCTGGGCCACTCTGACCGAAGGGGAGCTTAAAGATTTTGCTGAAATAGGAAACCAAATAACCGGTCAGGAAGTCTTCTCAAGCTACTTTACGGACTTGAACCTTCAGAATCGCCAGAGTGTAACATAACCCTAACCTTCTCAGATAAAGAAAGCAGGTGGTAGAACTTCATTGCTGTTTTTAAAAATATGAGGCTTGACGCGAGTATAATAATTTATTTGACTCAAAAGTGCTCATAACACTGCAGCCTGCGAGATGTCTGCACACCAGCAACATCAAGATCGGTTATAGTAAGAAATGCAACAAGTGCCATGCACGTTCACAAGTCCCACGAGAAACTCACCTTTGTCTAACCACAATAAATATTTTCTACTTACATATTTAAGTAGGCCTTAAATAAATGAGCGTGAGGAAAAGTCATGCAAAACGTGCGCCGAACCACAAAACAGGGAAGGTGCGTGACGTGCAAAAGGCGAAACGGAGGTAGAGTGCAGAGTTTGGTCTAGGGACTAACGGACAGAAAAGCTAGTTCCGATTCCTGCTGGAGCCAAAGTTGAGCATGACCCACCGGCGTCCTTCTAGGCAACATCCAATGTGGACAGCAACGCATACACATGGCCTAATGCTTAAGTTGGAGGTCCGACAGGCGTAGTTCCCATGGCCAGGAAAAACGGTCTGCTATCCTCACCAATAAGCAAAACGGGTGCAAAGTGAACGCGGCAACACATCTAACATGACCATCGCAACGACAGCCCATCCACGAATACGTAAGTGTTTGCATGCCGGAAGGAGGCGAGAGTCGAGAGGGGACAGCAGGGAAGAGAGATAGAGAATGGAGCGAGTGAAGTGGGGTGGAGAGGGCAACATAAACCGAGCGCTGCTGACAAAACTTACTCTCCGGAAGAATGGCGTCTGAGATGTTGTCGTGAGTTCAGGTAGCTAGTGCACACAACATAATCGGTGGGAGAGGGCAGTTCAAGGCGAGAAAGGGGAAAACAAGAAGAAAAACCAGCCTACGATACTGAACTTTGCACGCGAGTGGGGGTCAGGAAAACGGTTCGGTAGAACTCGAGTCAGACAGAAGTACTAGCTTTCGCACCGTGTCTCCAAAATGATCACAAACGCAAATGAAGGGAGAGATAAACAGCGTAAGACGCCGGAGTGAGGGACAGAGATGGCAGATGAAGCTAGCGTGTGGAATCTGCCAATCCATACCAAAGGGAGGGCGCCGACAGTGTGATCCGAAAGGACACTGCAAGTGTACTAGGCGAGGAACGGGAGAGCTAAGGCTGCACCAGGAAAAGTCGCAAAAGGAAAATCCGCACGGCACATCAGAAAAAAATGAGCGAGGGAGGAAAAGAGATTCATGACTTTAGGGCATACCGCAAGACATCAGAAAGACTGCTTTCAGCAATGGTGCGTGTTTGCGCATGGAAAAAGGAGAGAAAGCAAGGCACCAGTTAGTAATGGTAAAGGTTAGAAAACAAATGATACGTATTCATTACTACATGAGCAGCTCGCTAAGAGTGCAACAGGCCAGATGCAGACAGCTGTTTCACGGTCGTTACCGATCATCAGTACGTCATAGGCCTTATGATGTGAGGTATATAAGCATGTCAAGTGGGCGTTTGACCCTCACTGTTGTGGCTAAGATCTCACTCGATCCCATTCTGTCCGCCCGCCAGCTTGCTACTGGCGAAAACGAATGCTGTGTCGTAGGACGCAGACCACATATAATATATGAGCAGCTCGCTAAGAGTGCAACAGGCCGGACGCAGACAGCTGTTTCACGGTCGTTACCGATCATCAGTACGTCATAAGCCTTATTAAGTGAGGTATATAAGCATGGCAAGTAGTTGCCTACTGTAGTTGTCTAAAAGTGCTCACTGCGAGAGTGATCTCTGGCATACCGGGATACATGCCAAGATCTTCATTGTCCCGAGTGATGTGCAGCCTGACTACAAATTATGCCTGGGGCCTACTGCTTGATGAAACTGTGCCGTGACTATTCTGTAGGGAACGAAGCCCCATCGACTGGCTTCTTTATTCTTTTACTGTTGAAGCGGACATGGCCCTAACTAAGTTTCACTCATCATATCTAGCACAATGCGATCAGAGTCAGGACCTAAAAGGCTGTCAACTAACGAGGTAATTCGGTCCTACTCAGGCTTGAGGGTCGGGCTGAAATGGCTACTTCCGAATGTGTCCGTTAAATCAAACGTGACTTATGCGAGCTTTGAGCCGGACGTACTGTCGCTAGGGGATCCCGCCGACAAGGAGGTTAAGTCCGATACTATGAGGATACCCTGAAGACTTCCCTGAGGCGCCTGCAAATCGATCTGTCAAACTGGAAAGACCTCGCCCTGGACCAACCGACCTGGCGGAGAATCATGAAGACAGGCGCAGCAATCTGCGAAGCCAACCGCCGCACCGCCGCCAAGGCCAAACGCGAAACTCGTAAATCTCAACTATCCCCCCACCCCCCATCGCAACGCCAACAATCAACCGCCCCCGACCTGCCCACGATGCCAGCGGACATTCAGGGCTCCAATTAGTCTCGTAGGACATCTTCGTACTAAATGCAGCACCCAGACGTCTCCAGCCGATGTCTCCCCATCCACCTCTGCCTCGTCCCTCATGCTAATAATCAACACTGACCGCATTCTTGAATCCCCACAGTCATCCTCCTCCGTCGCCTTGACATTCACTGCGGCGGTTCCTGCACTCCCCGCCACTACACGTAATCCTAACACACCGATAAACATCAACCTCACTACCGTCAACACCAGCGATATGGACTCGATCCATACCTGTCCTCATTGCGGTCGCACCCTCACCTCAAGCATCGGCTTAGCCGGTCAATTGTGGACCCATCGTACGGAAACTGGCGAATTAGTGTCTGGAATACCAACATGCACCTGACGCATCCACCTCAACTGCTTTCTCTGCACCCGCACATTTGCCCATCGTATGGGCTTGTCAGGCCACACGCTGCAGTACACCATTACACCTTCCCCCACTTGCTACACATAGCTCCAACCACAAGCCTCCAACTGCCAATTTCCACGCAAGTGGGAAGTGTACGTCTCAACTCTGTCTCCATGCGTCTTCCCGGCCTGAGTCGGAGATTATCACGATGTGCCAAGCACCATGGTCTGGAAGGTTGCTGACTGACGTCCCGACTCAGTCCCCGCAGCCTGCCCAGTTGTGTTTATGCCTGTATAGAGTGGTGGACTGGTGGGCCGAGAGCCAGACTGAAACGGCTCCTCAACGAGATGAATGTCGTCCAACCCAGTCAGGTGTGACGGCGCGCCTAGGTGCGGCTTCGGTCGTGCCAGCCGCCCTTTTGTTGTCGATTAAAATCCTGGTCATTTGCTATGTGGACCAAGGGGTGTGGAGTGGAGCGCCAAGGTGCAAGCTCAACCGTGCCATCCACGTGCGCCCCACTCCCGCCTCCAGTTTTATTGACTCAGTTTTGACACCTGGTCCAGGTGGGAAGGAGAAGAGAGTGCGGTAGATGCTGTACAAGCCTACTATCATCGTAAACTAAACCACGCACAAGTCACCGTCCCTGCTCCACCTTACCGTGGGTCATACGGTGGACATCTTCGACAACGACGGCCGAACTGTCGTGTGTTTGGCACACAGAGACAGACTGTTTGGCTTTATCGCTCATCTTTCAAGGCCTCTTCCGATCGTCTTGACTTCGT
>CACRXP010000080.1:1258522-1269163 GCA_902702965.1 Spirometra erinaceieuropaei
AAACGATGTGAGCCAGCAGTTTTGGTAGTTTTGGGGAGTTTCAAATGTATTTCCCTAAATCCTGAGTGAAAAGAGACGGGAAGCCCCTAGATCTTGGGCGTTAGTTGAAACGTCCGTCCAAACACTCGTCCTGCAGAAGGCCAATAGGGATTAAATGAGGGTTTTTGAAGCGTCATCAAGAACAAAAGCCCAATGCTCTCTTGCCATAATATCTTCTAGTTGACGGAACAATTAGCTTCTTAATATTCCCACACATGACTTCTTATCCAAACAGTGATCCCGCATTACCTATAGTAGGAGTCAACAATTGTGACACATGGACCGATGACTCTGCTACGGAGACTGTGGAAGTGTGTTTCCAAGATGATACATGCGTAGTAGCAAACTAGCTTTCGGTTGATGACTCTTTTTCAGGATAAATCCACTACTTAAGGAAATTGTTGTCTCAAATGAGTTTCGATGTCTACATAACTTCGATCATATCGCCGAAATGCAACGCACAAAATATTGTTTCTCATAATCACGTTGTAGGATGACGCCTTCTCAAAAACTTACAACCTAGAAAGAACGTATAAAACTATAAAAATTTCAACCACGGAAGTTCTGGGGACATTTTCGCATGAGTACTCGTGCAGTCCAGCACCAGTGGACTTAACATTGCCGTTTATAATGTATTTAGAGTGAGCAGAAATATTCCCATACTTTATGCTAGAAGTAAAAAATCGTAATCAGACGCAGATGTGGTGCTGATCTGGTGAAACTATCTTGGATATATTTTAAAATCACGGTACGCCTAGCCTAACTCAGTTGCCTTCCCTGCTGACCAGATAGCGCAAAGTTCTCCCCATGAACACATTTCCAGTCATCCTCGGCGTCTGTGCAAATCCCATTAATAAGAAAGTCGAAATCTGCAAACATACGCTTCGATTATTCACCATCAGGTCTACGAAGTGATCTAAGTCACGACAGGACAGCAAAAGACTATGAAGGGGGGGGGGAATGCAAGGCGTTCCAAAACAAGGCGTGATGATGAATAGTCGAAAACAGACGTTTGCCGATTTTGAATTCTCCAATGCTCATATGGCTATCATTTCTGCGTCAAATTATTACCAACGGGAAAAAGGCTTTTGTTAAGGGAAATAAGGGCCAATAAGACGTCCTCAAAATAAATATTTCTAGAACGCAATATTTCGCCGTTCGATTTGTGATTTGCACAGTTTTAAAGTGCGTACGCAGGATGCTCGAATGCGGGTGTCACAGGTCTACTTACTCAGCTAACTGGCGGTTAGGTTGTAACGACGCCTTCACAATTTGACCTTTGTGGCACGCCTCACCCTTGTGGGTGCACCTTAGTGTCCCGTTCGCGTATTTGTAGGGATCAGCAGGTATGTGGAAAGCGCAGATGCGAATCTTGTCACTGTAATCAGACCTATCAACAGTCATCATGACTTCCTCTTACTGCCGGAGCATGGCAAACTTCCGGATAGATAGAGAGTTGGAGAGAGAGAGAGAGAGCTTGATACTGCAAAAGACGCCCTGTTCCAAGGAAGCATTGCCATCGTTCCGTCGGTGGTGGCTTTTAACGGACAGAATATCGGGTACATAAAGGAATCGAGAAAAATAACAGCAACGTTGACAATTACCGCAATGAGCGATACTCGAAGCCGGGCTGGTTCCGACTGAAGCCACGAGAAGCCGGAGCGGGACGCTGAGATGTAGGTGCATCCCCGGCAGCGACGGCCGCAGCATACGCATCCAATGTGACCGGCGCAGGGGGGATTGCAGGTTCGGCCGCAGTGGCCGACAGTCTGGAGATGTCCACGGCCTTCCCACCGGCGCCAGCTGGCCGGGGCAAGACGGGGATGGCGAAATCCGGCTGTTGCCGCGGCGGCGATGTTGAAGTAGAAGCCTTGCCCGCAGCCTGGCCAGGTTGTAAGTCCATTAGGCAGCCACTCACTGTAGAAACATGAGTAAAAAGATGAAGAGGAGAGTAAGCTAGAAGCGCAAAACAATACCGAGAGCAGTCTAAGCCCTGCGAACCGTCCAGAGCTAGCGATTGATATAGCCGAAGTCGCGAGCGGAGGAACACACGACAACTCGTCTATAGTTCCTGGCTAGGACTATCAATACCTCAGTGGATGGGAATCATTCCTGAATTATTGTGAGGATTTGCGACCGATCCTACCGTCTGCTGTCATCCGGATCGCTCTACCAAGGCAAGAACAAATCAGCGATTGGAACTGAGATTGGGTGCTGTGACTACTCACGCATCTTACCGGAATCTACATATGCGTCGCTTGGCTGGACCGTATATTCGTCGGACCATATTCATATCAGTTTATGCCAAGCTTCTAGACTCCGAATACCAAGACGGCGGCGTCATTTAATGATGTTTATGACTAGTGATTAGAGTGCAGAGGAGGTCATTTCTATAAAGTGACAGCTGTATCGAATACTTAGTTGCACAAGGTGGTTATTTTGATCGAGCCCCACTCGCTTGTGCTTGACATAGCAGACACATCCCGGTGGCAACTTAGACCGACGGCAGAACCAGATGAAAGTAACCGGGGTTCATTTCTACCTAGCAAAGTTATGTAGCTGTAGCCTAGATCGGTCAGTAGGCAGGAGTCAGTCGTGCTGTGGCATGCGTAGTGGAAGGTTGTACGTTAGGCCAGCGGCTGTTTGGTCGTCTCATCTCCCATATTCTTAACCTTGTCCTGCCAGTGAGAGGGAGAAAGATAGAACAATTTTAATACCGAGCAATTCTCGTCCCACCCATTCGAGCACAAGACACCGCTTATCACCTGGGGATAATTGTGGAGGCCATTGAGGCCGATGGACAAACTGCCTAGTTCGACGTTTAAATTCAACCCAGTTGCCCGGATAAAACACACAACAGTGCGCCCGCTGCGTTCCAGGAGGACAGCCACTAACGGAGGACACAGCATTAGTTCCAGCATAACTTGAACTACGTGCGACATCGACCTCACTCGACTTTTCCTCACAAATCTTGTTTCAGAGGCCAGACTGGGTCAGGTCGGTCAAAGAGCGTGCTCGTGCCACAACTGGTCTGAGCCAGACTTCACTCGCACACCTGCCTGAGAAAGTGAAAGCTTGCCCTCTCGTTCTGATGCCCCGGTCATCCGACTAGAAATCATTCTGACGTTATGTTGCCATTATCAAGAGTTCAGTGACGAGCCAAATGTGGGTTGACAGGAGTGGGAGTAGATGGTGCAAAGGCTTCAAAAAGAGAAGCCAACCTTTTGGGTGCTGTCAGTTCGCCTAGAACCCAAGAAGAAACCTAACAAAAAACTTCCCCACTTCAATCGCACTTCGACTTCATTACATTCAAGCTTTTGTTTAATCGGTGGTGCGCAGAGTGGAGTTTGTTCAAAATGGGCAGTCAATCAATACACCGTAAACAAGATAAACGTGCGTATTTTCTGTTGTAAAACAGAAGGAATCCATAACCAGTCTTCAAAAGGCATTCAATACGTGACATGGTAAGGTCTCTGCAGCGAGAAGGTAGATGCTACAAGTAGCATAAACAAGAGTAAAAAATCAAACGAACCCGTGTTCCTGTTTTTATAGCTTGGGCGCTTAGAAATGGTGGAGATCCTGTGAAAGGAACGGAAAAAATGCATATGGGAGTTACATGGAATAACCTAAGGGTACGCTGGGATGTAAGGCTTTTTGCTAATTTGTGCAGCAAAGGAACATCTAAAAGATGCCATCTTGATGGAGGACGCAACGAGGTTGAAGCCGGACTTGTGACAGTAACTGACGGAGGCAATGGGTGAAATACCAAACAGTCGCATCTCGAGCTATCCGAAAAACGAAACAGTCACGAAGTCGCAGGAAGAAAACTGGCTTTAACTGTGGATGAAGAACAGGTGCAACATCAAGAGTAAGCCCAGAGAATGGATAATCCCGAAGATTACCCCCTGCCCGAGTTATGTTCAGACCCCCTTGATCTGAATCTGAATTGACGCGAAAGCACTACACTCCGGATGTCGTAACCTCTGTGGATGGGAGTGTTCAGATAAACGGACAGGTGAAAGCGACTGTACTCTCTTCTTCTCTACTTGAAATGGTCGGAAGTCATTACCGACAAAAATAAGAGCGGAATGACCGGTCCAGGCTTGTCTGGGGTCATTCATCCCCTCCACGTTAACTCCAGCCCTGGAAGGCAAGAGGCACAAAGCTAAATTACATGGTAAGTGAGACAAGCGCGATAACAGTAGGCCAAGGGCTGCAACCCTGCGGACAATGTTCGTAAATAATGAGACTGAAAGGGCCCAGTTTTCGACTGTGACACCGTATTGTTGGTGAGCAAAGTGGTCAAAAGTCCAATCTCGCGTTCTAGTGTACAGTGGGCACTTAAATTCTGCCCTTCTTGGTATAAAACCATCGCAAAGATCCCATTACCATTTCCTTCAGGGTGAAGGAAGACGTGACAGTAGTCAAAAAGTAACGTTGTAGTCAATAGAGCACCCGGAAGGTGAACTGTTCTATCCGCCTCTTCTCACGCGTCTCCCGACTGCATGAGCTTACCGATTTACTAGGCTCCTTTAGGACGCTGTGCTTATTCCAAGAGCACTGGGTCAGTAGCGGATAGTACTCGTGCGTATAGAAGTTGATAGTCCGTTTGTACAAATTGGGAATTTCTTCCTTACCGGTCGTTGACTTCAAGATATCATAGTGAGGCAAGTTAACTCGCTGGAAAGAGTGCAGACACGCCCATGGTTTTATGAAGGGCGCATAAAAGGTTTCCTCGTAGTAGTGAGCGTTAGAGAGAAGGCCAAGACGTAAGACGGTGAAGAATGAAAGGGGGAGGGAAAACGCACCTGTTTGGCTGGGGTGCTGGGGCGGGTTTTATATTCGACGTCCCAATGGGCGACTCTGAAAGTATACAAGAAAAAGCAAATGCTCGTTAAGAAAAAGGCCGGTCTATAAATGTGGGGGGTAAGAGGGTAAGGCAAGGATCAAAACGATCAAAGATGACAGAATCTACTATCAGAATCAAGGTTAGATAGAAATTTTTTTATGAACTAGTTCTTTTCAAGCAAATTTGGCTGGATTTAGTCAATTTTATCAAAAACGAAGTGGGCTTTAAGAGTTGAGCCTACGTCGACATGTTGGTCAAGTGGTCACTCCAACCTTGGCCTCACCTTGCAACCAGCCCACATCTACGGCTCAGTGAAGCTGGGTTCAACACAGTGGTCACTGACCTAAAACCGCCTCAACTGGTAGACGCAAACAGGTGAAAACTGACCGGAGGGCCTCCTGGCCATATAAGGCTGTGCGTGTGTCGGTCGATGCAAAGAAACCAGTGTGTTGTGGCAAGCATAAACGGGACTTTAATCCGGGTCAGCTACTGGGGCCAAGGCCAGTCCTAGTCATCTTGGTCTGGTTCTGACACTGCATCACGATGGGCGTGAAATGAGAGAATGAGGTAGATGTGTCGAAACCCTCCCTCGATATAAATGGAACCCACCCACAAGCCTGCTTTGCTACTCTAGGTAGTGGTGGTCCCCATCAAAGAACTATGAAATCAGTAGTTCGCGTACGATTTATGAGTAGTGACCGCGAGGCTGACTTCGTGTAATACTAAGAAAGAGCAGTGAATGGAAAAAGATAGGACCGCCGTTAGCTAGAAAAAGATATCATGCGCTCCGCAATGTATTTATTATCAGTATTTGTGCTCCTAAAACGCACCCACAACAAATACCAATTTTAAGGCGGGATTTCGTCGTGCCAGCCACCTACGCCCTCTCTTGCATCTCTTCTTCTTGACACTATCTGGACACCGGGTCCAGATGAGGGAGGAGGAGAGAGTGCGGTAGATGCAGCGTAAGTCTACTATCACTTTAAACTGACTTACGCGCAAGTCACGGTCCATGATCTCAATCTGCTGTGGGGCACACAGTGGGATTCATCGAAATAGACGGTCGAACTGTTAATCAATCAATCAATTCCCAGAAAAGCACACGAAGGAGAAGTTACGGCTACCCTGTAGGACAAACTTCATGCCCCGGCAGAAAACGCTCTCACACCCGAGGCGTCAAACGGACCGTTTTGATTGAGCACGCAACAGCCCGTTGTTGAGGGTGACAGTGGGTGTGTGACGTTATTGTTTCTATGTCGATGCTCACTATTGACGACGGAAAATCGTTCCATTAGACTTCCGAAAGGTCGATCGAGGCGTGTGGGTCATAGTTCCTTAGTCGCGTGAGAGGCCGGTTAAGCCGTGGTTTGACGGATAACGGTTGCGTGAGGTGGCTTGACAGGGGTATGAGCTACCCCAGGACCTGGATTAGACGACGAGGTCTCTATTCGGTTCTGCGACACACTGGCTCAAGGTCTCAAAACTGCGTCAGACGGCTGGAAGTGAAGCCTTAATGGACGGCCGGAAAGTGTTCGCAATGGCTTCGCAACGCTTCACAGATAATCGATTTGACAGATCATCGGCCAGCCACGTCTGATGGTATAGAGATACATGGTTTGGGCCTATTTATTCGTTGGACTCAAGAGACAGCTTATCTCGTAACTATCATTTACTGAAGGTCTTTCTACCACCTGACTCGACGGCAGACTATCCCTTTGAGGTAACAAAGTGCTCAAGAAGTCCGAACGGATGACTACATCGGTCACCGCCACCGTCAACAGCGCATGTACAAGGTTAAGGTTCCTGTAGTTCTAAAAACAAAGCATTTATGAGTCTGCATCGAATCGAACTTTTAAACTATAGTATGTGGCCTAGCTGATGAAACGTGAAAACAAAAGCTTTAAGGCCTATTCCCTTGGCCCAATCCGGAAAATGTTCTTTCTTTCTTACAAAATGTGTGTGGGAGTCATTGCATCAGTTTAAATGTTTTTAAATCAGAGCAGAAATCTACAATACCTTATATTAGAGTAATTTCCCAGGTAAATAGCTTTCCTAGACTTATTTTGGGCATCCGAACGCGTTTTTCTTTGCGGTAAAAAGCAATTTAACCCCGGGAATTTTATCAACCAGAACTTGTTACACTTGAGAGTTGAGTTTCTGTTTTGCCTAAGTCAGGTGAAGCTGGATGTGAGCAAAAAGAGATTAGTGTTTGAAAACCAGTAGTTTTATGGAATTTAAAAAAAATCAGACATGCAAATGTGTGTGATTTTATGCCATAAAATGCAGCGATAACGTCTACAAGTAATCCTTTGTCTAGCCGACATTGTCCAGCCATTTGCGAACACATCATAAATAACCGTGAAAGGACCCACGGTCAACTGGCCATTTTAACTTTTGGACACGTGTTAAGACGCCTTTTGTGCTGCTTAGTTTGTGTTTATGCATGATTTGCAAACGGAACGGGCAGAGCTTTAATAGTTTGGGCGATACATGATTATTTATACGGTTATTCCTCTGTCAATTCATAATCGTATAGCGGGATCCAATAGAGCAAATAACTTTAACATAAAGCGAAGATTGAGGTCTTTCGTCCGCAGCAAAAAAGCATCAGTACATTTTTAGGAAAGTGAAAGAGTCGGCTTAAAATCCCAATTCTATTTCTGAATTTACCTTGTAAAAGGGTAAGGTAGGTGGACATCCGCCAGCGTAATACGGTGTTAAAACGTTCATTAAAGGGGTAACTTATGGAATTTTTTAACAAACGAAAGCGTATTTGTTGTTGCTTTTCGTTGTGAACATTCCTTTTTTTCAACGATTAGGCTTCATGTTTGATGGAGTCTTCAAATGTGGCCAAAATGGCCATTTACCTAGAAAAGAATGCCCAAAAACTCACTACTTCAGCAGATGCTTTCAAAAATATCCTATTTTGGAGGTTTTGATAAACACAGAATCTATCATTTTGGGCAGTTAATTGAGAACACCGGAAAACACGAAGCATTTGCTAATATAAAAGGGACATTCGGGAACTCGACGGACCCCGGCGTCTCCAAAGACCGTTCGCTGATTTTGCGGAATAAAAGTCCTCTGGATACAAAGAATGTGGTATGCTTACGACTGCATCCGCTTATTCAACCCAAACTTATTAGCCCTTGACCGTCCTGTCAACATGTGACCTTAAGAAAACTTTTATTCCCGTGGCGCCTCGGTCGGACAAATCCTTTTTGCTTTAATCGACAAAAAAGAGAAAAATTACATCGATTTCATGCAAGAAATCATAAAAGACATAGCTGGACACCACGCACCTTGCTTTGTGCAGCACTGCGTACAACACATAGACAAAATTACTGTACAGAACATTTAGTAACGTTAATGTTTTTAACTCTTGGAACAATTCGTTTATCTGTCTGTTTTCGAAAACTTTGCTAACCTGAAGAAACTCTGTAGCTGTTTGATGTTTCCCTTTTTCAAATTTTTGATATAGTTCGCTTCCTTGTAGGAAATAGGGAGTTCAAAGATTCAACACCCATATATCCCTCAAACAAACTGAAACTGAAACTAATTTTTGGAAGATATTTTATGAAATCGCATGTAACAAATAACTTCATTTCGTCAGTTATTCGCATGGGGGAGCATTAGGCATGTACAAAACATGAGTCTACTCATTTGATGTGGATTTTCGCATTTTCGGAATCTAGACTTTTCCGAAGAAAGTTGTTATTCGTAATCAAAAAACAGTACTTGAACACTTGTTTTGCGTTTTCATCTAAGTGGAGGTCGTCCATAATTAGTTTGGGGAACGAAGTCGGGCTGTCTTCAGATTAATTAGTGATTTTTCGCTAATTTAGGCACATTTTATGAGAAAGGTCACCTACTGCACCTCCTTAAACAGAAAATGAACAAAGATGTCGAAACCACGAAGAAGGGAAAACGGCGTAAGAAAAAGATGATACAGAGAGACCAAAGACGTAGAAAGATCGTGGGAAAATGAACCTCGAGATGCGGAGGAAGATGCAAAAGTGGGTGATAAGGAAAGGTGTAAAGGGTCGAAGGAGGGGATAGTGGGAAGAAAGAAAAGAAAAATGGGAGCCAATTAGTCAACTAAAAGGTAGAGGCGATGGGGCATCAGAAACCGAGAAGAATTACAGGAAGCAGGAGAAGAGTAACGCACCTTGCGGACCCGAAAGACTGTTGTTACTGTTCCGATGTAGGTTCGTGAAGGCAGGAGAGGCCGCTATGATATCCGGGCTAGCAGCCGGCGAACGAGACGAATTGAAGACCTTAGTGGTTGTGACAAATTTGCGTTCGATTGGCGGGTTCGCGATGGCGGCGGAAGGGCCTTTGCCAGTTGAACTCCTGGTAGGCGTGCGTCCACCGGAGACCGAAGCTGAGGAACCTTCCGTGGACTCAGTGCTGCCTTCCGAGGAAGCTGAGGATGAGGAGACGGAGGCAGTGGAGGATGGGACGGCGCCATTGGTCTTCTTGTCCTCACCGGCAGGTGGCAAGGAGGCCTCAGTAAGATCCCCACGACCCACTGTAGTGGGTTTTTGTTTTTCTTCATCCACAGCCAAGGGAGCGGAAGGTTGACATCCTACAGTTTCCAGTGCCCGACTTAACAGCGGTGAAGGAGCGATGGTCGGCCCTGAACTTAAGGAGGTACCTGGACAGGCAAAAATACTCTTTTGATATAAAGGAAATAAGAAGCAAAATCTTCGTGGTAATCGACCTGACACACCTATCCGCACAGCCTGAGTTGCCTGTCATTTAGATTATGGGAGGGAAGTAATGTGCGCCTATCCGGTTTCACTGGCAAGATTGTGGAAGGAGCTCCGCAGTGATCGAGTAATTTTCAGTAAATACGCACCTTTCAGCCTACAAAAGTTCTGCGGACCAGACTGTTTAAAATTAAAAGTATTTTGACACCGAGTTCGGATGCACACAGAAACTGTGGGGACGATGCACCCAGAAGAGGGTTCAAAAAGTAGGCGATTGGCAACGGTGGGATGTAATACCCTAACTAATTTAAAGTTGCCTGTGGATCGTGTCATATGCTGAATGATGGTAGAGAAGTTTTTGCGGGTGGGGCAACACGCGGGACGAAGAGCGGGCGGAATACAAGAAGACGCAGACAATAAATTTCTGCCGAAAGTCTTATTGTATGCTATCATGTGGCACGTGGGGTCCTACAACTTACCCTTACCAGGTAATTTGGTATAGACAAAGCAAAAACCCAGAGTCACTTTGCGGTGGTTCGCTATCGACACCACGAAGTCTGGGACGCAGGACGCTCAGTCTAACCACTCACCCCAGTGTAATGACCACCAACTCGGACACGAGTTATCTCTGCCTACCGGGCATAAATAAGCTATGAGTCATCCCGTCCCCTCGATGCGTGTAAACGATTTTCACGCTATGCCCTAGTATGAAATTAAAAGAATGACCTCCGCCATTCACGCGGTTCTGTTCTTTCCCATACTGGAACATTTACGGGATCTACTTGTTCATAAGCGCATGCACGAAAACTATTATAACGGCACTAAACACTAATTTAGTGATCATGCGATGGAGCTTGGCAACGTCAATAGTGATGGCCAAAGCATTATGTGTTGGTGTTCTGGTACCAAGGGCTAGACGGAGGCTTCAAGTAAGGTCAGTCATTGCATCCGACATTAACCCAAGTTGGGCTGACTGAAACTTGCCACTGGCACATGACGGGAGAGAGCAGGAGTCTAGCTCGAACCAAACACTTAGTTTCC
>CACRXP010000080.1:1272947-1293048 GCA_902702965.1 Spirometra erinaceieuropaei
AATTTCCTAGTGGCGGTGTGGACAGGCAATGAATTTTTTTTTTAAAATCTGGACACGAGAGTTAGGACACGGGAATAGGAACTCCCTCCCGTAATACAAGTGGTCGTGGGCTAAGTTCCAGGAAGGGCATGTTATGCCGTGTCCTAACCATAACCCTCATCTCCCGGGAATGTAGCGTAAAACCGCCTGTATCACAGGGCTCCTATTTCCGCGGCATATTGGGCAACCATGGGCCCACCAATTTCAGGCATTAATTCCTCAATAGCAGCCCCTGGTTTACAACAGTCAGTGGATCGAAACGATCAACAGAGCGAGGATGCAGTTTCCGGGTTATAATACCTATTCAACGCTACTCACTGTTCCTACGTCCTCCAGGTTATACCTTTCAATTCTACCGAAACGTTAACTATGATAGCAAACAGCCTTCGCTGGTTGGACACGGGAAATATGGACTGCCGGTCATCTAGTCCTAAATTCCAGCGGGGGGATTGGAGTTAGGGCTAGGTTAGTGAGAGTTAGTGTTAGGGCTATGGCATCGGAATAGGAACCCCTTGGAATTTGGCCCGAGGTCAGCTGTAGTACTGGGCAGAGGAGGGGTGGTCCATGTTTCCGTGTCCGACCGCTTTTGCTTTACCGAGCTGTCACTGCATTTTCGCACCAACAGAAGCATAAAGGCGGTAAATCTCCCTGACTTAGCCAATGCAATGGGTCCTGATAAAGGACAACGTTTTTAAGGCGTAAACAGGCCGCATGCTTTCGGGACAACCTGAGTATCAATCTGAGAGTTTGGGCCTGCACGTCTCAGAGCTGAGAGGAAACCACACAACGCTAAGGCAGCGATCGGATCTCCTTCTTCACGACTGCTTCCTCGGACTCGTCTCTTCGCTTCTATTGGCTATATGGATGATCGCTCGACAGTTAAAACAAATTCCGAGTTCAAAGGGAGTGCTAAAGAGGTCTACGGTCAGACGAGAGGCGAATCCGCTAAAAAATTATTACAGATGTGCTATTTCGTTTAGCAAGTTCGATAAAACTGGAAACTATAACGCTGTCTGATATAATGTTATCATATAACTTAAAAAGAAGCAAAAGACTCCCAGGTGAAGGGCAACTTGTGAAGAATAATTGATTGGGCAAAAGTGTTCAAATCGATAAGAACAGCACCTACTATTATTTTTTGAGCATTTGATGGGCTAAAGCAAAAGCAGAGGCAAAATGTACAAGGGGCATGAGAGCGGATATCGGTAACAGTGGCGGTATTAAGAGTTCAGCGAAGTGAGGGGTGCTGATTGGTGCATGTCCGGCCCGGAAGGAAGCCGTACTGATTCTCAGACTAAACCGTCACGGTACATCGGAAGCAATTGAGGAGAATAACCGCGAAGACATGTTAAGCAGTGTCAAGGAGGCCTAGTTTGAGTGATATATGCACAAAGATCAGTAGCTCTTGCTGAGGATGGGCGCGACATTAGCGTCACCGAAGTATATGGGTGCGATATTGGCAATAATGTGTGTACGCCCCCCCCCCTGAACTAAATCCTTACAAAGCGTCTTTCTAATGCGTTAAATCAAACATGTAGAGCAAGTACGATTTTTCCATTCTATTTATTTAATAACACACTTAATCTCCAAAATGGCCCTATTACCACCACTCTCGTATTACAGCTGACCCTGTCCCATAGTTCAGGGGAGTACACATCGTGCCCGACCCCAAGTTCGGGTCAGGTTTTGTAACTAGCCGGAAACTGCTGTCGAATAGCACTTGTAGATTTTCGCTGTTCTTCAAATAAAGGATCTGGTCCGCAGGCGGTGGGCAATGGTCACAGTGGGAGTCAGACTGCGGGGTGCTCCAAATTGAGTGACAGGTAAGGGGCCGAGTCTACTGGCAACACAAGCCGAGCTATGCATTCTTTACCACGAATTTTCGTGTCCGACATTTATGTTGTCGACGCATCTTGTTTGTTCCTGATAGCTGGGGTAGGCGGAATAGAAGACCAATTAATCTTTAAAATCCAGGGCTACTCACTAATATCATCGCTAGTTAAGGCCCGTTGGATACCTCTGACAGTTCGTTGCGGTCATGCCTTATAAAGTGCGCAGCCTCACTACATATGTTCCTAAGGTTCAGGTCGTCATACACGTACACACAGGCAACCCCTACGTCATCAGCAAGACGAGTTATTTTACCAAAAATGCAGGCTTTGTGGAGACACTTACTGTGGCATGGCTCTTTCTGTGCGGCACTTTTTGACAGTTTCCTTTAGTTAGAGCTAACTGCTTTCAACTGCTTGCCCCAGTGCAGCTGAGTGATTGGAAACACTACGATGGAAGTCTGGCGTAATAGTAGGATCCCTGAGATGCTCCACATGGCCTCAGTTCCTTTCCGCAAACTAACCGGACAGCAAACACTCGGGTAATCTGGCATAAATGAGATGACAACTAAAAATTAGCCGCCGCAGTCCGACTATGTACCCCAAAAACAAAGATATCAAGCCATTAGATACAATGCCTATGACGCTGTGGCAGTTTAAAGGCCACTGAGTCGAACTAACCAAGCAAGACTTCTCTTTAATGAAATGGGCTACTAGCACCACCTGATTTGAGGGTCACACGCAGTCATAGATTGGGAGAACAACAGAATATCGCAAAGGTCACTTTGCCGGAACAGGTGTGCCGCACGAATTGACAGTTATAGCAACATTTTCGTGCAGAAGTTATAGGTCAAGTTTGTGCGGCTTCGCGCCCAGTTCGTGTGGCGTCCAATGCATTCTACGCGAGTATCCCAGTTAGGATCGAAGGTAGGTAACTTCCTTTTTAGCCTGTAAAAAGATTTCTGTGCCACTCTGTGCATATATTCGAACATAAAGTGCAACGTGCGTCCCCACTCAGAAGCATGTTTTTCATTAGCATGCTACCACCTCCGTCGCTTTTAACGCGGTCTAGAGGAGCAGCTTATTAGTATGCAAGGAAGAGGACAACGCGTCCGCCGAGCATAGCGTGCATGCCTGCATACGGGGATGCGCGCACACACAAACTTGGCCCGGATCACCATTCGCGCGGGCGCGCGCTCGCTCGCTTGCGTTAACGTGTTTGGGTATGCAGTCAGCCGAAGTAGGCAAAAAGTGGTAGCGCACACGATAGTAGGCGCGATCGCGATCCCGAAGAACATGCATGCAAGCACACACGTTCTGCTACGCAAGTGCCGGCGACGGCGGGGAGTGGTGTGCGTGCACAGGGAGGAACGGGCGTTTTGAAAGGGTAGAGTTGGGGAGGATTCCGTGGCTTCTGTTAGCACCATCATCTTCCCCGAAGCAGATGGGAGAGCGTTAGTTGCTAAGCTGGCACGCACGCACGCAGGCGCGCGCAGAAGAAGAAGCCATTAGGCATTTCGTACACAACGAACGCGCACAAGCTGAGAGACTGAGATTCAACTCGGATGAAAGCGACACAGCAGAGTTGACCTCAGCTGAAGCAGCAGCAGCAGGCACAAAAGAAGTTTTGTTGTTATGCTACTTGATCGATAATCTCTGCACACCAACCCTCCCACCCCCTGTCAACGGAAAATGCGAATTCTCGATCTGCATAAACCAGACCGGCACCAAGTGTGAGCTTAGGCAAGGAGAACCGAAACAAATAGCTTAACGGTCAACAGCCAAGAGGCTGGAAGCATGCAAGATTCCATACCGAAAAATCCACAAAAAATTTGGGTCGTGCTGGTGTAAATAGAAGGAACTAGGAAAGGAAAAAAGACAAAATTTCGACCTGAATTGGCCAAAAACCGGTTACTGATTCCTGCAGGTGTGATGCTATCAGTGGTAACCTATGGCTAACCAACGTCCGTCGTTTGTATGTTCTATTGATACCAAGTAATGGGTGCGCTTCCTGAAAGAAGTCTCACTTCCCTGCTTGCACTCAACCAGTTTATCCCCTAGTAGGAGTGTCCGGTACCAGTGAAGGCAATGAAACAGACATGCAACAAACACTGCTATTTCTAGTCGATTGAAAGTGACGCGCGACGACTTGGTCTAGTAGCTGGACAGCATAGAAGGTGTCTAATCTAACCTTTAATTTTCCGTCTAGAGCCCCCACAGGCGGCCTCACGGCAACAAGCAACCAAAAGTCCAGCATTCCCCATTTCAGCCAACCGGACGTGAGCTCGCGGCTCAATGATCAAGAGGATCCGGGTTCGAAAGTCGGGTATCGCTGACCCCGAATAGGGGTTTGGTCAACTGAAGACGACAGGCAAGAGGTGGCCATTCTAACCTCCTCTTTGTTGTCAGTGGTCATTGCGGAGAGTTCGATTTCGCAGAAGAGTAGTAAACACCCGACTAAATACCTTTTCAAGCGTACATGGCGGCGGACCACGTATTTCATGGGATCATCGACAACGGTCTCTCTCAATTGAATTTAGAGTCAGCAAGCAGAACAACTTTTTAAGGGAAAATGAGTAAATCCATGAGCGAGGGGGGCGAGTAAAAGTACTAGGATTGGATAGTCAAAATTTGGGAGATGCGCTTGCGGGTGTGGCTAACATCGTCAGCAAGGGCTTCACTAATTTCATTTCGACAGGGATCCGAACGTAACACCAGCCAGACTACCGCTTCCACTGCACAGAAGGCAGTAGAAAAAGAACTGTAGAAAACTGATTCAAGAAAGAGGAAAATTCAAAATACGATTGGATAAAAATGGTGAAACAAATGACGTTGAGGAAAAGTCGGTCGGAAAGCGTGAAATGAGGGAGACAGCAAACGCGGGGAATAGATAGGACACAATGGAAGTGGACGAGGACAACACGGTGAATAGGCGGGAGGACGGCGACAGCAGTAGGGGAAAAGAAGGGCATCACTAGCATTTCGGGATGGATGGTGCTCGCACGCAAACACGTTGCCGACACATCAAACAGTCAGCGTGTGATGACTTATACGGCATAGTGGAGGGGAGTGACGAAGCCCACGGCGAAGTACGGTGACCTTGAAATGTACTCGTGAGTCACGCCTGGCGTAAGAATGGGACCTGGCACGTGGGAACGCGCGTCAGCACGCCCTCGGAACGACGTAGGCGTGGCGGGCTGGCAGTAAACAGGCTCCTCTCGGTGTCATGTGTGCACACGCACTTATGCTGTGGAGCTGCATTGTATGCGGAGGAGTGTCCCACTGAAACAAGGTATGTCAGCCGCTCACTCCGCCTTTCGTCCGCCTTACTGCTGGTTCCGCCAGAAAAACAGGAAGTGGTGTGGCGGCAGGGCATTAAAGGGGGGCGCGGCACCGATAAGACGCCAGAATTACTGCCATGTTTTCACTTCGCAGCGTCATAATAGATCATTCAAGTGACAAGTTTTCGAACGCGTGACTCACCTCCAATGGTATCCCCTGAAAGCTGCGTAGACAACTCACTTGATGGGCGTATGGCTGAATGACTGCCCAAATCATAAGTTGGGGATTCCGGCCGGAATTAATTGCGGTATCAAAAATCCAAAAACATCACAAAAAGGGCTGCGATCTAAAATCGGCTGTCATTGTAGGTCCTGGAAGCAATTCACCTTTTTAGACAATAACCTACTTCCTCATGGTTCATGTAACCTTCGGCTCTAACAGTCTAGACTTTGGTGTCCTGCACGAAACACGCGTAAATGGTCTTCATCAAATAATGCACATTTACGAGTCTGCAAAAGCTCCTGAAACTGAAACTAAGGCGAGACGTCACCGAAAGGCCAGTAGTCGTGTTTCAGACTTGTGATGCTGTGGCATCCCGATCATCCAATAAAGCATACCAGCGCCCCAGGGTAGACCAACGAGACACTCGCAGGGGGGGGGGCATCGGACATCAAAAGCAAAGAGTTGCTGCAACGAGAAAGCATGTCAAGGGCTGGGAGTGCTAATCGCATTTGCAACAGCCGGGGGTCGCAAGGTCGAGTGCGAGTACGGATGGTCACCTAGACGCCGTCGCCAGGCAGGCCCTGATTCCGACTGGATGACATCACGCGATTTCGTCCTCCGATTGCGCAGCATATGGCTAAGGCATTTCGGATAGCGAGTAAGGGGTACGGTCTTGATCGATTTTATTCCGGATAGATCTTTTAGCTCTTCGCTGGAGGGGCAATCAGACAAACGAGTTCGGTGAACGGAGTGCTCGTAGCATTGAACGAACATTGCCATGGCTGTGTGCACGGGTCATATCTCATATCAGTGAACAATGATTGCTTCCATAGGTTTTTGGTGGTTTTGGATAACTTATTTTGACTCAACTGTGAAAAACTCGACCATTTCGGTGGCATTCAAAACCACAACAGCAAGGGGAAAGCTTGAGGACAACCAGTGTTTTAGCGACCTGGACTACGAAGCCCCACCGAGAGCTGAGGGTTTTTTTAGTTGCATCGAAATAAATAAATGATTGTTTTGTCGGAGGCCATGCTCACTCACAACTTGGTCTCCTAACTGGTCTCACACAGAGTTCAGAGATTTCCGAGGAGTCGGAAGGAGGCCGCACGTTCCTGAATATCTGACGGTTGGTTTCACGTTTACCTTGTCCAGTTGGCAGGAAGGTAGACCAGAGGCTACCGTGACCGGACAGATATCGCCGAGCGCAAAATCGAGGCGACTGACTTTGTTTTGGCTGTGAACGGAGCTAAGCACGAAGGGCGCAACTATGAGTCCTTTAACCGGGTCACGTTGGAGTATTCGCAATGGAAGCACGCCTACACACAACTGCCGCTTTTGGGCCCGAGCGTGGTTATTAGACAGAAACCGTAGCCAGAATTGAAAGAAATGTGCCGCCAGCAGACAACGGCGCGAGGCCGGGCGATAGATGTTGGCGTCACGATCACCCTCAATGGCGACAAATATGGGGGGAAATGGGGGGAAGGCGGAGAATCGAGACCTAGTTACGGGAGCTGTAACCGCGTGACACGATAAAACTGTCGGCAATACGACAAGCGACACGCAAGGCGCTTTCGACAAAATAATGAGTAGGGAACAGGGGTAAGAGAAAAAATGAAACGGAGAGCTGGTGGTCCCGCAGCGGACAAGTCTGAAGCATGAGATGATTACAAAAATCCTGGAGATCGCAAGCGAGGTGAAGTAGGGATTGAAAATCGGCGGAACAAACCACCGTCCTGTAGGAAATTCCGTTTTCTAGAAAAAGCCAGGGTCGGACACGGGAATAGGCGTCCCGCGTATTACTGGTGGCCTTGAGCTTAATTCCAGGGGCGTAACTATTCCCATGCTCTAAAAATTCAGATGGGAAGTATGAAGTTTTTCGACACCCAAGTGTCCACTGGTGATGGAAAATACACTGCTCAGGTCTGTTCTCCTATGGTATCTGAAGTAATTTACTGGGGAAATACATCCTGGTTTCGGCAAGCACTGTTCACCCTGTACAACAGACGTATAACTCACAGGCGTATCTACTCGAAAATATGTAAAAACTGGCCTACCCCATGAAGTGGTAACCGGAATCACGAAGGACTACTTAGGTGGGGTTGAAATAATGGCTATCACGCAGCACGTCCTCTGCGACCTGACCGTGACTCACAGACGCAAAACACACGGTCGAAACAATACTCTCTCTCTCCGTTCTCCTCCTCCTCCTCCTCCTCCTCCTCCTCCTCCCCGTCGTCCAACTCCACAGGCTGGTAGAGTGAGTCCGCTCACTCCGCAGCCCGAAATGTTCGTTCCCTTCTAGACAACCCGAGGAGCAACCAATTGGAACGGAGGACAGCGACAGTGGCTGAGGAACTGGCGCGCTACAAGGTGGATACCACCGCACTAAGCAAGACCCGGTTATTCAAATACAAACAACTGGAGGAAGTGGGTGCCAGCTACACCTTAATCTGGAGCGGTCTCCCCAAGGCAGTGCGACGGGACGCGGGCGTCGCCCTTGCCATCCGGAACGACATCGTGGGAAAAATGCCGTGCCTGCCGTAAAGCATCAACGATCGCCTGATGAGCCTCCACCTGTCTCTCCGGGGAGGCAAATGCGTCACCATCTTCAGCGTATACGCTCCCCCGATGATCAGCCCTAACGAAACGAAGGACAAATTCTATGAGGACCCATACGCACTCCTGGCGACTGTGCCGGAGGCGGATAAGTTGATCGCCCTTGGTGACTTCAACGCCTCCGTCGGCACAGGCCATGCTGCTTGGAGGGGACTGCTGGGTTCCCATGGTCTCAACGGCCCTAATGACAATGGCCTGCTCCTCCTACGAACCTGCGCAGAACACGGGCTCATCCTGACTAACACCTACTTCCGCCACCCGTTGCGTGAGAAGGCCACCTGAATGCATCTTCGGTCGCGACACTGACACCTGCTGGACTATGACCTCGTCCGAAGGCGAGACCAGCGGGACGAGCTGGTGACAAAGGCGATCCCGGTTGCCGACGGGTGGACGGCCACTGCCTCGTCATCTCCAAGATGAGGATTCGCTTACAGCCTGGTAGGAGACCTCAAGGTAAGCGACCACCAGGCAAGCTGAATATTGCTTTGCTGTCGTTGCCTGCTCACCATCTCCATTTCACCAACGAATTAGCTCAAAGGCTAGCCAATCTTCCAGTCGCCTCTGATGCCTCCGTTGAGGAAACCGCCTCCGTGGAGAACCGATGGTGTCAACTGAGGGAAGCCGCCCAGTCAACTGGCCTGGCTGTCCTCGGTCGCGCACATCGCCAACATCAGGACTGGTTCGATAAAAATGACGTCGCTACCAGCAACTTATTCGCCGTGGAGGACCGACTGCAAAAAGCCTATGCCAACCGCTCCACCGACGAAAACAAAGCAGCCTTCTACCGTTGTCACCGTCTTTTGCAACAGCGGTCGCGGGAGATACAGGAGGACTGGACGGTTCGCAAGGCCGAAGAGATTCAAGAATACGCGGACCGCAACGAATGGAGGAACTTATTCGTCGCGATCAAAGGCGTCTACGTTCCGCCAACCAAAGGTACTACTCCTCAACTCAACGCCGACAGCAGTACCCCACTTACCGAGATACAAACTCTACAGAGATGGGTCGAGAACTTTAGAGGTGCCATCAACTGTCCCTTCACTATCTCCGACGCCGCAATCGCCCGTCTACCTCAAGTGGAGACCAACAGCGAGCTCGACCTCCCGCCCTCTCACCACGAAACCATCGGGACCAAGCAACATCCCTCTAGGGGGAAAGCACCCGTCTCGGAAGCAAGCCCTACTGAGATCTACAAGCACGGTAGTCACCAACTGATGGATCTTCGGGCGGCGGTCTTCCAGAAGATGTGGCTTCAAGGACACGTCCCGCAGTATTTCAAAACGCCACAACCGTCTATCTCTATAAGTGGAATGCTAATTGTCAGCTCTATGACAAGCACTGAGGCATCTCCTTCCTCGACATCGCCGGGAAATCCTTCGCTCGTATTCTTCCCAACGGTCTTCAATAACCATCTGGAACAGGGTCACCTGCAAGAAAGACAGTGCGGCTCCCACCGTCATCGCGGAACCACTGACATGATCTTCACCGTCCGCCAACTGCACGGGAAGTGTTGGGAGATGCTGACCCACCTGTACTCTACTTTCATGGACCTGACGAAAGCCTTCGACGCGCTGAATCGCGAAGAACTGTGGAGAAACATGCAGAAATACGGCTGTCCCGAACGATCCACTCAAATGGTGAGTCAGCTCCACGATGGAATGGCGGCGCGCGTCACGGACAATGGGGCTGTCTCAAAGGCATTCGCAGAGACCAATGGTGTAAAACAGAGCTGCGTCCTCACGCCTACCCTCTTCAGTCTCATGTTCTCTGCCATGCTAATGGACGCCCAACCGTGACGAACGCCCTGGGATCCGCGTCGCCTACAGAACGGCTGACCAACTCTTCAAGAGGCGGCGCATGCATTCCCAATGGCCTGTACCGGCAACTTCCGTTCATAAACTTCTCTTCGCCGAAGAATGCGTTCTCAACGTCACCTCCGAAGAGGACATGCAAAGGAGCATGGACATCGTCGTCGTCGCCGCCGCCGTCGCTGCCTGTAACAACTTCGGTCTCGTCATCAGCCCGGACAAGACGGTGATTATGCATCAACCGCCACCCGACGCTGCCTACGCCGCACCCCAAATCAACGTGAACGGCAACCAGCTGCAAGTCGTGGACAACTTAACCTATCTGGGCAACACCCTCTCTCGCAACACCAAAATCAACGACGAAGTGGCCCGTCGGATTTCCAAAGTCAGCCAAGCTTTCCACCGTCTGTGAAACACAGTTTGGAATCGACACGGTCTCCACATCAGCACCAAACTGAAAATATACAAAAAGGGTCATCCTGCCAAATCTGCTGGATGGAGCGGAGACCTGGACGGTGTACATGAAACAGGCACGAAGACTCAACCACTTCCACCGACGGATATTGAAGCTGAGGTGGCAGGACCGGATTTCGGACACGGACGTACTAGAGCGAACAGAATCCTCAGTATCCACGCCATGCTGTGACGACTGCAACTGCGCTGTAGCGGCTATCTGGTGCGCATGGACGACGAGCGGTTATCCAAACGACTCTTCTATGGAGACGTCGCCAGGGGATCCCGCTGACAAGGAGGTTAAGTCCGATACTGTAAGGATACCCCGAAGACTTCCCTGAGGCGCCTACAAATCGACCCGTCCAACTGGAAAGACCTCCCCCGGGACCCACCAACCTCGCGGAGAGCCGTGAAGACAGGCGCAGCGATCAGCGAAGCCAACTGCATCACCGCCGCCAAAGCCGAACGCGAAACTCGTAAATCTCAACTACCCCTCCCCGCGCAACGCCAACAATCAACCGCCCCCGACCTGCCCACGATGCCAGCGGACATTCAGGGCTCCAATTAGTCTCGTAGGACCTCTTCGTACCAAATGCAGCACCCAGACGACTCCAGCCGATGTCCCTCCGTCCATCTCTGCCTCGTCCCCCATGCTAATAAGCAACACTAGCCGCATTCCTGAACCCCCACTGCTATCCTCCTCCGTCGCCTTAACATCCGCTGCAGCGGCTCCTGCATTCCTCGCCACTACCCTCAATCCCTCAACCTCACTACCGTCAACACCGGTGATGTGGACTCGGTCCATACCTATCTTCATTGCGAAAGCACCTTCACCTCGCACATTGGCTTAGTCGGTCACTTGCCAAACCATCGCACAGAGAATGGTGAACCAGTACCTAAACCACTCACATAGAGCCGCCGCATCCGTCTCCACTGTTCATACTGCACCTGCACACTCACCCACCTCGTGCGCCTACTAGGACACATGCGCATTCCCGAAAACCTGCGATAAAGAGCCGCCGGCTACACCGCACCATCACATCTTCCCCCACCAACATCCGCACCACAAAACACTATCATCCACTGCAAGAACCCAATTGCCACCTCCGACGAAAGTGGGAAGTGTGCTTCTCGGCTCCGTCTCTATGCAGCTCCTCTGCCGCATGTGTGATCCGAGTCTGAGACTATCACGCTGCGCCAAACGCCGTGGCGTGGAGGTCTGCCGACTGACGCTCCAACTCAGTCCATGCAATCTGTCCAGTTGCGTGCGTTTGTTTGGCGTGGCGGACTGGAGGGCCGCGAACCAGGCTGTCACGGATCCGTCTGAACTGGTCTGAGACAGACACGTGTGAGGAATGTGTGTGTGTGCTTTCTGGGCAGTGCCTCTCAGTCGACGACTGTCTGGTTACCCCGCCTTGAAAGATGACGGCCCAGGCTAACTGCAGGGCCACGTGTTACCCTTCTGGGCATTAAGGATTGTGAGGCTCTACGGACAGATACGATGCTATTGGAGTGGACGTTTCAAAGTCTGAAGAAATCGCATAGGTGCAAACTTTTTAAACCACAAGATATCCTTCCCTCAAGTACAAAACTTAGATGTGACGTAATTCGCTGGCAAATGAGTACAAGGTTGAATATTTTTGCACGTTGTCTCTGAACTACATCTCTTTTTATAAGGGCATATAAAATAAATGAAAAATTAATACTGCTGAAGTGGTCACCGTTTAGCAAGCACGATTTTTGGTAGGCAGCCAAAAGAAGTGCAATCAAAAGCCGACATGCTGACCTAAGTGAAATATCTTGGGACTATGTTGTACGATTTGACAGTTCGAGCGTCAGTTCCGACGAGGTCCACCGTGTACTCCTCAACAAGGCGGCAGCAGGGACTGTGACTTGCGGATGAGCCAGTTTAAAGCACTTTAGACTTACGCAGCATCTATAGCACTCTGTCCTCTCTCCCCACCGGGGCCCGTTGTCAAGACAGAGTCCAGAAGACCGGAGGCGGGAGAGGAGGCAAATGGCTGGTACGACGAGAAGGCGGGCCTATAGTTGCCACCAAAACCTCTAATCAACAACATACAGCGACTAGGATTTTGTAGAACAGGCAGAAAGTGGCCGGCTCGGATTTCAACTGGCGTGACATGGGTCTGCATCTGGATGTGCCGCCGCATCCCCAATATTGGCCTTTGTCATGAGTGTGGCCGATCTAGTCCTCGGGCTGGTCCAGCGGATCTACTGCGTGGCCCATTTTAGGGGCGAAAGTTGTACGACAATCAATATTACAACCCAGACTAACCTAAAGCACATTTCAAACTTTCGGTTAAAATTTCACGAGATGGGCGAGATACTGTGGGTATAGTCATATGGGAGCGACGTTTGGGAGTTTATCATGATTGCAGGATGGAGAATGGACCTCTGTTCTAGAGGCCACGCAGGCGGTCGCGTGGTGACGGTCAATTCGTCGTTGCGAGATGTAACTGACAGGCACATGGGGGAGACATAAATGGCCATTTCGGACTTATCACTAGCATAGGTAAATACATCAGAGGTGGTCATTCTTGCCTGCCTGTCTAGTCGACAACACTTTCCAATGTAAACGCAGTCATTGTGCTCCCTCGACATCAGCGTGTTCTTTTTGCTGGATAACGGATATGGCATTCAAGAATAAGGGTTAAACAAGCCTCCTCACGCGAGGCGTTCGGGAGTTCCATACGTCAGAATACAAAAACGCGATAAGAAATCTTAAAGGTCGTTCGACTCCCCAGAAGAAGTCGGGTCCGAAGAAACAACCTTAGGGGTTTATTGTTAAATAACTTATCCTGCAGATGGCTCGGCCCTTAACCCTCAACAAAAATACGCTCACGCATCCTCAAAAATGAGTAAGTTAAGCGCAGGTTTGCGGTCAGCAGAAATTAATTAGAAAATAGTACAGAATAACAAAGACATGTTCGCCACCGTGGCTTTGAAATCACACGTTAACTTTCGGCATACTCCAGGCACAGCGTGCGGACTGGCCGGTGATCAAGGATGACAACAGGGCAAAAAATTAGAAAATGCGGAACGGGAGGGGAGAGCGCAGTTGGGCACGGTCGAGGCTGAACCGCGTCAGTGACAAGCTACATCGCCGTGGCGCGCGCGAGCCCAACCACGAGTGACGCAGGTTCCATCGGAGTTACCGGTCCCTCCCTCCCTCTCGCTCTCTCTCCCTCTGTCACCCAGAGTCTGTGGCAAACTTTAGCAACCGAGGCAGAAATCCTCGCCAAAACGTGGATGCAGGCATTCACCTCACAAGCGGCCTACGGCTGGACGATGGGGAAGCTTAATTCATGAGAGCTTGGGCCTGTAGTGAATAAAGCAGCATTCGCTACTAAAAGGACTGAAGTCGAAAACTAGCCAATACTCACGAATCACAAAGTTGCTGATCAAAATACTCCGCTTTTAGGCTGGTGGACAGAAGGGACGTAAGGCTCACCCAGGTGCCTGTACAGGACTGGAGAAAGTTGGGAAAGCAGCCAAGTTCTCCATCTAAACTTCAACATCCCTCACTCACGACATTCTGTCCGATTGGCCTTCAAGGGAAAGTGTCGGTGGCGGCAACCTTTGGTTAGACAGGTCAGGATCCCGAAACTCGAGGGTTCAGCAGTGAGCAGTAAGTAATGAATAATATAATAAGAAAAGGATCTGAGCTTGGCAAACTGTGACGGCTCCCCGAGAGCACGCATTAGCTCCACACGAATGAGCGTTTAGTTGGGTTCGGTTAGTCGCATGGAACAATGCTTCAAAGATTTGTTTGCCAGAGCAACCAATAAAAATCTGTTCTGGTGCACGCCGTAACGAAACAACAGTTGAAGGTGGGGAATGGGGCTTGGAGACTTAGCAGAAAATTAAGGTTATCGTGTGGAATTCAGGTTTGGGTCAATTCGCATATAAATTCAGTTGGTCAAAAGTACGCCAACTATCCAAAAAGGATGCCTGGGGCCATCTGACAGAAGCCCCACCGACTCAACAAAATCTAAAAATTGCAAATGCTGTCGAGAGCAGCGTAGAAGCAATTCAGCAAGCGATAAAGGAGAGTGATAAAAACCGACTACTACATCAAGGCTGGAACTTCTCACCAAATGTGTCGATTTGGTCAAAAAGAATTAACTTAACCAAAATTGGCTTGAAGGGCCCCTAAAAAGCAAAGACTGTTTTGTATCTTTCTTCATAGCGCATTTGGGGAAAAATACTCATAGATCTTTTAAACTAGAGAGGCGGTGCGTCGTACTCAGTAAGGATGGAATTATTTACAACCAATAGAAATCAGAGGCGAAATGGGAAATGTGCACTGGTTGACGACAACTGGATGCAGACCTGAAATCAGGCGGCATAGTCCGTGAAAAACATGCAAGCGATACTTGGAAAACAGTGTCTCATAAAGAGGCTTTCAGACTGATGAGCAGCAAGAGATTTTGTAACGGTTGGTAAAAACCAGGGACGGTCGCCGAGTTCCGCTCAAATGCCCATTCTCAAAGTGCAGTTTCGACGCCTGTCCTAACACTCTGAATCAGGCAGAAGACTTGACTCCTTGCCTTTACCTCCCCGTTACTCGTCCGATCGATTTTGTAAATCTCCTGAAAGTGTGACGGCCGACGGCTGATCATCGCACTAGCACGACCTTCAATGATGGGCACAGATAGGTGCTCGAGTGTGCCAAGGAGACAATGCAACTAGAGGTGACAACGAACATGAAGTTAGCTGATCCTACTGACTTTGAGCCAAAATCCGCGCATACATGAGCGTTTTGTCCCCTTCTGAGGCATCTACAGCCTTAACCAAGGAAAAAGACGTTGCCCAACCCCTCCCCAGAGAGCACACACCGACCTTGAGATTTTTGCCGTCAAAGGGGAGGGAGCCGCTGACTAGGGTGTAGAGGATAACGCCCAGAGACCAGACATCCACCTCGGGACCGTCGTATTTACGGCCGAGAAAGAGTTCGGGCGCAGCGTAGGGGGGACTGCCGCAGAAGGTATCCAGCTTCCGGGAGGATGAGTAATTGTTGGAGAAGCCGAAGTCGGCAATCTTGATGTTCATAGAATCATCCAGAAGTAGATTCTCAGCCTGAAGGGGATTTAAGAAGATGGACAATGAGAACATAAGGAGAGGAACAAGGAGGTGATGTAATAATAAAGCGCCAAAGTGGTGACCAGCAGAGTGCTCGTATATCTACACATCACAGACGCGAGAAATGAGGGTTCAAGTGAAACCTGTTCAATACTGGTAGAGAACACCGTGGTTGTACAACGGTGGAAGTGAGCCAATAAAAGACCGGATACCTCAAGGGGACGGTGATGGCTACTACTATCAAAGGTAGGTCAGTTTCACTACGTATGCGTTCCTCCTGCAAGTAGCGGTAGGCGGTGTGTCTGACGTAAGATGCTACGGGAAACTACGAAAGTAGAAAGAGTTCAAAAAGACGTCAATAGTAGTAAACGGCCTTTGGAGGCTTTCCTCGCTAAAAAGATAAAATAGTAGCCGACCTAAGTGACAGCCTAAATTATAGGAAGTCAAGGGCCCTCACATAGCGCATTTCAGCAGCTTTGACGGGTATTCCGATCCACCTGGAAAATAAATGCGCATGTGCAGATAGAAAAGGTTAGTGCTTTGGAACCTGTGAAAGCTAATTGGACAACCACCAGCGCAGTAAGTGGCCTATCTCATGAGATGTTGGCGAAAATCCTGAAATGCGTCTTCATTTAGGAAGAATTACTTAAGTTGGACTGTAATGTTACCATGAAGCACAATTCCCAGATAGTTCAGTCAGGCCAGAATGGTGACTGTTAAATGCGGTTCTTTCCGGTCGTCTGCACAAACTATAATCGGCAATAAGTGGCTACTCAATGGAGTGTGAACTTTTCCCGTTGATTTTCGATGCCCTTATAAATTAAGTACATTGCACTGAAAAATGCGCAAAAACATACCTTCTCGTGCTCGTTGGGTAGTAAATTACGCCTTACTCAAGTTTTGTGCTTGAAGTAAGAATATCTTTTGGTCTAAAAAAGTTTGTGTCTGTGAGACTTTTTAAGATCTTGAAATGTCTATTCAAACGGCATGGTATCTGTCCGCCTATAATGCTCATACACTGCAAACGTTTACGAGCCCTATATGACATCATTGCGATAGGGCATAGAAATGATTGATTTGCCTTACAGCGTGTAGGTTGAAAACCTTATATGCAGGCGCAACTGTTATTCGAGTGAAAAAAATATTCGACAATTAAAAGAATTTTTTAAAACCTAAAGGAAGCCTTTCTTTAAGTACAAGTGGCGTATCAAGTACGCGCAAGAGTATTTTGTGCATGTTCCCTATAAAATATATTTGCCTTTATAAGTGCACCAAAAATAAATAGGACAAATGCCTGCTACGAGTTCTTGCATGTGGTTGATGTTGAGCTAAATAAAAAGCCGACATCCTCACCTAACTGATGTATCGTGGGATTATGTTGCACGTAAGTCAATATTACAACACCATATAGGCAATCTCTTCTGATCGAAGGTACATTTTAGAATTTCGGTCAATATTTTATGAGATACTGTGACAATGAAGGCGCTTAAGCCCAAACCAAACTTTATTTCCACTAAATCAACGATAAAATGGCCCCGATAATGCCCATTTACCAAGCTGGCGCACAGTGCATCTTGCCAAATTGACAAATGCTACAGAAATGGTTTTCCCAACAGGCCCTTCTACTGACTCTTCCGCTCGGTGATTCTTTTTCCAGTTTCCGGACTGTTTACCTACAACTGCCTTGAAGAAAGGAGGCGATGTGCAGAATCAAAAGCTTGCTAGCAGTGATGCTCCACTTCCCTTCTTGGGACATCAGGCTCTACTTACCCATTGGGCCCAGGAAAATTAGAAAAATCTGCGCGCAAAAATACTAGGTCAAAACATGGTATGAGAGAAACGAGGAAGAATTGTAAGTCTGCAAAGGCAGTACTGACACTGCTAGCTATATTTCGGTTGATGGACTCCTCTTTCCACAGGCACCTTTAAGAATAAATTGCTGCTGCTGCACCCATTACAGCCAATATGCAATAAGGCCAGTTCATTCGGATAGGACAGATTTTGTCTGACCTGCGCTAAGCTGAAAGCCCGGATGCACAATTGCTGACTTCTTGCCACATGAGTACCAAGGGAACGCCCATATAAATTGCAAATAACAGAAGAGATTTGCTAAGAGCCAAGCTTTCCGTCCGAGAAACAGAAATCCCGACAACCTTCGGTCACCGAAAGGTACCAGTTCAAATAGTTATATTTTGAACTCCTCCTCAAGCTACAGTAAGCTGGTTCCGAGAGTCGTGATGAACAGAGTACTGGATAACATGCAACGTTTACAGACGTAGTTATCATAACTTGCAGGTAGAGCATGCACCAAGAAGTCAGGCGATCGCCGAGGGAGAGCTTTCTCACTGTGGGCATCTCCTACTTCTCACAGTTCCTTTCGATAAAAGCTGTTCTAAGTAACAAACTCGAAAATCGTCTTAATTCACAGTTTATGCAACAGGAGGATAGCGATATACTAATGCAAAATTCATCTACTAAATACTGTTCAGGCAACAAATATGTCGCTGGATTACAAATGCACGGTCGGTGAAAAGTGACACAGAAGAATATTATTTGAAACAGTCCTTCCTACAAGGCTTCCGAAGACAATACGACGATCGGAAATGACATAAGACCGGCGAAACGACTGAATGTAAAGCTACTCAGAAGCGAACCCTGACGAAACGGTTTCCGAGGCGTTTTTGCGTTATCATGGTGACCTAAAAGTTATGGTTTAGTGGGTCGCAAAGTGGGGAGATTTCCCAAGACTATAATGGCTCCTGCTTATGCTGGTATCTCTCAGTTGGGTGGGGTTTGTCTTTGCAGAATTTTGGTTCGCGTGTCGGTTGCTGAATCAGCAACAACAGTGGAGTACAAGTAAGACTGGAGCGGGCGCCTGGTCAGTCAATGAGCTTTTACCCATCTTCAGCCGTCTCGATATTTCGTTGGCGTTGGAACTCACTTTGACGCAAAGCACGTGTCAGTCGTCACCGTGCCCCCCCCCCCCCCCAGACAACTGTTGTGCCCCTCAAGTCTGGTAGAGGAACTGTGGGTACAAGATATTCAACAAACCGGTGGTAACGAGGGCAAGCACAGCCATAGTTGGCAATCCTTGATGTCTATAAAAGAATACGTGCGTTTTTCATGCCCTGCAGAATCAAAGCGGCAAAAGTCTGCAGCAAAACTGGCTCCAGTGTTAAACGTAACAAGAACCTAGGAAGACTAAGTTCCAACCTGATTATTTACAAACTGCAAACTTTTGCGGCACTCGGTCTCAGAAAATGTTCCTAATACACCCGCGCAGACAAGAAAAACCCTGACTGTTAAGTTTATTTCATGAGAATTCAGACACTGTAACGCAGTAAGCAGTTTTAGGGGGTTGCAGAGAAATCGTGAAATGAAGAAGCTGTGGGATTGTGCCGATGGCCACACGTGATGAACGTTGTCGCAGTTGCAAACTACATGCGGGGTTGGGCGAAGTAAAGTCTCACTGCAAGTGAGCAGAAGCAAAGAAATGAAACTATGGTGCACTAGCTGGAGGCAGTCAGATCGTAAAAACGCTCGATTGAGAACAGTGCAAGTGAGCACGGAAGCACACAAACATATTACCCGCCGAAACTGACGTCCTACGGTAATCGGCAGAAGTTTATGGGTGAGCACCACGTTTACCGGAAAGTAAACATCCGCCCGGCAGAACGGGGTGGTGGATAAGGTCCTGTCACTGCGTCTTCCTGCATTTGCCGTGCACCGATGGCAAGACAGAGTCATGGCGGCCGGATGCAGGCATCGGCGCAGAGGCTAACAAAACCAAACAGTCATACTGCGCATTCCGTACACGTTCCAGGCTTCGTCGAGGGGATCCAAGAGCTCACATGAGTAATGGTGCCATACAGGCTACGTTAAGAAGAGGTTGTTGCAGTCCAACCCTCCTGAGTGCGAGCGACGTGTTCCGTCAGCTGGCAGCCTTCAAGGTCACGGCCGTTAACGCATCGCAACAAGTTATAGCACGTTATGCTGATTATAGAGGATGTATGTCCAAATATCGTCTTCACTTTCTCTTCCCACTCATACACCTGTGAAATGTCCGACCTGTTAGCCAAGGAAATTGGGCGCCGTGGTTAATGTGACGCCTGTCTCTATTTAAGAGGTGCGACACGCTTGAAGCGCAGTGGTTTGGGCTCAAGTACACTCAGTGCAACCCGATAAACGCATGCTGTGAGCCAGTATGGCCCTCGTATTGGTCCAGCGCACCTACAATGCAGCCTGTGAGGGGGGGGGGTGGGCTTTATGGAAAAACCACTGAACACAAAAACAATATGCCACATAAACAAAACTCTTTCCATAGCATACTCGTGGCCAGCAGAGGATGGATGGACAGCTTGTCAAGTCACATTTCATATCCCCTCCGCAAGCGAAAAGGACGGTAAACCGGTCAAGCTAAAACAGTTACCACATGCGTCCAGCATGGTCGATCATACAAAGCGTGCGCGGACACACACATCTTCGCCGTCCCCCTATAACATCCTCACCCTTTAAAAACTAGAATATGTGGCAGGCAATTGATAAACCGGTGGGGTCTGACAGTTGTCGTGGTGACAGTAGGACGTCACAGTAAAATCGGCGCGTCCCAACCGAATTCGGACGGCAGCCTCTTTTTTGTATTGACGGACCACACACAGTGACGGCGCCACGGGGGGTCAAGACGTCCTCAGATGGTAGCAAGTACCCCCAGCCAAGCTTGAAAACCTGGACTGGTTGAAACCAGAA